>CM057071.1:51611040-52083244 GCA_029379335.1 Thymus mandschuricus
ACTCCTAGAAATAGTATGACTAGGACCCCAAAGATCAGAATGAATAAGCTCAAAGCACCTAGTAGTTTTAATAGGCATAGACACATGAGGTTTTTGATGCAGTTTGCCAACACTACATGATTCACAGAAATCCAGAGATGTAGCAGAGAAAGACACACCCATTAGATTGCAAATTTTAGAAAGCACAGAAGAATTTGGATGGCCACACATTTGATGAATTGTATTAGCATCAAGCTCACACAAACCAGCAAATTGTACAGAAGACAAATCCATATTACAATCTGAATCAAGTAACATAGACTGTGAACTATTACATGAGGAAAACGAGCCTACACTCATGTTCTCAACAGAAAAAGCAGAAGGATAGGAGTGTGCACCACCAAGGGAGACACCAGAACCAGCAGAAGAAGTGTTGTGCTTGGAAAGAAGCTGAGTGAGATCCAACTTGTACAATCCATTAGTTAGAGCCCCCTTCAATAAGATCTTGTTGGTCACCTTGTCCTTAACAAAACATGAATCAGAATTAAACTCAATCACCACATTATTATCCTTAGTGAATTGAGATATGCTCAAAAGATTCTTAGTGATTTGTGGAACAAAGAGAATATTATTAAGCAGAAGAGAGGATGAAGAAGCAGATGAAACAGGAATGGAATTAGAACCAATAGAAGAGATAGGAACCATGTTACCATTTCCAACCATGAGATTTTCATTCCCACCGTATTGAGAGCTAACAGCAAGATTACCAGCTTCATTTGTGACATGAGATGTAGCCCCACTGTCCACATACCAGTTGCCTTCACCATCTGTAAATGTTGGATTAACATCTGCAACACCAACAAAATCAGTAACAAAAGCCTTCTGTGTGCCAGAGGTAGATGCAGACTGATTTCCTCCAGTATTAGCCTCATTTCCAGTGAAATGCACATCAAAACGCTTGAAGCAACGCAGAGCTACATGACCTGAACGTCCACACAACTGACACATTAACACCTTCCCAAAATTAGGTCTAGGACCTCCTCTACCAAACTGCTGTGCACCAGACGCACCTCCTCTTCCTCCAGTACTGTAGGACTGACCACCATTTGCACCAACACCTCTAAGATATGCTATATTAGCACCAACACCTCTAAGGTATGCTATATTACCATTTGCACCAACACCTCTAAGATATGCTATATTACCAGTTGAATCTCTTGAAGATTAGGAGCATCTGTCCTCTGCATAGTATTTACCACCAACGACTCATATTCAGGACCAAAACCAGAGAGAATATGCTGTACAAGCTCATCATCATCAAGCGGTTTTCCAATAGCTGCAAGTTGATCAGCAATACTTCGCATCTTCATGAAATAGTCCTCCACAGACAACACACCTTTCTTCAACGCCTGGAGCTGTGTACGATACTGAGCCACCTGTGCCTTAGAGTGAGAATGGAACACCGTCTCGAGAGTGCTCCACACTTCACGAGAGGATTTGCAGCGCACAACATGACCTAGCATAGATTCGCCAACAGACGACAGCATCCAGCTCAGTAAGTACTGATCGCGTCGAATCCAAGTGACGAACTCCGGATTCGGAACCATATCTCCACCATCTCTCGCCGGAACCAACGGCGCCGGAACCTCCGCCGTCGGAGACACAAATTCATCGAAACCATGGGCGCGAATCGCCGAATGAACAAGCGCACGCCAAAACGAGTAATTAGATCTGTCCAATTTCAGCTGAATCGCATGAAATTGGGGCAAAACCAGACCACAACCATTCGCATTTTGATCCATAGCAACGCAATTGAAAAATATCTCACCAACAACGAACAGAAAGAGCACCAGAAAATCACCAACAACGAACAGAAAAACACCAGAAAATCACCAACAAACACACCAAAAAATCTCAAAATAGAACCAGCAGCGAAAATAGCAAACGAATATGCTAACCGCAGCTGGAAAAATCACAGAAGAATGCAGCGGAAACAAGGAATCGCAGCTCAAGATACCATGTTAGAGAAAGTGAAAAGCATCGAAAATGAAGAGAGGAAGCGTGGTGGGCCCATAACCCACAGGTCCCAGGATCGGAACCTGGCTCTGATACCATGTTAGAGAAAGTGAAAAGCATCGAAAATGAAGAGAGGAGAAGAGAGGAAACTGCTATTCCATTGAATTCAAAACTGAAAATGAAGTAACTAACTACACAATTAGCTAACTAACTATATATACTAAACTAGTAATTACAGCTAATCAACTCTCACTAACCGCCTTACAACAACCAGTGAAATCATGACACATCAGCATAATAACTACCACTAAAATAGAGCCACATCAACACTCATTTATCTAACTGGATGTACAGCTCAGCTTGCCTTCTCCATTTATCTTCTTCACACACGAACCATGACAGCAGCAACACAACAAACTCTTCCTTCATTCTTACTCACTCCAATAGAATACCTCCTATCACAACAATGGTGAGCGGCACTCCGTCACACTTCTTCGCTATAAGGGAGCTGATTCCCTCTAAGTGCTTGGGGCAGACATTCAAATTCCAAAACACCTCATACTGAAGGAGCATCCAACTTTCATCCTCATTTAAGAACCTCAAATTGTGGCAAACCCTAGATCTCATTCAGACCTCTTGCAGTAGGGTAGTTATGAGGACCTTACCCTCCCCATTATTTGTGGGCAGCACCTCCTTGATCACGTCCCACGCCTCGACACTCCATATGTCATCCAACACCAGCAAGAACCTGTCTTTATCCAAACACAAGTAAACTATTTCAGCCAGCTCGTGGTCGCTGATGCCGAAGGTGTCGAGGCTAGGTCGGGATTTCTTGAGGATTTGGAGGAAGACATCCTTGTTGTTGAATTTTTGGGAAATGGTAATCCAAATGCAGATGGGGAAATGATAGCTTATGGTTTCGTTATTGTAAACCTTCCGTGCCAAGGTTGTCTTCCCCTGCCCCGGTATGCCGACAATGGTGATGACGTCGAGTTCTTCCGTAGTTTCCATGAGATAGTCAGTTATGATCTTCTCCTCACCATCGAAACCAACAATTATGTCTTGCCCGATCGGCGTACGCTGGGTGATTGTTCAAGAAAACTGTAAGCTCATGGATAGATAACTTTATGACAAAGACTTGTATGTGGCCGGCCGCACCATGCGGCCGGATCCACTTGACCCGCCCGGCCCGCCAACCCGACCCGGCCCGGCCCAACTGTGGTCAACCTGACCCGGTTGACTCAATTTTGGGTCGGGTCAACCCGACCCGGTCCGTATTGACCCGACCCGTTTAAGTAAAGTGTCAATCTTTGTTAATAAAAGTGCTAATCTTTATAAACAAAAGTGTCAATCTTATAAATAAAAATTTATACGTAATTTGTATGTATGTAGTAATTTTAAAATTACTTTATAGGGTTCATATATCAATTTAGGGTTTTATAATTATTGTTTAGTATTTAACTTCAATTTTATAATGTTGAATATGGATTATAAATTGAAACTTAGGATATATAATTCTCCAGCAAAAGTGTCAATCTTAATGAATAAAAGTGCCAATTGTTCTGAATGAAAGTGCCAATCTATTTGATATCGAAAATTTTATATTTTTTTTATCGACTTGTTATTATAATATTTTGATATTATGGTTTATATTATTATTATATATATATAGATATATACATATTATTTATTTCCATAACATGAAATTAATATTCATTATTAACGAATTTTTTGTAAAAGTGCCAATTATTATGAATAAAAGTGTCAATGTTTCAAAAGTGTCAATCTTTGTAAACAAAAGTGCCAATGTTTCAAAGTGTCAATCTTTATAAACAAAAGTGTCAATCTTAATCCGGCCTCACAGTGAGGCCGGCCTCACAGGAGTGTGCCCCTAACTTTATTGATGCGCGTATATATATAGATATGCTTCAAAAAGTGACAATTATATCATAAGCAAATGACGATTTTTCGACAGTTTTAAAAGCGACAACAATCACAAAGAAAACAATTCACTTTCCCCAACAACTGTAAAAGTAAGCCTCGCTCATATAAGTAAGACGTTTAATAGAAGAAGACGTTTATTAAGTAAGTATGATTGCATAGAACATTTAATTTTTCACATCCCTTCAAAAGTTCACCAATAGGTAATCAAATTAAGATTACCTTAATTATAGGAAAGAAGGAAACTAACAGATTGCGAAAGCATATATATTTACAACGAAATACCATTTCCGGCTCGACGGATGGAGGTTCGGCGCCCATCCAGAGCAGGGGCTGCAGCTTGTCTTGCCTAATGGCCTTGACATCCCTGGCGAGGCTGGCGCCCATGAGATTGTGGGCGCGTGCTCGCAAGCTCTTCCCCTTGGTTTGGATAGCTCTGGTCAAGCAATCGCCAATGGTGTCCTCCACCTCGTACACGGCGTCCCTAAATCTCCTCTCAATTTCTCTGTCCTGTGCTCCCTTGTTCTTCCTCCCCGATATCTGCTTCAGGTAAGCCTTGAGCGACCTCAGGTCGTCGGTCAGATTCTGAAACTCCTGCTCCGCTCCGGCTATCAGATCGCCATACCCTACCACCACCTCCTTCACTTGCTCCAGCAAGAAGGTCACCGCACCCTCCGCCATCTCTCTCTCTCAGTCTCAGATGAGAGAGAATATGTTTGAGTTTTTGGGTTTTTAGACGTTGGATAGATAGGTGTATTGTTATTCAATTAAAACTGTGGTCTTATGATATCTGAATTATTTGGGCAAAGTTGTATTTTATTAGTAGTATATTTTTCACGATGCACACTCGCCCTCTTCGACGGACCGGATTTGAATTATTGCCGTTTATAATTATTGTCATTTTCTTTTCGAAATGAATACTACCTCCATGTCATATAAGTAGTCTCATTTGAAAATGACACAATAGCTAATGAGAAAGGAAATATGTTTTGTAATTGATTGTGATGAGAGATAGTTAATTGTAGTCAAATATTCTTTGTCATTTTAGGAAATAATACTAATAAATGAGATAGACATAAATGATAAATGAGACAACTTATATAAGATGGATGCAATATTAATTTCAATTTAGACTCGGTTGACTTTTACGAAAAAAGAGGTAAAAAGGTAATATCGTATTTCCTCCATTTCACTCTAGTTGATGTGTATTACTTGAATCGTTTCATTGTAGGAAATTAGTTGACATGTTTCCTATTTAGAAATAATTAAAACGTTTGTCCGCTCGATGAGCAGGATTGTTTTTTAGGTAAAAGAATAATTTATTTTAAATTTTAGTTTTTAATTATTTTTAACTACAACTAATTATGTTAACTTGAATTTTTGAAAAATAAGTAGTATACATATAAGTAGAATTATACTAAAATTAAACATGTACTTTCAAATTAATTTGTGTAATTCACTTAAATTAAAATATGTTACTATGTCCTTTACAAATAATGATGTATTGGTAATGATTCTCATGCAATATGTTATGTATAAAAATGCATCATTAATGCATAATGATTTTCATGCAACAAGCTAAGCATAAAAATGCATCATTAATGCATTTTTATGTCTGACTTGATCTTCTTCCTATATATAAGATCTATGCAATGAAATAAGAATACACAGCATCATTAATGCATTTTTATGCCTGACTTGATCTTCTTCCTATATATAAGATCTATGCACTGAAATAGGAATACACTGTTAGGTAAGAAATAAGATTTAATCAGAACTCTTGATCAAATTAAGATATGCGGTTGAGATTGACCGATGTATTGAATTAAGTCACACAATGCATCAAAATGACGATGCATGAATTTATTGTATGCAATGCATGAAAATGACAATGCATCAATTAAAGCATGCAATGCATCACTTAATGTGATGATTAATCTGGGTCACTAATTTTGTGCAAATCTATGGACAAGATTATTCTAATTTCCTATTTAAGCATTCATTCTCACGAGAATCATATATATATATATATATATATATATATATATATATATATATATATATATATATATATATATATATTTCCTGATGTGAAAAATAGGAACAGATCTGAACCACTGATCTTAATTTGATATGTGGCTGTAATTGAGTTAAGCATAATTATAAGGGAGTGAAAAAAATATATACCTATATAGAGATAATAATCAAAAAAGTTGGCCACCAACATAATTTACACAAAAAATACCCAACAATTCAAATTTGACACGAAAATACCCCTATGACACATTTTGTTTTATAGTGGTCCCCACTCTCTCCTCCATATCCATCCCTATCACACCTTCACTTTTGAGTGGTCCCCATTTTTCTCTTTCATCCACAGGTTTCCTTCTCTCTCTCTCTCTCTCCCATTTTTCGTTTTTATCTCCAAATTTTTTTTGAACTTCTTCTTTTTTTTTTTTTTTTTGTACATATCGTAATTTCACATTTTTACCAATCTCTTATTTTATTTTATTTCGCAATTTTGAACTTTGTACATATTGTAAGAAGGTGCGAATTTGACATTCATACCACAATTTTTTATTTTTTTTAGTTCAATTGCAATCTTTTGTACGTGTTGTAAGGAGGTACGATCTTAACATTCGTACCAAACTATAGTTTATTTTTTTTCGCAATTGTGATATTTGTACTTATTGTAAGAAGGTACGAATTTAACATTCGCACAACTTATTATTATTATTATTTTCTCCAGTTCAATTGCATTGTACGTGTTGTAAGGAGATACGATCTTAATATTCGTACCAAACTTTATTTTGTTTTTTTTTTTTTTTTTTTTTTTTTTTGCAATTGTGATCTTTATACTTATTGTAAGAAGGTACGATTTTGACATTCGCACCAACACTTTTTTTAAATAGGTACAAATTCAAGAATTTCTTTAATTCTCATCTTATACATACGTAAACCGCAAACTTGGTAAAAATAGTAACACTAATAATAAATCATACCTCGTACCTTGAAAATTTGTAAAATATAAAAAAATATACAAATTTTTTTACACGACAGTAAGATAGGTACGGATATTAAATTTAGATTCAATTAGCAAATGAATCTAAATCGTGGTAAATGGTAAAAATACTGTCAAATTGTACCTCGTACCTAGCAAATTTGTACTTGGTTGACACGATTTTTACCATTTACCACGTATGTATAGTTTTCTTACCATTCGTACCATGATATTTGCATTATTCGAGCACTCGAACTCGGTAGGAAATGAGAATTATGTACCAATATTAGATATGAAAACTGGATAAATGCACCGAAAAAATGCATCGATTATCTGCAATAAACTCAACTTAAATGTAGAATACAAGCTCAATCGAGGTATAAATCGAACGAGATATTCACAATGAGGTACGAACAATGAGAAATGAGATATTTCGTACATGGTGGTAGTAATGATGTACGAATTTCATAAATACAAAAACTGTCAATAGTCAATACTTACCACAACCATGTATTCACGTAAAAATAGCAAAACGAAAATGAAGAAGAAAAGATGAAAACCTCAGAAAATCCATGAAATTAGTTCCATAATGAGCAAGAAGTGTTCAAATTGCATCATTAAATAACATAAATTTGTACCACAATCATTTACAAGAAAATTTTAAAAAAATGTGGAGAATACACTCCAAAAAATAAACCCCCTATAAAAACAACATCATTGTCCTTCATCTCACCGGAAAACGGTGTTGTTGTCGTCACTCTTCTCTCTCTTTCTCCGCCGCCTCCTTCCCCGTCAAAATCTTAGGGTAAAGGCGCAAAAATCGAGGCCAACGACAATGGAGTGTATGGCACAGGTGGTGTGGAGCTAGACGGAGGAGTCGATGCCACACCGGCACCTCCAACCGGAACGCCGCCACCGCCGCTGCATCCCTCCCGGTCCTCCATCAAGACAGAAGATGAAGGAGATGAGAGAGAGAGAGAGAGAGGGTGGAGAGAAGATGCAGAAGAAAGAAGAAGATAGAGAGAGGAAGGGGATGAGAGAGAGTAGGTAGAAGATGAAGGAGAAGAGAGAGAGAGAATGAGAGAGAGTGGGGAGAAGAAGGGAGTCGTAGGATTAGAGGGTAGGTGGGAAGAGAGAGATAGAACATACCATGTAGAGACAAAAAAGTAGGTGTATAGGGATGTTGACATTAGAAGGGTATTATGGTCCAAAATTTGAAAAGTTGGGTATTTTTTTTGTAAACTAAATGAGTGGCTAACTTTTGTATTTACTATGTTGAAGTGGGTATTTCACCCTATTTCCTCATTATAAGGTATCATAAGCATGACTAGATTTAAGCATTAATTTGTACATTAAAGAGTACAATGGTGTTGTAAACATAAATATATACTGATTTAAGCATTATTTTGCATAGCTTTAAACATCTTGTAAACACATATTTTATTTATTTGATAAAATAAATACACAAGATGTGTACAAAATGAAAATATGAAGATTTGAGTTGATTGCGGGTTGGGTTGCTATCTCTATGATTCCTCTGATTCTTCTCTTCAACTTGATGCTTGAACGATGTTTGAACAGCTTCCGAGATTTATGGAGAATTTGGCTCCCCTTGATCTCCTCGGCTTTGATACTTGAATTTTTATAACGTTTATTCAAAGGACATTTGCCCTATTTTCGAATCAAACGCTCTTGTGGGACTTTATAACGTTAATTCGGATGGCATTTGCCTTATTTTCGAATAAAACGTTGATTATGAGAATTTGTACGAAGAACGATATTGGTTCTACGAAGAATACCTCAAATATTCAAAACAATTCGTAAGAAATTCAACTATTAATTTTTGAGTTAGAACTTCATGAATTCTGGTGTGATTTTTGAGCTCTTATTTGACCCCTATTTATAGGTGTAGAAGTAGCAGACTTGATAGGTTTTTGGGCTCCAAATAGGGCCTCCATGATGAGGTGTCACAATTTATTGGTTATCAATTATTGATGTATATCAATAAAAGATTTAACTTGTTGGCAAAGAAATTGATATTTATATTTAATATATTCATTAATTAAATACATTATTTAATAAAATAAATGTATAAAAAATTATAAAATATATTTTCTTTTCCCATCAAAATTCGTGTGCCTACAAATGCCCCCTCGAGACTTGTTCATGAACGACTTGTCGTAGAAATGGACGAGTCTCGAAACATTTAGATAGATTATACTCGTATCAAGGAGTTCTTGATTTTCAATTTGTGAATAGTTTATACTCATATTCAAGAGTTTTTGAGCTTGAGATTTGTAGAGAGTTTATACTCGTTTCTAGGAGTTCTTTGATTTGAATTTAGATTTAGATAGTCTATGCTCTTATCAAGGAGCTTCGGATTTGCATTTAGAAAGTTTATGCTCATATCAATGAGCTTTGATGAACTTGAATTTAGATAGTTTATACTTGTATCAAGGAGTTCTTGATTTCAAATTTGGATTTGTCTTTGTAAATAGTTTATACTCATATTTAGGAGTTCTTCAATTTGAACTTGAATTAAATAATTTATACTCGTATTTAGGAGTTTTGATTTGAATTTGAATTTGTAGACATTTTATACTCGTGTCAAGGAGTGACTTGATTTGGATTTATAGACATTTTATACTCGTGTCAAGGAGTATTCACTTGATTTGAATTAGTGAACATTTTATACTCGTGTCAAGGAGCATTCACTTGATTTTAATTTGTAGACATTTTATACTCGTGTCAAGGAGTTTTCACTTGATTTGAATTAGTAAACATTTTATACTCGTGTCAATAACTATTCACTTGATTTAAATTTGTAGACATTTTATACTCGTGTCAAGGAGTTTTCACTTTACTTGAATTTGCAAACATTTTATACTCGTGTCAAGGAGTTTTGATTTGATTTGAATTTGTAAACCTTTTATACTCGTGTCAAGGAGTCTCCATTGTTTATTGGAAGAGTTTGATTAGATAGTTTTGGCACTTGTCCAGGAGCTTTATTGACAGTTTAGACTCTTATCGAGGAGTTTTTTTTTTTTTTTTCCTTGAATTCTGACTTATACTCGAGTTTGTAGTATCATCTTCGTCATCATCACTTGGAGTTTCTTCAATGGAGATGCCCCCATGTCTTATTTCCTCGCTTTCTTGAAAGTTGGAAGGCTTTTGTGTCGAGATATCTTCAACTTCATTTAGAATCAGGCTCAACTCCATGTTGTGAGCTCTAGTTGCCAATTCCTCAAAAGTTTTTGGTTGGATTGCTTTTAAGATGTATTGTAGACTCCAATGCATGTCTTGGATGCACATCTCAATTGCAGAAGTTTCAGGTAGCCGATCTTTGCAATTTAAACTCAAGTTCCTCCAACGACTGATGTAGTCGATGACAGACTCGTCTTTGAGTTGACTTGACTTTGTAAGCTCGACCATGCTCACCGTTCTTCAAGTGCTATAGAAGCGATTAAGGAATTCTTTTTCCAATTGCCCCCAATTGTCAATAGAGTTCGGCTCCAAGTTGGCATACCAATCAAATGCATTTTCTTTTAAGGAGCGTACAAATTGTTTCACCATGTGATCTCCGTATGTGCCGGCATTATTGCAAGTCTCAACAAAATGGGCCACATGTTGCTTTGGATTGCCTTGACCATCAAATTGTAGAAACTTCGGAGATTGGTAGCGAATGTGTTGGGAACCCCTTGCAGTTTGATTTTGATGATGTTTATCGAAACCACACTTAGGCATATTTTACTTGTTTAGGGTCAAGGCCGATAGATCGACCTGCTACCTGTTAGTGCAGGTCGATGCCCTCTAATGTTTAGAATCAAGTTCGATCCACCCTGTAAGAGAAAGGTCGATGTATCGACCTGCCTCAATTGGATCGAGCTGGATCATCAGCCTGTCTATCGACCTTCCTTATCAAGCTTCCAGTCCGCTTTGACTTAGAAGATTTCAAGAGCTGGATTATCAATCAAGGTCGATGCTCCGCCTTCATGGAGCGTCACGACCTGATCCTTGACACGTCAAGTGCCAGCAAGGACGAACTTTCCCAACGGCTAGAAGTGAGTCAGCCTCCAACGGCTAGTGCCACATCAGCCTCCAACGGCTAGTGCCATGTCAGCCTGACTCCAACGGCTAGTTTTTCAAAACTGCCTATAAATACTTCAGCCATTATCGGATTCAAGTACGGGAAACACAAGCTATCAACGCCATATCTCTGCCCAAATCTCTCTCAAAGTTCATATCCATTCAAGTGTTCGAAATCCGATTAGTTTCCCAAACACTTGACGAAGAGAGGTTTCCGATTCCGATAAACACCACAACGACGAAACGTTCACTGCTGCTTGTCGATTGTTCAACAACTTCTTCTCCGACTTGTTCGAAGTTAGAAAGCTTGTTTTTATTTTCGCCATTATAGAGTTAGTCAAGCTCTGTAATTAGCGTAAGGTTGTTTGTACGCTTTAGTACGAAGGTTGTAAGGGTCACGACCCAAAACTCGTGTCTAGATATTTTCAAGTTAGATTGTATCTAGAACTGATACTCAGTCAGTATAAATAAGAGAGAGGTTGAATCCAAAGGTAAAGGGATTCTCATGTCGAGTCGACCTGACGTGGATGTAGGAGGGTTTCTCCGAACCACTCTAAATCACGGTGTCTCTCTCTCTCTCTCTCTCTCTCTCTCTCTCTCTCTCTCTCTCTCTCTCTCTCTCTCTCTCTCTCTCTCTCTCTCTATTTATCGCCCTTATTTTTATTATCAAACTGACTAGCATCAACCTGCATATCACTCATCAACCTGCTACTGTTCACCAGCCTTAAGATTTTTCAAAGAGTAAATCAACCTCCACCAACTTCCGCATTAACAACAGTTTGATAAATCAAGCTTGATACCATACGAGCTTGATAGATCAAACTGCCTCTGATAGGGTCGACCTTGACAATCGACCTTTAGATCGACCTGATTTTATTAAAGTCAAAAACGGTTGGTTATTGGTGTATTCCCCCCCCCCCCCCCATACACTAATTACTCTTTCCCGGGACCAACAGAATGGCATCTTCAAGTGATCAATTCCTGGAGTATATGGTTTGATACATGTCCATGATGATTTGGAGTTTACTTCAAGTTTTTCTTTGATCGTTCCCACGATGAATTCTTTGACTTGATCAACATGGACTGAACCATTAGAACGGATTTCGAGCTTTGTAGCTGGAGGTTTTCCACTTTTCTCCGTTTGCGGCTTTTCGAAAGTTTCATCTTCATAGTCATCCTCTTCTTCGTTGTTTGCATCAACGATTCCTTTTTTCTGCAACTTTGCAATTTTAACATATTGCTCGTAAACTAGTTTGGCGAGCCCTTCAACAAGCTTTGTCAAATTTGCGATTTGTTCTTCCAACGTTGAAGACATCTTGATATTTGGTTGATTGAGTGAAGAGTGGAGATGAGAGGTAGAGATAGTCCCACCGGGCGTGCCAAATTTGTAAACACAAATTTTATTTATTTGATAAAATAAATGTACAAGATGTGTACAAAATGAAAAATATGAAGATTTGAGTTGATTGCGGGTTGGGTTGCTATATCTATGATTCATCTGATTCTTCTCTTCAACTTGATGCTTGAACGATGTTTGAACAGCTTCCGAAATTTATGGAGAATTTGGCTCTCCTTGATCTCCTCTGCTTTGATACTTTAATATTTATAACGTTTATTCAAATGACATTTGCCCTATTTTCGAATCAAACACTATTGTGAGACTTTATAACGTTTATTCGGATGGCATTTGCCTTATTTCCGAATAAAACGTTGATTATGAGAATTTGTACGAAGAACGATATTGGTTCTACGAAGGACACCTTGAATATTATTGGCGATTTCCATGACGAACGATATTGGTTCTACGAAGAATACCTCAAATATTCAAAAGAATTCGTAAGAAATTCAACTATTAATTTTTGAGTTAGAACTTCATGAATTCTAGTGTGATTTTTGAGCTCTCATTTGACCCCTATTTATAGGTGTACAAGTAGCAAACTTGATGGGTTTTTGGGCTCCAAATTGGGCCTCCATGATGAGGTGTCACAATTCTATTGGTTATCAATTATTGATGTATATCAATAAAAGATTTAACTTGTGGCAAAGAAATTGATATTTATATTTAATATATTCATTAATTAAATACATTATTTAATAAAATAAATGTATAAAAAATTATAAAATATATTTTTTTTCAATCAAAATTCGTGTGCCTACATTTGTGTCTCTTTAATTTTTTGTTTGTTCAATTACTCAATTATATTATTTCGTCACAACAATGAATAGGGAAACAAGTATGTGATTAACTTCCCCTATTAGTCTTTATACGATGTTATTAATTATTTGATTTACTAATGTTTAAGTCTTAATATGGATAACATTCAATGAAAATGATAGCTACAAAATTATACTCCCTCCGTCCCGGTCGACTTGGCCCTTTTCGTTTGGGCACACTTTTGAAGGAGGAGTGAATTACATTAATTAATTACCTTTTGAATTTGTGTTCCCAATGAAGGAAAACTAAATCTAGCCATTCAAATTTAATCTTAACAATTTAAAAGTATTAAACTAAAAAAGTGAAAGTGAAATGTTGGGCCCAAAAAGAAAGGGGTCAAGTCGGCCGGGACACCCCGATTAGGAAAAAGGGCTAAGTCGGCCGGGACGGAGGGAGTAGTACTGACCAACCTGCAATTTTTAATAGCTCGAGGAGTTCACTTATTGCTGCAAAGCAAAACGTTGAGTACCTCATCTTCTCTTTTAATAAACGAACTATTCCTACTTGTCTTGACAAATTAGTATCCTCTGATCATTTGGTTAATTACCAACCACTCTCATTTTTTTTATTCCATTTTTGATACGTATATTATTAATTTAATTATTTGTTGGGCTTAGCCTGTGTTTAATTATTTGGGTCATTTTTTTCGGATTTTTTTGTTGATTCTTTCCCGAATCGTAGGTCGAAATCAACCCTAGGTCTTTAGTATACATAGGTGGAATGTATCTTATTTCACCAACAAGAAATATAATACAAAAACACTAGTTTATTTTTATGCCGTGTTTTTCCTTTCTTTTCCTTCGCATAAGTTTGTGGCGTGAACGACGAGCAAAGATCTCGCGTCTGCCGTTGTATTTTTATTTCTTTTCGTTCATTGGTAGAGGAAATCGCCCATCCTCTATCAATTGGTGCTTTCATTGAGAGCTTTCGAAGTGGAGTCTCTTTGAGGGGGCGAAGCATCGGTTCTTGAATCAATGAGCCGAGGATAGTGATTATCGACAGCGCTAGAAGTCAACGAGCCGCGGCAATCCATGTCTATCAATCGGCGCTAGTCTTTGAGTGGAGTCTATCAATTGGCCCTAGAAGGAGGGTGGCCTTCGACAGCCTTATTCCATTGAATTTGGACTATGGTGATACCCACAACTCAACCAACGTCGAGGTGGCCTTCAGCAACCTTCACGCCGCCGCTTTCCACAACTACCACCGTGGCCGCTTCGTCCTCAATCCAGCCTCCAGCCAACATGGATGTTGTCATCGCCATGCTTCAACGCCTGGAAAGGCGTTTAGACGCGAACAAACAGCGAGCAGCCACCACTTGGCCGCCTCAGCCGGATCCGGACTCTCCCTACGGCATGCCGTGGGACTGGCAGCCGCTGTCATCGTGGGACCCACCCGCACAACAACAATCTGGGATTTTTCAAGGACAACGTTCGTCATGGGAACAGTCGGCATCGCGCGGACCTTCATCTCCGTATGAATCCTTCGTGGGATCTCCCAAGGCCTCGTTTTGCTCCGGAACTATGCAGCAACCACTTCGATTGGAACCATTCGGTTCCGCGTGCTTTGGATAAGCCGCCTCAGCAGCCGGGATATTCGGAGAGCTACGGAGGAGGAGGCGGATACTCCAACAATTACAACGACTACTATAACAGCGAGCTGCAGGCATGGCCCTACAACACTTACGAGCCATATCACTACAACCATGTTCCGCAGCCGGTGTAGTACGAGCCTCCGCCGCCGGCGAAGTATTGCACTTACGAGCCAGATCGCTACAACCATGTTCCGCATCCGGTGCAGTACGAGCTTCCGCCGCCGGCGCAGTATTACTCTGTTGCAGAGTTGTCGCCGCAGCAGCAACATTACTACCCGCCGGTACCGAGTTATACTCATGTGCCGGATGTTGATGCGATGTTGGAGACGGACGTTAATGATTCCAAGACTCAAGTCGACGCTAGAGGGGATGAAATTGCGGCGGACCCACCACTTGAAGCGATTGGTGAGGAGGAATCGACACCAATGGCTGATCCGAAATTGGAGGAAGCTGATGCAGAGAAGGAGTTGAGCAAAGAAGAGCGTGTTAAAGTGTTGGTCCCGGGAAAGAGTAATTGGTGTATAGGGGGGGGGGGGGGAATACACCAATAACCAACCGTTTTTTACTTTTGAAAATCAGGACGATCTAGAGGTCGATTGTCAAGGTCGATCCTTATCAGAGACAGGTTGATCTATCAAGCTCGTTTGGGATCAAGCTTGATATATCAAACTGTGCTTATGCGGAAGTTGGTGGAGGTTGATTAACTCTTTGAAAAATCTTAAGGCTGTATGTAGATAGCAGGTTGATGCGTGAAATGCAGGTTGATGCTCGTCAGTTTGATAATAAAATGAAGGGCGATAAATAAAGAGAGAGAGAGAGACACCGCGATTTAGCGTGGTTCGGAGAAACCCTCCTACATCCACGTCAGGCCGATTCGACCTGAGAATCCCTTTTCTTTTGGATCCACCTCTCTCTTATTTATACTGACTAAGTATCAGTTCTAGACACACTCTAACCTGAATATATCTAGACACGAGTTTTGGGTCGTGACCCTTACAACCTTTCGTACAAAATGTACAATCAACCTTTCGCTAATTACAGAGCTTGACTAAACTCTACAATGGCGAAGAACACAAACAAACTTTCTAACTTTGAACTAGTCGGAGAAGAAGTTGTTGAATCAACGACAAGCAGCAGTGAACGCTTCGTCGTTGTGGTGTTTATCGGAATCGGAAACCTCTCTTCGTCAAGTGTTTGGGAAACTAATCGGATTTCGAACACTTGAATGGATATGAACTTGAGAGAAGTTTTGAGCAGAGATTTGGCGTTGATAGCTTGAGTTTCCCGTACTTGAATCTGATAATGGCTGAAGTATTTATAGGCAGTTTTGAAAAACTAGCCGTTGGAGTCAGGCTGGCGTGGCACTAGCCGTTGGAAGCTGACTCACTTCTAGCCGTTGGGAAAGTTCGTCCTTGCTGGCACTCAACGTGGCAAGGATCAGGTCGTGAAGCTCCATGAAGGCGGAGCATCGACCTTGATATTGAAATCCAGCACTTGAAATCTTCTAAGGCAGTGCAGGCAGGAAGCTTGATAAGGAAGGTCGATAGACAGGCAGATATGCCAGCTCGATCCGAATGAGGCAGGTCGATCTATCGACCTTTCTCTTACAGGGTGGATCGAACTTGCATTTGAACATTAGAGAGCATCGACCTGCACTAACAGGTAGCAGGTCGATCTATCGGCCTTGACCCTAAACAAGTAAAATATGCCTAAGTGTGGTTTCGAAAAACATCATCAAAATCAAACTGCAAGGGGTTCCCAACAATTTCCCCCTTTTTGATGATGTCGAAACCAAACACTTTACAAATAATTCCTAAGATAATGAAAGATCAATAACCATGGAGGTTGATAAGGAATTATGAGAAAGGCAGATAATAAAGCAAAGTAAATAAAGCAGTAAAGGCAGATGCCTGGACAAAGAGATATTGTCGTCAGGTCGAAAGATGATTCTTGCTTCATTAAGCTCGATAGCGAAATACATAGAGAATTTACAAGACAGGCTGAGAGCATAAATGAATAACAAAAACAACAAAATCATCTAACTACTGCCTCTTTTGCTGGGAACGAGCTGCCACTCGTTCTTCCTGGACCTGCTCCCTCGACTTCGACTGCATACTTGCGTAAATTCCATCCCTGATTCGGCGAAAGTTGGGATCGGAATTTGATACATTGACATTCAGGCCGATGGCGGTCTGTGCGATATATTGGTCAACTCGGGAGTAATCTAAGTACCCCGAATCACCAAGAAGCAAGGGCGCGAAGAATTGCTTTGCTGGGGCCCTTATTATCGTACCGGCCTCTGCAGTCTTCTTCCGAAGCTCACCAATGAAGTCTTGGTAAGGGAATTTGAGCATGTAAGCTGCATAGGCATCATCGGCGTCGGCAGGGAGGGAGGGGTCCTGGATCCAGTAGTGGAGGAGGATGAAGCAGCTGTTGAGCTCCCGCAGCAGGGCGTTCTGCCTTTCGTCGAGCCACTCGACGGCCTGCTGCTGGACTCCAGCGTTCAAAACGAGGGCGGACTGGCTGATCCAATCCTTCTCCCTCTTCCTCCTTTCTTCCTCAGCCCGGCGCTTGGCAATGAAGCGCCGCTGTTCTTCAGGATCCACGGCCTGCTCTGGCGTCGCACCAGCTAGATGCATGGCAGTTATTAGCTCGGCCTGCTTTGCCAATCGAGCTTTGGCAGCGGCGGCCTCGGCAGCGGCGACAGCAGCAATGGGATCGGCCTGGGAGGCGACGTCCTTGGAGGAGACGGCCTGGGAAGCAGGCTTCTTTTGAGGAGGAGGAGGATGAGCCACGGAAGTTGAAGGAATTTTGGATTTGTGGGTCTTCTTCTTCCTAGCGGCGGCGGCGGCTCTTTCTTCTTCCCCCTTTTTGACATCATCAGTCAGGGCATTGATGAGGGAAAGAAGAGTTGCATCCTCCTCCTGCAGCTTGGTCACGGCATCCCTCAACTCCTGTTGACCATTGAGAAGGGAGGAGAGAGTGCCGTGAATGGCGTTGATTTGCGTGTTGGAGGTCGATGCCGAGTTGGTGATTGAAGAGGTTAGATTGGTTACTCACTCATCGACCTTGGCCAACTCCTCCAACACTTCCCCGATCTGGTCGCGGGACGCCATGTTTAGTTCCTCGAGCTGGACCGGCAGGAGCTTGTCAGTATATTCCTTCAATAGTTTCACGGCAAAGTCCGTGACACGCTCCCTGGCAGCTTCATCGGCCTGGATCTTGGCATCTTTCACAATATCGACCCGGGCCTCAGCTACGGCCTGCTTGATTTGCTCAGGAAGGCTGATGATGATGGACTCGAGCTTGGCAGAAATTGTATCGAGTACGACCTCCACATCAACCTTCGAAATTTTGGGAGACGGAGCAGCAGCATCAAGAAACTGATCACCACCCTCATTCATGGGTGGAGATTGCTCCGGAGTTTGAATTGCATCAAACTCGTCTCCGACGTCTGCGGCGGAGTTGTAAAGAGCACGAGAGTGCGTGTAGAGAGGGCGAAGGTCGATACCCAGAATCTTGGCCTCGACCTTCATGCGGCGCAGCACAAGAGATTGGAAATTGGAAGCCGCATCCTCCACACTGTAGAAGCCGAACTCCACTTCCAGCGCCAACTCCTCGACCTTCAGGTCGTCGAGGGTAACGACCTGTAGCAAGGCCTCAAAGACGTAATAATAACTCGACTTACAAACCAGATAGAACTGGAGGCGAGTAGCAAGGTCGAGGGACTTTGGGAGTTAAGCTATCCCCGGCATCAGGTCGATAACCTTCAGCCTAGCCTCGGCCTTCATGGTGGCCACCTGGGAGTGAGCAGCAGACATCGGCTGCTCAGAGAATGGCTGGATCGGCAGCACGATGTCTTCCTCCACGGGCACATGCCGAAGGGGGGAAGATTGGGAATCTTCCGCACTGAGATCCTGGATCTCTACAGATCCAGCCCGTTGGACTGGGGGGGACCTCACAGGTGAGGGAACAACGACCTGCAGAGAAGGTGCAGGGCGTTGCTTCGAGGCGGACGGCTCGGCAGCGGAACGGACTGGAGATGGAGTCCGTTCGGCTGAATGAGAGGGCGATGGAGAGGGCGATGGCTCCCTGTGAGGTGCAGATTCCTCGAACTGCACGGGGAGAATCCTGTGAAGCGGTCTGGCCAGTTCTCCGGAGGCCGACTGCGTCCTCCGTGGAGGAGTCTTCTTCACAGGTTGAGACTTCTTGGCAGGGCGAGAGGGAACCAGCTCGACATCGGCCTTTCTTTTCTTTTGAGTAGGTCGAGCTGGGATCCTCCAACCGACCTTGGATTCGCCGGTCTTGGCGAGGTGCGCCCTGACATTGTCTGGGGAGTTATAGTAAATCTGCGGCGCCACCCCAATCGCCAACTCCAGTTGGTGGAGATCCTTTGGAATAAACAGAGAGGGGAAGGCCGGCTCATTGGACCATTTCCTATTTTTGAAGAAGGAAATGATAATGCAGGTGGCCTTCAACCCAAGGCGAATCGGCCTTTTCTCGTTGTGGAGAGATACCTTCACCACGGCCTCTCCCTCTGTCTCGCACACAATCTGCCTGGCTTCTTCCCAGAGCAGGGAGACCATTAACTTGGCCCAACTAATGGGCAGGTCGAGGATTACGGCCGCCAATATCTGAAACTTGAATGGGGTGACCTGGTCGTAATTCCCGATGTGCCCTAAGAAGCACTTCTGCACGAAGTCCATCAGGAGGCGGTATTTGGGGCGGAGCTCGTTCCTTTTGAAGAAAATAGGTACATACTGCCTTTGCTCAATCAATACTCGGTCTGCAACCTGCTGCAGTTGATCCCGAGAGATTTCTGAGAGTTGCATCGTCCCTCCATCCCCAATACCAAAAGCAGCCTTAACGGCGTCAAGAACGTTGATGGTGTGCATGACATTCTGGGTTCTGAGGGACACGGTGTGGGAAGACACGGAATCGCCCTCGTTCCAGTTGTAGAAGACGGCAGATACAATTTTGGGAAGACTCTTCGCCGGCCGGGTGGAGATAATTTGGTGGAATGGAAAGCATGTATCCACCAAGGCGAACATGGAATCAAGATCGCGAAAACCGAAGTTTTCGCGCACCATGTAGGGCTCGAATTTGATGCGAGCCTTCAAGAAGTCCTCAATTTCTGACCACTGCATTTCCTTCCGACCAGAGGTTGATTTTTCTGCCATTGTTGTTTTTCCTGCAATTTTTCGAGAAAGATTAGAAAAACAATGAAGAACTTGAAAGAAAATTTAAACTGAATTGGTGAAAAGAGCACAAACCACGGTTTGTGATTTGATATGGATAGTGAGAAAGTAGAAAACAAAGAACACGACGGCGGCAGATTTTGCAGAGAATGGAGAATTAGGTTTTTCGAAGAAGATGATGAGAGTAAGTAAAGGTTTTGAGAGAAAATTCCATGCCATATATAGATATTTCGAACGGTTGAGATTGTTCCAATTTGAAAAGGTTAAAGTTACAGCTTTAACTCTCATCCGCACGATTGAGCGCGCGTGGAATGTGAAGCGGTTCACATCCGCGCGTGAGTTGAAATAGAACGTGCGAATAACTGCACTTTTTTAGAGTGACAGCAGGGAATTAAATGCAATCTCGGTCAATGTGTCAATATTTGACACTTGACTGGATGTTTTACAAAAATGGTAATCATTACTCCCTTTTTCCTTATTTTCTGCAAATTAACAGACCCTTAAATAATGTAAAGCATTGAGAAATAAATATCAATAATAAATGAAGAATTCAATGCGTATTAAAGAAGTTATAGACAAAAGGGTGATACTGCCCTTTTGATTCTTCCTTCATAAATGAAGTTGCATTCAGGTTGATATCGGCCTGATGATATCGGCCTTGTGGCAGTGAACGGCCTGTCGAAATGATCGACCTGGACTTGTGATATCGGCCTGGCGAGGTGAGACAGCCTGGACTTATGATATCGGCCTGGTATTTATCGGCCTTTGTTCCCCCTCAAATGATGGATCATTTTGGGCAAGTGTTCCCCCTCAATTGAGGAACACAGGTCGATCTGTTGAATAGTCGACGGCCTGTTGATGGAGAAACGGCCTGTTGATAGACACGGCCTGTTCGAGAGACGGCCTGATGATTCACTAACAGCTTGATGATTTGTGATCGGCCTGTTGAGGGAAACGGCCTGTTGAGTCATGAACGTCCTGATGACTAGCTGACAGCCTGTTCCCCCTTAATATCGGCCTGTCTAATTAGAAACGGCATGTTCAAATAGTAACGGCCTGTTAAGTTACGATCGGCCTGTTGAGTAGAAACCGACTTGTGTAGACTATGAACGGCCTGCATGATGGTCCCAAACAAACTGTTTTGAGAAAGGTGACAGCCTGTTGAGAGGATGACGGCCTGTAGACTTACGATCGGCCTGATGACTCAACATTCAATAACCCTAGCTTTCCACATAGCATTTTGAATCTTTCTTCAGTTAGGGGTTTGGTTAGGATATCAGCTCGTTGAATGTCAGTGTGTATCTTCTCAATAACCACATTCTTCTTTTCCACGTGATCATGAATAAAGTGATGTCGAATATCCACGTGCTTGCATCTTGAATGAAGAACTGGATTTTGAGTAATGGCGATGGCACTCGAGCTGTCGCAGAATATTGGCACTTCACTGACTTCAACTTCATAATCTTTGAGTTGTTGTTTGATCCACAAGATTTGTGCACAACAACTTCCTGTGGCCATGTACTCGGCCTCTGTGGTGGAGGTGGCTACTAAAGTTTGTTTCTTTGAAAACCACGAAATCAGCTTGTTTCCAAGAAAGTGGCAAGTACCCGAGGTAGATTTCCTATCGAGCTTGCACCCTGCATGATCAGAATCTGAATAACCTGTAAGCTGCAAATTATCATCACAAGGATACCAAAGACCTAAATTTGTGGTTCCTTTGATGTATCGAAGAATTTTCTTTGCTGCTTCCAAGTGTGATTCCTTCGGATTAGCTTGAAATCGAGCACACACTCCAACTGCAAAAGTGATATCAGGTCGACTCGCAGTTAGATAAAGTAATGAACAATTATACCCCTGTACTGAGTTATGTTGGCAGGTTTTCCTTCGGGATCCGGGTCGATCTTCCCACCAGAGAGCATCGGTATTTTGACAGGCTTGCTGTCTTTGACACCAAACTTATCTACTAGCTCGTGTGCGTACTTTGTTTGGCTAATGGAGATTCCTTCATCGGACTGCTTGACCTGCAACCCTAGAAAGAAATTCATTTCCCCCATCATAGACATTTTATATTTTTCTGTCATGAGGTTACCAAATTTTTCGCATAAAATGGGAGATTTAGATCCAAAAATAATATCATCAACATAAATTTGTACTAAAAGGATATGTTCATTCACTTTGATAGTGAATAGCGTCTTGTCGACTGAACCACGCTTGAATCCTGATTCGATGAGAAAGGATGATAGTGTCTCATACCAAGCTCGAGGGGCTTGTTTAAGTCCGTAGACGGCCTTGTGCAGTTTGTAGACTTTGCTTGAATCATCCTCCTCGAATCCAGGAGGCTGTTCCACATAGACTTCTTCTTCAAGAACGCCATTGAGGAACGCACTTTTAACATCCATCTGGTAGACTTTGAATCGTTGATGAGCGGCATAAGCTAGAAACAGCCTTATAGCTTCTAATCTTGCAACGGGGGCAAACGTCTCATCATAGTCGATTCCTTCTTGTTGACAGTAACCCTTTGCAACCAGTCGGGCTTTATTTCTGACAACTTCTCCAGATTCATCTCTCTTGTTCTTGTAAACCCATTTGACTCCAATGACGCCCTGATGATAAGGACGATCAACTAGAGACCATACTTCATTTCTTTTGAATTCATTGAGTTCTTCTTGCATGGCTTGAATCCAGTTAGCATCTCGAAGAGCTTCAATGGCATCTTTGGGTTCTATGCGAGAGAGATAGCAACTTAATAGAGCACTTTCACCAATCGTCCTTCTTGTTCGTACTCCTTGGTTTGGGTTCCCAACAATGAGCTCTTTTGGATGAGCATCGATCCAACATCTGCGTCGAGCTTTTTCTTCATTTGAAATGATTGGATCGGGCTCATTAATGGGTTCGTCAAACTCCGGATGAGTTGAAGGTTGATCAGTGGGAACGTGCTGTTGCTCGGGCTGTTGATCAGGCTGCTGTTCGGCCTGGATGTTGAGCTGCTCCATTGTACTATCGAGCTGCTCGATTTGGGATGTAAGGTCGTGAACAGCATCAGTCTGGGGGACCTAGGGAGGGGGATCAGCTTGGTTAAGTCCGGCTGATGTATTACAGCTCGAAGTATCATTTGCATCACTTCCCCCTTGCTGTGTGACCTTTGGATCAGATTGATCCTCATCCTCCAAATCATTTGGGGTCCACACTAGCAGGTCGTCAATGGGGGAGATAGACGGCCTGTCAGCAGCGGAATGATCTGGACCTGTACTTATTTCTCTGTACAGACAAGTAGATTCATCAAATACAACATGAGGTGTTACCTCCAAAACTAGGGTTTTCTTATTAAAAACTCTATAAGCTTTGCTAACCTCCGAGTATCCTAAAAATACTCCTGGATCGGCCTTGCTATCAAAAGTTTTTAATTGTGATTTCCCATTGTTATGAATGTAACACAAGCACCCAAAAGCTTTAAAATACTTTAACCTGGGGAGCTTGTTGTTCCACAGCTCGTATGGAGTCTTTCCATGTCGGGTAGTGATGATCGACCTGTTTTGGGTATAGCAGGCAGTGTTAACGGCCTCTGCCCAAAACTTCTTTGGAAGGTTGGTTTCATCCAACAGGGTACGAGCTGCTTCCTTCAGCGACCTGTTACGGCGTTCCACTACGCCATTTTGTTGAGGTGTACGAGCTGCTGAGGTTTGATGATGAATTCCACTCTTTGTGCAATATTCTTCGATCATAGCATTGATAAATTCGGTGCCTCGATCTGATCGAATGGAGATGATGGATTTCTCCTTTTGATTGCACAGTTTGCTCAGCAACGCAGGTAGCTTCTCCAATGTCTCCTTCTTTTTGTACATGAAAATAACCCACGTAAATCTAGAATAATCGTCTATAATAACGAGAGCATATTTTCTACCGTTTATACTCAAGGGAGTGACTAGACCAAAGAGGTCGAGATGGAGAAGCTCAAGAGTTCGATTTGAAGCTTGTGCCGTCACATTTGGAAAGGATGATCTTGTTTTCTTTCCAGCTTGACAGGCTTTGCAGATGTGATCACGATCGAAGACTTGGTCTGGAAGGTCGTTAACCAGCTTGTTGCGTGCGAGCTTGTTGATGGCCTTGAAGTTCAAGTGACTCAACCTCTTGTGCCACAGCCAACTTGTCTCGGAATCAGCCTTTGTGACCAGGCAGGTCTCTATCCAATCATTCCATTGAACAATGTAGAGTCTATCCTGCAAGATTCCGGTAAGAAGTATTTCTCCTTCCTCATTTTTCACAAGACATTTGTTAGCTGTGAATTCTACTCGTTTACCACTCGAGCAGAATTGCGACACAGAGAATAGGTTATGATTAAGACCTTCAACATATGAGACGTTAGAAATAGTTGTTTTACCAACTTTTAGATCGCCCTGGCCTCTCGTAAGTCCCTTAGAATTTCCTCCAAAGGTTACAAGTGGCCCGTCTCGTTCTTGATAATTTGATAGTAGCGTTTTGTCACCCATCATGTGCTTTGAGCATCCACTATCAATGATCCATACAGCTCCACGAGCTGCTTGGCTCCTTCTTTGAGCCTTCCCAACCTGCAATTAGTTAAGCTTAGCGACCCATTTGAGATTGGGTGCTACATCGGTTGCGGGAACGGCCTTTGGGACCCAGATCTGTTTCGCCGGTCTGCTTCTATCCGAGGCTGAGGACGAGGCAGTGGCGGTCTTGGATTTGGGAGCCTTTGATTTCTTTGAGCGAGGGCGACGAGGTTGATTGGAGTGTTCTTCATAGAACCCAGGTTGATACTGCCAGTCTTGAAAATTTGACTGTTGAGGATAGTGGCAGTAGCACCCTTGATAATCCGGGTAGAAGAACTGAGGATGATACGGCCTTTGATAGAACTGGCCTCCGTATCGCCCTTGATGAACAGCCTGTTTTTGATAGGTGGGGGCAGGTCGACGTTGCTGGGCAGGTCGACTCTCTTTCTTTTGAGGAACAGGTTGTTCCTTCTTTTGTTGCTTTAAGAGGATGACTTGGGGCTGTTGAACTGGATTCTTCAGCTTGACCATCTTATCTGGGAGAGCTTGATGAGCTTTCCGAACACTCTTCGATTTAGGCTGCGCTTTCACGAACGTGATCTCGCAGTCTTTGTCCTTGCTTTCCTTGGATTTTCCCTTAAATCCAATACCAGAGTGATCGCGCGGATTGCGTTGCATGGATTGGACTTCTTCTAACTTCTTTCCGCTTTTCTTCAGCTGACTCAAAGTGAGTTGAAGTTTTTCTTCCTTTTTCACGAGGAGTTCATGTCGATTTACCAAGTCAGCCAACTTTGATGTAAGGCTGTGTATTTCAGCATCTTTGGCTTTAAGGGACTCGTCCTTCTCGAGCTCCCTGGTATCGAACTCCTTGACCCGTAAAGTCAATTCTTCAACCTTTGACTTTAGGGCTTCGATCTCCCTTTCTTTTTCTTCAGCATAGGGAGTGAACCTTTCTTCTAATGCTAGCTTATATTTTTCATTTTTGTCCAATAGCTCAGCATTATCTTCAACGACCTCTTTGAGTGTCTCCACGAGATCGACATAATCATCGAGTTGTTTCTTGATTTCTTCCCAAGACACAGCCTCGGATAGTTTTTCACCTTCATCTGCACATTCATCGTCAGAGAAAGAAAGTGAAATAGGTTGAGGAACTACCTTTGAAGATCCCGCGGTTGTTGGAGTTCTCCAACAAAGCACTCTTCATCATCACTTTCATCGAAAGCGATGTAACCCTCGTCATCACTTGACGAGCTGTCTGAGAGATGAGCTTCCTTTGTTTCTTCGGCAATCATGGCAGCTCGTTGTTCTTTGAGTTTCTTATCGCGCTTTGCACGGAGCTCGTCTCTCTCGGCCTTTGTCAGATCTAGACAATCGGTCTTGTAGTGACCTGGCCTGCCACAACCAAAACATCCACCCTCGGGTGTGTTAGAAGAATTGAAGGTTGAGGGTTTACCTTCTCCCTTTTTGTCAGGGCGGTCGTGGTTGCGGTTTGAGAAGTTTCGCTTGTTGTTACGATAGAACTTTTTGTATTTGACAACCTTCCCTAGGAGCTTCTCATTTCTCCTAGCAGCTAGAGCATAGTCGGGAGTCATCTTCTCGAACTTCTTGACGATGGATTCGTCAATCGTGCTTGGGGTAGCAGCAGAGGCTGAGTCGGCCTTGAAAGCTACCTCCTTGTCATTCTTTTCATCAGCCTTCTTGCTGGTGGAAGGCTGTGTTGATCCATGGATGCGGATCATCTCATATTCATTTCCGACAAGAATGTCAAAAAGATCTTCGGTGGTGAGAGAGTTGAAATCCGAACGGGCTGGATGCATGGCGGCATATACGTGCCAATTTGCGGGAAGGGCACGTATCACTTTAAGATTCTTCTCGCACTGCGTATATTTGTATGGGTTGATTGCAGTGACTTCGAGAATAATCTCGGTGAAGCGGATTTTCATTACTTCTATGGTTTCACCCGAAACCATCTTGAAGTCATCGAACTTGCTGCACGCCATGGACAGCTTGTTCTCTTTCATTTCCTCTGAACCAAGGCTGATGGACCGGAGGGTGTCCCATATTTCTTTGACGGTTTCAAGATTTCGAATCTTGGCCAGGTAGACGCCCTTCACGGTGCTGGAAATTAGTCCCTTTGCGTAATCATCGAGGCTGGCCTCCTTCCTTTCCTCAGTTGTGTAGTCGCGAGGATTTTTGAGGACTTTCTCGTATGTAGCCTCCCCGGGGGCTGTTCCATCCACAATAATCTTCGCTGCATAAATGGGGGAGGGACCATTTTCGATAATATCCCACATAAGGACATGATGTGCCTTGAGACACATCTTGATTCTGAAGCTCCAGTCTTCATAGCCTTGAATGGAGAAGTCTTCACATACCCTGAGAAGAGAAGCCTCCATACCAAACAATATGATATGTATGAATGAAAAAGATTTTTCTAAAGGATCGGTTCAAAATGACCAAAAGTTTAATAAAGAACTTTTAGTATGCAAAGCAGCGGTCAAAAGAACCACTGCTCTGATACCACTTGTTGGTCCCGGGAAAGAGTAATTGGTGTATGGGGGGGGGGGGGGAATACACCAATAACCAACCGTTTTTGACTTTTGAAAATCAGGACGATCTAGAGGTCGATTGTCAAGGTCGATCCTTATCAGAGACAGGTTGATCTATCAAGCTCGTTTGGGATCAAGCTTGATTTATCAAACTGTGCTTATGCGGAAGTTGGTGGAGGTTGATTAACTCTTTGAAAAATCTTAAGGCTGTATGTAGATAGCAGGTTGATGCGTGAAATGCAGGTTGATGCTCGTCAGTTTGATAATAAAATGAAGGGCGATAAATAAAGAGAGAGAGAGAGACACCGCAATTTAGCGTGGTTCGGAGAAACCCTCCTACATCCACGTCAGGCCGATTCGACCTGAGAATCCCTTTTCTTTTGGATCCACCTCTCTCTTATTTATACTGACTGAGTATCAGTTCTAGACACACTCTAACCTGAATATATCTAGACACGAGTTTTGGGTCGTGACCCTTACAACCTTTCGTACAAAATGTACAATCAACCTTTCGCTAATTACAGAGCTTGACTAAACTCTACAATGGCGAAGAACACAAACAAACTTTCTAACTTCGAACTAGTCGGAGAAGAAGTTGTTGAATCAACGACAAGCAGCAGTGAACGCTTCGTCGTTGTGGTTTTTATCGGAATCGGAAACCTCTCTTCGTCAAGTGTTTGGGAAACTAATCGGATTTCGAACACTTGAATGGATATGAACTTGAGAGAAGTTTTGAGCAGAGATTTGGCGTTGATAGCTTGAGTTTCCCGTACTTGAATCCGATAATGGCTGAAGTATTTATAGGCAGTTTTGAAAAACTAGCCGTTGGAGTCAGGCTGACGTGGCACTAGCTGTTGGAAGCTGACTCACTTCTAGCCGTTGGGAAAGTTCGTCCTTGCGGGCACTCGACGTGGCAAGGATTAGGTCGTGAAGCTCCATGAAGGCGGAGCATCGACCTTGATATTGAAATCCAGCACTTGAAATCTTCTAAGGCAGTGCAGGCTGGAAGCTTGATAAGGAAGGTCGATAGACAGGCAGATATGCCAGCTCGATCCGAATGAGGCAAGTCGATCTATCGACCTTTCTCTTACAGGGTGGATCGAACTTGCATTTGAACATTAGAGAGCATCGACCTGCACTAACAGGTAGCAGGTCGATCTATCGGCCTTGACCCTAAACAAGTAAAATATGCCTAAGTGTGGTTTCGAAAAACATCATCAAAATCAAACTGCAAGGGGTTCCCAACATAAAGCATTGGGAGGAGATGCAGGGAGTGATGAAGTTGCTGAGGACAAGAGCGATTTCATGGCAAATGAGTCTGAATTCGGAATAGCTGCAAATGATTCTGATTTTGGAATAGCTGAAAGGAGTGATGAAGTTGTGGAAGAGAAAGAGATTAACAAATGCGCCTCTGTACAAATGCTCCAAGTTCCGAAAGAACTTCCCATTTTCAAAGTGGAAGATATTCCAGCGGAAGCATGCATCAAATTGGTGAAGAAGAAGGGTGATTTCATGGAAGAGGTATTTCTTGAAGTCTCCCGACGCTTGGTTATTTTTGGCTTCTACGCATTTGAGAAAGTATACAAAGATTTATTGAATCTCCACCTTGAGGACAAGGTGATTTTCAAGGGTGGGGGAGTTGATACATATATTATTAATTTAATTATTTGTTGGGCTTAGCCCGTGTTTAATTATTTGGGTCGTTCCTTTTTTCGGGTTTTCTTGTTGATTCATTCCCGAATGTCGAATCAACCCTAGGTCTTTAGTATAAATAGGTGGAATGTATCTTATTTCACCAACAAGAAATATAATACAGAAACCCTAGTTTATTCTTACGCCGTCTTTTTCCTTTCTTTTCCTTCGCATAAGTTTGTGGCGTGAACGACAAGCAAGGATCTCGCGTCTGTCGTTGTATTTTTATTTCTTTTCGTTCGTTGGATAGGAAATCGCCCCATCCTCTATCAGTTCTTCCCTCAGAATCTGAACAAGGAATTTACAGAGATGGCAGCCTATGCAGCTCTAGTTTCTCTTATGAACAACATTCAGCAGATCATGAACCATCCTCACCTTTCAAATTGTTTCGACAATGAAGAACGGATCCAGTCCGTTCTACAGAAGCTCGGTTTCTTGGTCGAATTCATCGAAGGCTGTAATTACAGAGGATCACTCAGCAAAGAAGTAGAAGCTCTGGAGAGACAGATCAAACGTATAGTTCATGCTGTAGAAGATGAGATCGAATCTCACATCGTTGATCAAATTCATGTCGGAACCATATGCCTCCTCGATCTGCAGGAGATAGTTGAAGTCATGGATGGACTTGCAGGGAAGGCTATGGATGTCAAGGAGAACGAGGGAGTAAGAGAGGATGAGGAGCAAGTGTGATAGGAGATGAGAACACGAACTGCGAATATTGATAAACACAAATCACTCAACTCGGAAACAAGATGTTTCCGCCCACAGCAAACGGCTGTCAAAGATAATAATTCTCAAAACATAAAACCCTAATCTCAAGTTCATCTATATATAGTCTGCTAAGCCCATGCAATCCATGCACACGGCCCATAAAGAAATAAAACATAATAATAATAATTAAATACTAATATAGCTTCAGCTCCTCAGTCCCTTCATCGCTGGCCTCCTTCTCCTTTCTTTCTCCTCGAATACACCTTCATCGGCGTGCTATCAATTGCCCCCTTCGCCGAAACAACCTTGTCCTCAAGGTTGAATTCAGGAAACTGGCCTCGAATCACAGACACCTCTTCCCACGAACTGTCTTCCGCAGGCAGTCCCTTCCATTTGATTAGCACTTAATCTGCCTCAGTCCCATTCCTCAGAACTCGCCGGTGTTGCAGCACTTCCTCCGGCACAAACTCAAGATCATCAGTCATCAACGACTCCGGTAGCTCAAGCGTGGCGACGCCCGATCCAATCGCCGGCTTGAGAAGACTCACATGAAAAACGGGATGCACCTTCGACCCCGGGGGTAGCTTCAAGCGATAAGCTACAGCTCCGATTCTCTCGTCGACTTCGAACGGCCCAAAGAAGCGAGGAGCTAACTTTTGCCATGACACGGCGAAGAGGCTGCGCTGCCGATGAGGACGAAACTTTAGAAAGACTCGATCACCCACCTTAAACTCAAGAGCGCACCGGTGTTTGTTTGCCTCACGTACCATGCGACCTTGTGCCTGCTCAAGGTGCGACCGCAGACGATCCAACACAGCATCGCGCTCCCTAAGTTCCTCGGCCAAAGCTTGGACCCTTATTTCCCCGGGAAGAAAATGAGTAAGCAACGGGGCCGGGCGACCATACACCGCCTCGAACGGTGTCATGCCAGTGCTTGGTTGAAACCCCGTATTAAAGAAAAACTCAGCCCAAGCCAACCACTTGCTCCACCCCTTCGGCCGAGCCGACGCAAAACACCGAAGGTATGTCTCCAAACATCTATTCATCACCTCGGTTTGGCCATCCGTTTCCGGATGATAAGCCGAACTCATACGCAGCTTGGTTCCAGACGCGCGAAACAGCTCCTTCCAGAAGGAGCTAAGGAAGATGGGATCTCGATCGGAAACTATCGAAGTGGGCATGCCGTGCAAACGGACGATCTCTTTCACAAATAGTTCAGCTACCGTTTTGGCCGTGTAAGGGTGTCGCAATCCCATGAAGTGACTATATTTTGATAATCGATCCACCACAACAAGCACACAATCGAACCCACCCGATCGCGGCAGACCAGAGATGAAATCCATACTTATATCTTCCCAGATACGCTCCGGAATCGGCATGGGACTCAACAACCCGCCGGACTCTTCGTTTTGTACTTATTTCTGTGACAGATATCGCAAGCAGCCACCAATTCCGTGATAGTCTTCGGCATGCCTGGCCAGTACAAGCTTGCCGCCATGCGGCGGTAAGTACAAAGGCTCCGGAGTGTCCCCCGGAAGGTGTGGCGTGAAATTCTGCAAAAAAATTCTGTATCCATGGTGAATTCCTTGGTAATACGACTCTCCCCTTGTAGAATAAATTCCCTTGCACTAGTTCATAATATTTCGGCGCTTCCTTCCCCGCCTCCAAGGCTGACCGAATGTTGGCCAGTTGTGGATCCTTCCGAACCATCTCCTGCAACGCTTTCCAGTCCAACCATCGCGGCACTGAAACTGCAGCCAACTCCACCTCCTCATCCCACCGAGAAAGGGCATCGGCTGCTCCGTTCGCTCGCCCTTCCTTGTACACAATCTCAAAATCATATCCCAGTAATTTCGCTGCCCAGTTCTGCTGTGCTGGCGTGGCTAAGGTTTGGGATAGCAATTGCTTTAGGCTTCGTTGATCAGATCGCACCATGAAGCGTCGCCCCAACAGATACGGTCTCCAATGCTGCACGGCGAGCACTAAAGCCATTAACTCCTTCTCGTATGCTGAACGGGCTAGAGCTTTTCCCGAAAAATGCTTGCTGAAATACGCGATGGGGCGCCTTGCTTGCATGAGGACTGCGCCTATACCCCGCCCCGAAGCATCACACTCGATCTCGAAGGGCCGAGCAAAATCTGGCATTGCCAGAACAGTAGCCGAAGAGTGCAGCCTTCAGCTGTTGAAATGCGGCATCGGCCTCTGTCGACCACAGCCAGTTCTTGTTGCTATCCTTCTTCAAGAGCGCAGTCAACGGGGCAGCAATCTTCCCATAATCTCGAATGAAACAGCGGTAGTATCCGGTGAGGCCCAAGAATCCCCGAAGTCCCCTTAAGGAAGATGGCGTTGGCCACTTCAGAACTGCACTGACCTTGGCCGGATCCATCTGTACTCCTCCCTCCGACACAATATGTCCCAGATACTCCACTTGCGACCGGCCAATCGCACATTTCTTGGGGTTCACTACCAAAGAATGCTCGCCCAAAATGCTGAAAGCCTGTGATATGTGATGCATATGTTCCTTCCATGAGGAACTGTACACAAGAATATCGTCAAAAAAACGAGAACGAACCTCCGGAGGTATGGGCGAAAGATGTCGTTCATGAGGCTCTGGAAGGTAGTTGGAGCGTTTGTCAAGCCAAACGGCATGACCAGAAATTCGTAGTGACCAGAGTGGGTGCGAAATGCTGTTTTGTGCACGTCCTCCGCTGCGATTCGTATTTGGTGGTACCCTGCTCGCAGATCGAGCTTACTAAACCACCTCGCCCTGTGTAGCTCGTCCAATAACTCCTGTATGACGGGAATTGGGTACTTGTCCGGTACTGTAACTTTATTTAGGGCCCGGTAATCAACAAAAACGCCACGATCCATCTTTTTTACGTACCAACAACACCGGACTCGAATAGGGACTGCAGCTTGCTTGAATGATGCCGGCTGCCAACATTTCTGCCACGAGTTTTTCCATCTCGTCTTTCTGTGAATGGTTATATCGGTACGGTCTGACCGATACTGGAATGGCTCCTTGGATTAAGGGGATTCGGTGGTCATTGGGCCGAAGTGGAGGTAAGCCGTTTGGGGGCTTAATTACGGCCGGGAAGCGCGCCACTAACGCTTGCCACTCCTTCAGCTGCTCGGTCGTGAGATCAGCTGAAGCCGGAAAGTCCTGCTGCTTCCCCTCCAAAGCCCACAAAATCCACGCATCGTCGCCCGTCTCCAGTGCCGACAAGTCGGTGGTGCGGCACTCACGGCGGGTCAGGGCCGGGTTCCCTGTGAGTACTCTACGACGTCCCTCAACCATAAAATCCAACGTCTGTGTAGTGAAGTCGGCAACGATCCTTCCAAGCCGAACCAGCCACGAGATGCCCAGGATAAGATCGATGTTACGAAGGGGAAATACGTAACAGTCGATGTGGAACAATTGATCGGCTATGAGTACGGGAACTGCGTGGGAGATTCTGTGAACCGTCCCCGAGAAACACCGAGAAGGAAAGAGCTGAAGAGATTGGTAAAGAGAGGCGTTGCGCGGCGGCGCTCGAGATGAAGCAATGACTCGCTCCGCTGTCGATCATGGCACGGAGCTGGTGGTCTCCGACCTGTACTATGGCCTTCAGTGTTTGGTTGTTGTCAATGCCGTGAAATGATAACTCCGAGAGTTGTATCGGGATGGGATCGGGCGGAGCCACCTCAGTCACTGGAATCTCCCCCGGTTGCTGCATGCCGGAGTCAGATTCGTCCTCCTCCTCGTCCTCATCCGCCTCCAGAAAGATCGCTAATGTTTTAGGCGGGCACTTATGCAAGGGCCCGTATCTGCCGCCACACCGGAAACAAAGGCCCTTGGCCCGATAATCCTCCTGCTGCGTGCGTGTAAGGCGGCGCGAGTTGCGCCCCTCCGGTGCTGTAGTACCGTGGCCTGGTGGTTGGTCGCTGTGCGGTTGAGGCCGTTGAAAGGTAGTGGTCGGCCTCGGGAATGGAGATGAAGGTGGCCGAGATGGGATCGAGAAGGGCTTGACCGCACGAGCCAGGAGCCGGGCCGCTCGTATTGCAGCAAAGACGGTGACGAGCTCCGAGTCCGGGAGGCGGTCGCGTATGGATGGTTGGAGGCCACCCAAAAATGCTCCTAAGTAATGTTCGTTCGGCAAGGACGGAAGCTGAGCCACTCATTCCTCGAAGAGGGCGAGATAATCCTCAAGTGAGCCGGTCTGCCGTGTAAGATGCATAGCCTCGTAGGCGTTGATGGCCGAGCTGTCGCCGAAACGGGCGACTACTTCCTTCAAGAATGCGTCCCACTCGATCGTAGCGTCTCGGCGGAGCAGCCATTGTGCCCAAAACATTGCCTTCCCGGACAACGCGATGAGGGCGGTGGCTACTCGTCGGTCGGTCGGTGTGCCATGAACCAGGAAATACTGCTCGGCTTGGGCCAGCCAAGCGATGGGGTCGGTGTCGTCGAACCCGGGAAGTTCCATACGTGGCATGACTGGAGTAATCGGTGGTGGCAGGGGTGGAGGTGTGCCTGGAACATGGTTGATGGTGAGCTGCTTCAATTGATCCACCATCTGGGCCATGGATGACTCGATGCCGCCAACAGTCGACTGCAGCGAGTCGATAGCGAGTTGCACCCCGCCCATATTAACCGCGAGATCCTTCGTGGTCTTCTCCAATTCCTCCAGACGGCGGTTCTGAGCCGCCATGCAAGTCTCAACAGCGTCGGGGTTCACCATCGTGCCGGCAGGTCGGACCAATTGATAGGAGATGAGAACACGAAGTGCGAATATTGATAAACACAAATCACTCAACTCGGAAACAAGATGTTTTCGCCCACAGCAACGGCTGTCAAAGATAATAATTCTCAAAACATAAAACCCTAATCTCAAGTTCATCTATATATAGTCTGCTAAGCCCATGCAATCCATGCACACGGCCCATAAAGAAATAAAACATAATAATAATAATTAAATACTAATATAGCTTCAGCTCCTCAGTCCCTTCATCGCTGGCCTCCTTCTCCTTTCTTTCTCCTCGAATACACCTTCATCGGCGTGCTATCAAAGTGCAACCACACATACATCCAAGGCCTCTTGTGGAGAGTCCGGAGAGACGACGGCTATGGGGGGACTCGATGACGAGCTAACTCAGCTTCTGGAATCGCTCACCGACCACCACTTGAATCGGCAGGTCATCTCAATTGTTGGGATGGGCGGTACGGGCAAGACTACTCTAGTTCAAAATCTTTATGCAAATCCACTCACCATCGAACACTTTGATATCCGTTCTTGGGTTTCAGTATCTCAAAGTTACAATGTTAAAGAGATTCTCTCGCAAATCCTTTCTTCCCTAGGGTGTGACTGAGGGGGGAGACCTAGGTGAGTTAGGACAACAACTACATAGAACTTTATTCGGTAGGAGATATCTGATTGTATTAGACGACATATGGAGTGTACAAGCATGGGACGCGGTGAGGCGTTACTTACCTGATGTTGGTAATAAGAGTCGAGTCGTTCTAACCACTAGGTTGTCAGATGTAGCTACTACTGTCTATGGCTCTTCATGCTTAAACTTAAATCTTTTAGACGAGGATAGAAGTTGGGAATTGTTTTGTCAAAAGGCATTTTTCCCACACATAGATGACCCTCCCCAACTTGAGGGTGTTGCAAAAGAGATTGTCAAATCATGCAAAGGATTAGGCTTGTCAATTGTTGTAATAGGAGGGCTTCTTTTTAAGTCTCCTAGAACCGTAGGGTATTGGAAGAATGTTTTGAAAGGGTTAGAAAAAAATGATTCTAAAGAGAAACAACAAGGCTTAGACGCATTATCCTTAAGCTACGATCACTTGCCTGCTCATCTAAAACCATGTTTCCTTTACATTGGAGTTCTCGAAGAAGATTCGAGGATTCATGTCTCCTACATCACATGACTTTGGATTGCCGAGGGATTTATCAAACCAAAGGGAAGCAGAGTTTTGGAAGATATCGTAGAGGGTTACTTGAAAGATCTGAGTGATAGAAATTTAGTTTTAGATGTTGAGCGTCGGTTTAGTGGAGAAATAAAATCTTTTAGAATTCACGATCTTTTAAGAGACTTGTGCATAAAAGAGGGTGAGGAACAAGAATTTTTTCACGTGAGAGAATTGGGAGAGATACAAGGTACAGAGCGTCGCTTCGTTTGCAATCCTTACGAGAGCCAGTTGGGAACTGCGGTACTTTTGCGGTCATCGTTGGGAGAGAAATGGATTCCAGCCGAGTATGTTGAATGCAAACTGCATAGAGTTTTGGAACGTATATACTAGATGAATTTTCTCATGCGGAAGAAGTATATGAGAATGTTAACTTGCGCTACCTCGACCAAGAGCTGTCATCCGATAGCGGGGTATGAGGTGGAGTTTCCAATTCCTTCAACATGCCTCCTATGGAACCTTCAAACGGTAAACATTAGATTAGAGAGAGGTGAGTATCCATTAGTCTACGCGAATGTTGGATTTTGGAAAAGAGGCAAAAAATTATCCTATCTAAGTAGCTTAAGAGAAACAAATATTTGTTCAAAACTTAACAAAACACAAAATGTATCCAATTTACAAGTGAGTGGACAAATTTACCCCTGGTCATAAAGTCAACCTACTTGCATTCAATTCCCCTCCCCCCCACTCCAGCTTCTAATTCGGCCACCACTATTCACTTTCCCTCTCACACTCAACCTCCTGTCCTGAAACCCGATTCCCAACCCTTCCTCTCCCAAAACCCTTCCTCTCCCAAAACTCTCTCCCTTTGTAACTTCCGCCGGAGAGAAAATGGCGACCGGAACGCGGAGCTCCAAACGGAAGCGGAAGCCCGAGGCCGAAGCATCTGAAATCAAGGAAAGCCCCTCAAACCCGACGAGCCCGACGAAGAGGGGAAAGAAGAAGAAGCCAACGAAGCAGAAAACTCGAGAGGAAGACGACGAAGTACAAGAAATTCCTCCGGAAGCCGGAGAAGAGTCCTGCAGCAAAAGTGATGCTGACAAATAGAAAGAGGATAGGCCCTCCGGTTATCCATTCACCACAGAAGAGGTAAAATAGGGTTTTTCCTATATTTTGATTGTTAATATATAATTTTCAACGAAATATAACATTTCAACATTGAAGACAGATCTGAGTTTGGGATTAAGTTATAAATGTTTTATTAATTTCTTGTTTTGGTTTAAATTGAGGTAGTTAGAATTGTGGCAAAAAAACAGATCTACATTCTAAGTCGTAAAAATGGTGAGAGGCTATGTACTATCTGGGTTTTTGGATTGCATTTTTTATGAAAGTTGATATGTAGTTTAAGTTTGGATGAATAAATCCCTTTTCCGTTGGCATTTTTTAGTTAGAATCCATTATTCATGTTGTTATTTTAGAAATCAAAGGTGAAATATGGGTCGAATAAACATCATTTAGTTAGAAAATTATCTTATTGGTTAGAATTCATCAGTTGTTTGATTTTTCATTAAGAACTGTTTGTATTCTTGCTTGTATTCTTGCTTGTCAGTTGTGTTGGGATGTTTTTTTTTGTGAAATGTTGTTAATTTCTAACCAGTATGTTAAAAAAGTGATCTTTTAATTGGTGAGAAAAGTTAAATGTCAACTGGGATTTGATGAGAAATAATAAATCCGCCACATATAATTGGACTGTGAAGTAAGAACTTATTAGTTTTAGGGAGAATTCATTACAATTTATAATAGTTGAGTGAGAATTTGTTATAGTTTTGGTAATAAATTGTGGGTTATAAATGTTTTGTTAATTTCTTGTTTGTGTTTAAATTGAGGTAGTTAGAATTATTGCAGATCTGGGTTGTTTTAAGTGATAAACCTTAGAATGGATCTTTTTGAGTGAGAAACCAGATCTACATTAGTTACAGATCTGGGTTTTTTGGGATGAAATTTGTATGCTTAAATAGATATTATTTGTTACTATAATAAAGTACTTACTGGATTATTTGTCTACAAATGATCTCAATTCTATGTGTGCTATTTCGAACTTGTTGATAATTTGTCTTATAAGAAACTTTAGAATTCTTACATTGTGTGGTTAGAAACTTTGGAATTCTTACATGTTCAACATTGTTTCTAATTTGTCACAGAGGGTGTTGCAGATGCTGAAGCCGCGTAGTGACGAGAAGGTTTCCACCTTCTGGAAGTCACTGGAGTTGGATCCAACCCCGCATCCATTCGCTTTCCAGTACGATCCAACTGATAGCATGAAAAGAAAGGGGAAGGCAGAAGAGGAAGATGATGAAGACAATATTGCAGTGGCAAAAGCATCTGGACCACAAATAGCCACCAGCTCAAGCGTCCTTATCGATGCCGCTGCTGAAGCTGCTGTCATCAAAAACCAGGCCGCCATGAAGGCCATGTTGGAAGATTACCACCAGAATACACTCTTACCAACTAATCTAATAGTCATTCAGAACACATACATTGTTTCAATATATTACACTATTCTTATACCTTTGGATGTACACAGCCCCAGAAAGTGATACATGGCGTGCAAAGAAGAACAAAGCAGATTGTGCCCTATACTGCCTAAGGTACGTGGAAAAAATGTTAGCAAGAGGGCCAGAGTCACCACACACGCTCAGGAACAAAGATGAATTGAAGGCATACAGAGACCATATTGCACGAGCAATCATCTACAACAGCACCGACCCAGTGCCTTTGCAGCAGCTAGTGGAAGGAATGTGTCGTGATGCAACGAGGCTGTTTTAGTACCATGTGTTGGTAAATTAAAAACATTTTTTTTGGGGATAACAAACATTGACGCGTCTCTGTAAACAATCCAGTGAACGCATGTCCATTTTTTGTAAATGTGGTAATGTATGTAAAATGTATGTGCATCAATGATTTTTTGTATTTTGTAAAGCATTTGTAAAACAATGATAATCATGTAATTTAGTACATGCATAAATCAGTTATGATGCACATTGTTGATTTAAAGTCATTACTCATTAGAATTATTTCTTACTATATTAATGCATGTACTGGTTAGAATTGAATTTATTCTAAACAAATCATAGTCATTCTGAAGTGATTGATTTTGAATTAACCTGACAGAATTCAGGTAGTGGACTGAATTTCGACGTAATGCAACGACATAGGTTAGAATATTAGACATTCTAACTTTGCAGTATGTGATTATAACGTCAGAATGTTGCTATTTGTAACGGGTGAACTGAACCTGTTGGGAGTGCCACGAAATAGGTAGGAAATATAATAGATTCTAACCTTTGTTATGCGATTGTAACGTTAGAAAATTGGAATTTCTAACGGGTGGAATGAACCGGTTGGGAATGCAATGACAAACGTTAGAATATCCTAAATTATAACCTTAGAATTAATATTATAACGTTGGAAAATTGGTATTTCTAACAGGTGGACTGAACCTGTTGGGAATGCCACGAAAAGGTTAGAATTTCCGAAATTCTAACCTTAGAATTAATATTATAACGTTGGAAAATTGGTATTTCTAACAGGTGGAATGAACCGGTTGGGAATCCAATGACAAACGTTAGAATATCCGAAATTCTAACCTTAGAATTAATATTATAACTTGGAAAATTTGTATTTCTAACAGGTGGACTGAACCTGTTGGGAATGCCACGAAAAGGTTAGAATATCCGAAATTCTAACCTTAGAATTAATATTATAACGTTGGAAAATTGGTATTTCTAACAGGTGGAATTAACCTGTTGGGAATCCCACGCAACAGGTTAGAATATACGAAATTCTAACCTTAAATATGCGATTATAACATAGTAAAGATGGTATTTCTAACGGGTGGACTGAACCTGTTGGGAATGCCACGGAATAGGTTAGAATATTAAATATTCTAACCTTTTTTATGCAATTATAACGTTAGAAAATTGGTATTTCTAATAGGTGGAATGAAACCGTTGGGAATGCAACGACTAAGGTTAGAATATCTGAAATTCTAACCTTTAATATGCGATTGTAACGTTTGAAAATTTATATTTCTAACGGGTGGACTAAACCTGTTGGGAATGCCACGAAACAGGTTAGAATATACGAAATTCTAACCTTTAATATGCGATTGTAACGTTGGAAAATTGGCATTTCTAAAGGGTGGACATGAATATAACAAACTCTAACCATTGACATTAAATTCTAACATTCAAATTTAATACATATTGCAAAAAATATAATATTCTAACCAAGAAAAATTGACAAGTTAAAATGCATATCACTAGTTCGAAATACACGAAATGTCAGAGGGGGACCAAAATGGTACTAAGCAATCGTACCAACAAAAAAAGTGAAAGCATACTGATATATTTTTTTTACAAAACAAAAAAATATGAAAAGAAAAGCATCCTTTGAAATCAGTCAAACCTACGCGGGTCTTTACACGATTGTCGTGTATGTCCTTGAACACCGCAAATTCCGCATTTCTTAGGTTGCCGACGTCGTTTCTTGGTTGTATTGGTGCAACCCTCAACATCTGCAGCAGGGACGTCTATACGTATATTGCACACATTGGCATAATGACCCACCTGTTTGCATCTAGTACATGACTTACTGGTTTTATGACTTGGAGGGGCTCCAGATGGTATACGGATTTCCTTAGGCCTTCCAGCTTGCTTAGGATTTGTTGGAGTCTCGACCATCCGATTCGCAATGTCATCAGGAGTATGCCAATCACAGAGGGCAGGCACAGGCATGATCAAGGTTGCATAAGTAGATCTCCATGTTTGAGTAGAATAGTGAGAATGTACATATGACAATGGGCTTTCATTACGAAACCTACGAAGAAAAATGAATTTATTACCTATAATTCTATAAATGTATATACGAAGGTTAGAAATGTTTTAGATTCTAACCTTCACAAGAGAAGACATACCTGATTGCTGCTGCTGCATGTGAACATGGGAAAAGATCCATTTGAAATACTTTACAAGTGCATTCCCTCTTACTTAAATCAACAATATTATTTGTCGTACCATGTGTAATGTTCAATATGACATTAGATACGGGCTGCACTTTCCATGAGTTTGCTTTGGCAATAACATTTGACATTTTTGCTTCGGCATATTTTGCAAACTCTTTATCACAATTATCGGATTTGGTCCGACGCTGATAAAACCATGATTGCATCAGATTTCGTGCATACTCCAGTAAGGACGTTATTGGCAATTTCCTCCCCCATCTCAGCCTCGAGTTTAATGACTCAACAGCATTCGACGTGCCTTCCGCATAACGTCTAACAGGACATTTGCACCTGGCCCATTTCTTCAGGTCAATTGCCATCAGCTTTTAGTAAGCACCGGGTGCTGATATTTATAGGTTTTTCATGTGCTCATTGAAATCAGCTTCCTTGTATGCATTCGCAGCAAGTTGAAAGATCTCGATAATACTATCCCCAAAGTTTCGGAGGTTTCCCTGGATGTGGTATGTACACAAACCGTGAGCAGTACCTACATATGGATAACATTCTGTTGTTAGAATTGACTTGTATATTATATACTTGAAGGTAAGAATTGTGTAATTTGTAATAAATGCTATAGATACATACCAGGGAATACAAAATTGACAGCATTACGGATGCTGATATGCTAGTCTGATACAATCAAAAGATTATCTGGAATTCCGAAACTATCCCGTACATGAGTCAAGAACCAAGTCCATGACATGTCATTCTCTTTGTCGCCTATGCCAAATGCCAAAGGAACAATTTGATTATTACCATCCTTAGTAGAAGCACAGAACATAACACCCCTGTACGTTCCCTTCAAATGAGTTGCGTCAATTACTAGCACCAGGCGACAATACCGAAATCCTCTTATAGCTGCATCTAATGCAAAAGAACAGTACTGAAAAGTATATTCCTCATCCGTCTGTAAGTCGACAACAGAACCAGGATTTGTTTCTTGGAGCATGCGCAAATAATTAGCAACCATCTGAAGGGAAAAAAAATAAAAAAAATATAGGCAATCAGGACATGTATAGTGAGAATTAACAAGTTATATTGCATATGCATAATGGTAATGCACTGTAATATAACTTTACTAATGATAACTACGGTAAGAATCTTTGTAATTCTAACTTACCTATTATAAAATGAGGATTTGTACATAATTCTAACCTGGAATGACTTGTGATGATCTCCATACATAGCTTTCAGAGCTCGATTCCTTCCTGCTAAGGCAGTTGGATATTTCAATCTTATGCCAAATTCTCTTAAAAACTGACCCTGTATGTCGCGTGGCCTAACAACAAATCCATCCTCGACCATGGCAGGGAGAACATACTCAGCAACCGCTCTTGACGAAGCAGTCAGCTCCGAAGCCACTCTAAAATCTGACACGCATAATGCTCTACGAGATTGTAAATTCTCCAAGATGAACCAACTGCTTTGCTCTTAAGGCAAAACACACAAGTTAATTCGAACTTGCATTGTATATGGAATCTATCTTTATTTGATACAACAGTACGGAACTCGGCAAAGTTTTTCAAATGGTAAGCATGCACAGCACATATCATCGAATCTTTATTCATAAAGATGGATCCAAATTCAATTTGACTTGTCGTAATGGGTTCTGCACAAATAGGAGATTCGTCGAGCTCTTTCAAACAATGTTGAGCTGCATTAAATATATGATCCAATCTGTTGTTGGTCCCCGTAATAGAGAGTGGGATATTGCAATTAGGCAAGGAGGTCTGTTGCACAACAACAATTTCTCTTGAGCAAGGTAAGGGAACAACATTAACATAGAGAGTGGGATATTTTGTCATGTCCATAAATGTAGCCCATTCAAAGTTGTTGGTAACTTTCATCTTGATGGTCTCACCTTCATCCACTTCAACTAAACCTAAGATTCGAAAAGAGAATCTACTAGTGTCCTTATCCAAACGATCTCCAAGCTTCTCTACTAAATCGTCGTAACTAAATCCAGCAGTAGGAATTGGTATATAATCTTTTGTTCCCCCAGTATATATACCATTACACCACACACCGCCATGAACAATGATTAAAGGAGTGATCATTTTGCTGCATAAAATGATAAGATAGTGATCAAATATTAGAGTTAGAAACTACTGAACAGCTGAAAGGTATGTAATTAAGTAAGAAACTACTTAATTCTAACTGTCACTACAAAAAGGAAGGGATAGTACATACTGAATACATACATTTCTAACCAATTGAATGTGCAATGTAATAACCGTCCTACATAATTTGAGATAATTAGTAAAAAAATATATGAATTCTAACTATCCACCGATTAAATATTAGATATGTTTTAAAATATCAGTTGCAAGATATGGTAATTAAATAAGAAAATGATAACTAAAAAAAGGGACAGATAGTACATACTGAATACATACATTTCTAACCAAGTGAATGTACAATGTAATAACCGTCCTACCTAATTTGAGAAAATTAGTAATACATATATGAATTCTAACTGGTTAGAATCTAATTCTTATTCTAAAATCCGATGGAAATGTAAGGGACATGAAGAGAATTTACATACAGTACGACTTTATACATTTATTACACATTAAATGTTACGAATTATTATTCTGATCCGTACAGTTAGATTCCTACGACACAACAAAAAAAAACAAACAAACAAATCAGACTGCTCAAGAAAACAAAAAAAAAAAAAAAAATTGCAGGGGAGAACAGCCCCCATTCAGCGGACACACATAACTAAAGGAAAAGTTGCAGAAGAACAAGAAATTTACAAACTGTAAAACATAAAATCCAAATCATAAAAAGTCGACAGAAACTGAAAAAGTTGCAGACTACAAGCAGCAGTTCGGAAAGATTAACTGCAACATGAACTCGCCGGAAAAAGATGGCTACGACTGGAAAAAAAAAAAAAAAAAAAAAAAAAAAAAAAAAAAAGATCTCCGCCACATATAAACCCATACAACTCCCTTACGTCGTTGTCGGCTGAATAAAGAAGCTCGAACAAAACCCTGAAGTTGTCGGAAAACTGTGCCTTACGTCGTTGTCTGCGACTATGACGAAGAACTTCGCCGTGCATTACCGGAAAAACAAAGAGTGAGGAAGACGTTGACAGCAAGTGAGTAGGCGTTGACAGCAAGTGAGGAAGACGTTAACAAAGAGTTGGCGTTGACAACACCTGCCGGAAAACAAGGTAGCCGGAAAACGTTCGACGTTGACAGCAAGTGAGGAAGACGTCGCCGTGCGCCGGCCGACGAGAAGTGGAGAAGAAGGAAAGGTCCGATTGCTGCTGTTTTGGTGAAAGAAGAAGGAAGAAAGAAAAGTGGAACAAGTGTTTTCAAATGTCAAAAAGTGAAATAGTTGTTAGGGGTATTTTCACTTTAGTCTTACTTTAACTGACAACAACTCCCCCCCCCCCCCCCCCCCCCCCCCCCCCCCCCCCCGAATTCTCCTTTTAACTTAAAAAAAAAAAAAAAAAAAAAAAGAGAGAGAGAGAGAGAAACTGATAAAATATATTTTTTTAATTTTCCATTTTCATTTTATTCTCTTAATTCGACTTTTTATATTATTATTATTATTTTTGATACAACTTACTAAATATCATAGAATTTCTTACCCATATTTGTTATGTATACGAATTTAAGATATTCTAACCATCATCCTGTCGTAATAAGTAAGAATTCATAAATTCTAACCAGACATTAAGTCCACCCGTTAGAAATACCAACTTTCCTACGTTATAATCGCATATCTTGAGTTAGAATGTAGTATATTCTAACCTGTGTCGTGGCATTCCCAACAGGTTCAGTCCACCCGTTAGAAATACCAACTTTCCTACGTTATAATCGCATATCAATGGTTAGAATTTAGTATATTCTAACCTTAGTCGTGGCATTCTCAACAGGTTCAATCCACCCGTTAGAAATACGAATTTTCTTACGTTATGATCGCATATCGCGAGTTAGAATTTATTATTTTCTAACCTATGTCGTGGCATTCCCAACAGGTTCAGTCCCCCCTGTTAGAAATATCAACTTTCCTACGTTATAATCGCATATCCCTAGTTAGAATTAAGTATATTCTAACCTGTGTCGTGGCATTCCCAACATATTCAGTCCACCCGTTAGAAATACTAACTTTCCTACGTTAAAATCGCATATCAATGGTTAGAAGTTAGTATATTCTAACCTTAGTCGTGGCATTCTCAACAGGTTCAATCCACCCGTTAAAAATACCGACTTTCTTACGTTATGATCGCATATCGCGAGTTAAAATTTATTATTTTCTAACATGTGTCGTGCAATTCCCAACAGGTTCAGTCCACTCGTTAGAAATACCAACTTTCCTACGTTACAATCGCATATCCCAAGTTAGAATTTAGTATATTCTAATCTTTTGTCGTGGCATTCCCAACAGGTTCAATCCACCCGTTAGAAATATCAACTTTCTTACAATACTCTGTCTATAGTTAGTAAGAGTTAACACATTATAATCAACCATTTCTGGTTGCGATGTACATGTTTCACTTTTTACCTTTCACTTTTGTTTTTTTTAAATCTTGTCAGAATTTTTTTTTTTTTTCAATTTTTTTCTCCTGATTCGAGTTTAGTTATTTTTTTATTTTATTTTATTTATTTATTTATTTGAATTTTGAATTTTGAATCTTTGATACATCTTACTAAAAATATCATAGTAAGAAATTGTCAATTTCTAACCTTTCTTAATTCATATTTGTTATATATACGAATTTAAGATATTCTAACCATTCTTCCGTCATAATAAGTAAGAATTCATACATTCTAATTAGACATTAACGAACACTTTGTGATCATTAGTAAGAATTAAAACAATCTAACCAATATCATTCACGCATTTGCGTTTAACATGTGTCATAAGTAAGAATTTACTAAATTCTGACAATACATTTATGAAGAATACATAAAATTTAGCCATTCTTCCGTATGTCACAATCTAACCAACATCATTCTCGCAATTGCGTTGAGCATGTGACATACGTAATAATATGCTAAATTTTAACCATACAATTTGTGACATTTAGTAAGAATTAACCAACATCATTCTTGCATTTGCCTTGAGGATATGACATACGTAAGAATATATTGAATTCTAACCATACATTCAGGAATAATTAATAAATTCTAACGATTATTTTGTCATAATAAGTAAGAAATCATATATTATCACTTGACATTCACGAAGAATTCGTCAAACATAAGACACATGTAATATGTAAGAATTTAATGAATTCTTACAGACATTCTGTCAATTTCTCACTAAGGTATTTGCTACGTCTATCAAAGATCTCTAGTAATTCAAACTAACAATCAACACATCCAAAAAGCAGAAACTGAAGAAAAAAAAATACTCCAAAAAATAACCATTACACAAAGGAAAAAAGATTAATTTATACAGATTAATTCATAATTAGGAAAAAGGATTAATCCAAAAAATAACCATTACACAAAGGAAAAATAACCATTACACAAAAAATACTCTAAAAAAATACTGCAAATCATACAGATTAATTCATAATTAAAAAAAAAAAGGATTAATTCATATTTTTTTTTAAACAAAGGAAAAGGGAAGGGGAAAAAAAAAAAAAAGGAAAAATACGATAGGATGGAGGAAACCATCTTCTTCTTCACTCTCTCTAATGGCGGATCTCCTCCACCTCTCTCTCTCCATCACCTATGTCAATCTCCCGCCGGCATCCGATCTCCTCCACCCCCTTCTTCTTATTTACCTCCACAACGAGCTGCCGAGTCTAACTCCGCCGCCGCCGTCTCCACCGCCACTACCACCGCCGTCGCCGCCTCAACGACTCCACCGAGATCAACCCTCAAGAGATTGACAGCTCCTCCTCCTCCATGTCGCGCCTTATCCACCAGCCGCCGCCGCCGCCTGCGCCTCCGACTGAAACCGTCTCCATGGATATAGAGAGAGAAGAGAGAAGTTGCAGAGAGAGAGAGAGAGAGAGAGAGAGAGAGAGAGAGAGAAGAGGTAATTTTGGAGATAGAGAGAAGAGAAAAGTTGCAGAGAGAGAGAGAGAATAGCTTATTTTCACTACAACAAAATCTGCATTTAACCACACCAAAATATGCCTCAAGAAGTATCCTATAGCAACATCTGACCTATCTCCACACAGAGGTTATGTGTTGTTTATGCCAGTGTCACAATAGGCCTTTCCAGTTATTAAGACACTAAAGAATGTCACTATAGGTTGGTGTTTATAACCATCACTCTAACCTTTAGTGACATTTTTACACGTCCTTTTAACCTTTTTATGCAACATCATTATTTGTCATATATTCTCAAATACAGCATCCAGCAATGAATTATGATAATTTAGCAATTTTCACGCAATTACGAATAACCATAATATTAATTGAAACCAAATATTAGAAAAAACATATTTTATTAACTTCCAAAGCAAGGAAATACAATAGTCAAAGCTTCAAGTCACTCAATAAGAGACACAAAACATTGGACCTAGCTAGTTGTTCTAACTGTACAAGTTACGAATTTTAATCAAGAGCCACTAATAGCACTGTGTTTCTAAGCCTGCAAATACGAGCTCGAAAAGTTCTCCAGACTTCTTCCCCATAAATCTAGATGTCCAAATTGTACGATCAGTATAACATATGTCGTCGAATCTCGAGATGCTGCTAAAATCCCCAATGCATCAATATCTTGAAAGATGTTGAGGTCTCACCTAGATGTAGAATAAAAAATATGAGATTTTCAAAATGAGTCAAAAGTGTGAACTTAACCATGAGACAAGTTTATAATGAATAAAATGGTAAAAGAATCAAACTAAACAACTAGCAAAAGTTATATGTTGAGCTCATAAGAAACTTATAAATTAGAGAAGCTTATACCTACATATACTGAGGATCCTAAAGGGGAGTATTTGATAACTCAATCAGTTCTTATATCAATCTCAGTGTGCCTCAACATATCTTCAAGTTATGCCAAGAATTTTAGAATCCATGATCCTTCAATATAAGCAGAACGAGAAGCTCTTGTCTTATAATATTTCACTATTCAAACAACAAAATGAATGTGTATCAGTAAGCAAAGTAACATACACCCTCTATTGTAATGAGAAATATAATTTGTTGATCATCTTTCACAAAGCTCATTTGATCTAAAAAACATAAAGCTTAAACTTTATTGTAGAAAGAATTAAAGTTATTCAAAGAATTAACTATTGTAGAATCAATTTTACCTATTTTTCGAACTCTACTTTCATTTAGCATGTCCACTTTCCATGACTCTAGCCACCTCCAAACCATAAGATACCTTCAACCAACAATGGCATACATTATATGAATATGAAGTTACAAACTTACATCAATTTGGGAGGATTAATGTGCTTGATATCAAGTAGTACTGCAAACATTACAATGAAAATTAAATGAAATAGCACGCAAAGAATTAGAAGCATCTTGTTAGAGCTAATACTAATAAATGATAAGAGTAAGACTTCAACTAAAACAGGGTATACCATGGGACTTTCTAAGATAAACCAAAGAATTAACATGAGTAAAAACCTACATTAAGATTGTAGGTCATATCAATTTAAAATAATAGTAATTCATAAGCACATGATTTTATCACAGCCCCCACAAGAGGCATTTCAATCTCTAAGAAATGACAAACTCACAAATGTAAATAAATTCTTAAGAAACTTTTAGCAAACACCATATTGGAAATACCCACTGACTAGTCTCATATCAATTACTCTGAGATATAGCACATCAAAAACTAGAATCCCAATTCAACCTTATAAGGAAAATAGAAGCTAAATATGTTCAAACACTTATTTCTAAACTTAAAATCGCAACTTAAAACCTACTCATCAAAAAATCCAAATAAAAGCATCGATTGATAGAGAGTTCAGCCATTGTCGATCACAAGAGCATAAATACAAGGAAAGGGTAAGCTTTGGGACCTTTCAATACTAGGAGAAATATCGAGAAGAAGTCGACGGCATAGCCTTTCGCATTTTCCGAGTCGCATAACCGGTATATGCCTACATACGAATCCAAATCGACCAATCATACATAACAAAATGCATAGAAACGAAAAAGAGAAGCGACATATCTACCAGGTAGGGATTGCAGAGGATGGGGGCAATTGCCAATGACTATGTCGGTTCTGCGGGAGCACATCTCATCTCTGAATTCTCCTGTCAATCGAAATTAGATCGGAGAACCAAAGGTTCAACGGGAAGAAATTGGGGGAATGGGTTAGGGTAGTTTAAATAATAATCCAGTCTTTTCGAGAAAAATCAGAGCCCTGTTCCCCCAAAAAAAAGAATCAAAATTTCCTCAAGCAAAAAGCTCAAACCCTAATTCGAGTAAAATTACCTTCGATTCATTAGCATCACTTCATTACTCCCCGCCATTAGAGACTCTTCTCAAAACTCGAATCGACGACGATCTCCACGAGAATGAAAAACTAAAAGATCAAAGTAATTTTTTTCCGGCGATTACTGGAATTTCTCCGCACACAGCTCAGTTCGCGCGCGGCCGATTCAGGTGCTTCCTTTCTCTCTCTATTCAGAGACTTCTCTCTCTCTCTCTAGAGCGGTTGAGGTTGAGTTATCTCCGAACAACAAGGAAGAAGATCGGTAATTATTTCTGAAAAAACACGCAGAGCATTAAGCAGATAAAGAAATGAAAAATGGCAGATAAAGAAGAAGGAAGCGAGGAGAAAATGGAGGTAGCGTGTGAAATTACTAGTATTATTATTTGGCCTTATCTAGAATTAAAAAAACTTATGGATTTTGGTGGCAAAATTACCGCCAACATTTCAAAGTGATTTTCAATTTTCAATTTAGTCTTTTATTTCTCATGTTCACAGGAGGACACATAGCCGTGTCACAATTGGTAGATATTAGGACATAATCCTTTCTATGTTGCTATAAGTAATAATGAAATGTTGAATTAGCATGTATGTAAAACTTGATGTCATGATAGAGCCTTTATAATAACATATTTTTAATTGTGTCACGAAAGGGGTGTTGCTATAGGGCATTTTTGTTGTAGTGTTTGTTTGCAAGTGAGATAGAGAGAAAAGAGAGAAGAAAGAGTTGGAGAGTGGGGGGAAATAGAATCGTGAGTGGGGGAGAAAGTGAAAAGGAGGCGGGGTTTAATTTTGTCCACTCACTTGAAACTTAGATAGATTTTGTGTTTTTTTAAGTTTTGAACAACTATTAGTTTCTCTTAAGCTACTTAGATAGGATGGTATATTTCCTCTTTGGAAAATGCGACAACTTAGGCATGTCAAGTGCATTAGTATCTATCTTTGCGATCCTCCTCCCCCGAGGGACGAGCAAGATTACTTGGAAAACTTGCAAACACTCAAAGGAGTTGTGAACCTGAGGTTGAGTGAGGAGTTGTGTCAGATCATTCCCAACATCAAGAAATTGAGTTTTGTTTTAGATTGCCATGAATATGGGTATGATGACAGTTTGATCGAGTGTCTGCACAATCTTGGATGCTTGCATAAACTCGAATCACTCTACATGGACCTCGGAGTGATGAATGGCCATACCAGGGTTCGGGGATCGCATTCCCCCTTTCGCTGAAAAAGTTGGGGTTGAGAAACTGTAAACTTTCCTGTCAAGATAGGTCGATCATCAGTTCGTTGCCCCAGCTCCAAGTTCTCCACCTAAACTTCTACGACATCACGGTGGGGAAGCAGTGGAGTCCTATTAGCGGACAGTTTCTTAGCCTCAAGTTGTTAGAGATTGAATATTGTCACCTTGTTTCTTGGGATGCGGACAGCTCCCATTTCCCGGTCCTGGAGAAGCTTGTTCTTCGAGGATGGCCTAATTTGGAAGGAATCCCGCTGGAAATCGGTGAATACCAACACTCGAGCTCATTCGTGTGGATCGCTGCAGCGAATCAGCAGCGATTTCAGCTGTGAGAATTAAGAAAGATGAGCTGGAGAATCACGACAATGAAGCCCTTCAGATTGAAGTTGTGGTGTCTGAGTCGAATCTGGAGAGTTTCAAGATGAGGGTGGAAGCAGAGGAGCTTGCACTCGATCATTTTAGACTCGAGACAACTAGATGAACAATTTGACATCCTATCCCCTCTGCATTTTCGTTCAAATTTACACTTGACACTCTACATGTATTATTGATTTTATTGTATTCAAATTTGAATGACCTTTTTTATTTTTCATTGATTTCTTGATTCGCACACTGACTAACATATACCAAAAATACTTTCGGGTTATGTTTACCAGCTCTAGTGACGAAGTTAAGTCACCACACATTTCTCCATATTCCAAAGTGCACACATTTCTCCTTAATCTGCTCTTCTCTTCTTCGAAAGTTGAAGAAGACCAAAGGAATAGAAATGCATGCAGCTTATGCAGCTCTACTTTCTCTTACGAATAACATTAATCGGATCACGAACTATCCTAGCCTTTCCCACTTCTCTTGACACCAGTCGAATACATTTATATATGGAGTAGTGCTCGGCAAAGAAATCGAAGATTTGGAGAGAAAGTTCACATCTGCAGCTCAGGAAATTGAAATAAAGCTTTTCCCCTTTGATTTTCTATATCCATCTAGCTTATTGTCCCATATTGCGTTATATTATTCCTAACCCTACGAAACTTTGAAAGGTGAGTTGTGGTTAATAGAACCCTTATTAATTATAACCTACTTTTAAAAAAATCGTACTATCAGGACATGACTGACTGGTATGCAGGAATGGTTCAAGAATAAAATGGTCTAATTCGTGTGTCCATTCCTTATCACATGCAGAAATATAATTAGAAATGACGATTTCTTCAGTAATCAGTAATCTTATGAGCATCGAATTAACCATTACTCCCATTATCTTGGTATTAGTTAATCTTTGTTATCAGGAATGAAATTTACTTCTATTGATGAATAGGAGTGTTTGCGGTTTGGTTTGGTGCGGGTTGACGTTAAAACCAAATCAAACCTTAAAATGCGGTTTTTTAATTTTGTAAAACCAAACCAAACCATTTCACTATGAAAACCAAACCAAACCAAACCATATTATAACGGTTCGGTACGGTTCGGTACGGTTTGGTTTACGGTTTGCAATCGTAGTGAAAAATTAAATTTTCATTAACTAAAATTATAGTATCAATATCATTATCTAACATAAAATCGAGATAAAATAAAATAACATTGCACTTATGTTTGATTAAAACTTAGTAATCATATGATGTAATTCCTTGGTGTATAAATTACCTTTGTTGATGAAATTAAAATCTTTAATATATATGAGTAGTTCATCGACTCTCTTCCTAAAATTTAAAATATGTATTTTGTATAAGTCGTCGTCGTTCTGTAAATAAAATGAAGAAAAGAATTCCCAAAGTTGTTATATTTAGGTTTTAGGTTTAAAAAAAGTAATAAAAACTTAAATTTAGAAATTAAGGAAAAAAAAAAAAAAAGATAACACTATTAAATTTGACCCAAGTATGTGTATCTTTTGTAGCAAAATTGATTACATAATTATTATTATTATTATTATTATTATTATTATTATTATTATTATTATTATTATTATTATTATTATTATTATTATTATTATTATTATTATTATTATTATTATTACTACCTTACCTATTCTAGACTAAAAAATTCAAATCCTATACCCAACTTTAAAAATAGCTAAAAGTTACCCACTTTTTACATTGATGGTCTAAAATACCCCCATATATATATTGTATTATCTCCCTTCTTCTCTCTAAAACTCTCTGCAGATTTTTCAGCCTTCTCCATCTCCTCTTTTCCTCTTAAGTTCGACAATGGGGAGCTAGGGTTTATTCAGTTATTCTCCTTCGTCTTCTCTAACACTTTCCGGCGGTGTAGATAGGGTTCCGACGTGAGCGTAGTGAGTTGGCCTTCGACGACGCCGGCGGTGGAGCTAGGGTCCCGACGCGAGCTTAGTGTCCCGGCGGTGGAGTTAGGGTTCCGACGCGAGCGTATTGAGTTGGCCTTCGACGACGACGGCGGTGGAGCTAGGGTCCCGACGCGAGCTTAGTGATGAAGTTTGGGTTTTTCGACGCCGGAGTTAGCTTATGAAGTAAGGGTTTTCGACGCCGGAGTCAGTTTTCCGACGACGAAGGTGAAGTTAGGGTTTTTTGACGACGAAGCCATAGTACGTCGCCGGCGAACTTTTTCTGAGGAAGACGAAGGTAGGATTCAGTTTTTTTTTTTTTTTTTTTTCCTTCCTTCTGCCGAGCGTAGTCTTTTGTTTTTGATGATTTTCGTTTTTTTAAGGTTTCTCTGACAGATGTCAGTAAATCACACATATTCTTACTTTCTTTTTTTAAGACATTATTAAATGCGAATTAGTAAATGTTATAGTGGGCTCTGAAAAGAAATCAGATTCTTACCTTCTTTTTTTTATCTAAGATTCTTACTAACTATGTGTAGACTAATTTATAATTCTACTATGTTCATACCATTTATGTTTCTTAGTAACTATTTTCTTATCACACAATCTTTCCTAATAAAGATTCTTACTGCAGCATTCTTGCAGAAAAATGCCCCCGCATGTAACTGTTGTGCATGGTGGTTCGTGGTTCAATAATATATATAAAGGGGGTACCAAAGATTACATTCCTATGCCAGTTGGTGGTTTTAGGTATATAGATTTGCTGTCGAAGCTTGAAGGTCGTTTGATGAAGGACCAATCAATGTTCACATTCGACATAGTTGCATTAGTAAATGACGACCAAGGTGAAATTATGAGATTGAAAGTCACGGATGAGTATGAGTGGTTTACCTTGTTGGATATGAATGAAGCGCCAATGCTCTATGTCGATGTTTCTTTAAAATGCATTCCATCCACGACAGTCCGTACAAGTGATATGTTAGCTATAGATGATCGTGCTTATTCTTCCAATCAGGGCAAGAATGTTGGACCAGCTGACCCGGTTTTGGTAGAGCATGATGCAATCCCTATCCGATCGTATCATTTTGATACTGACCAACTCAAGTGCGGGACCTTTTATAGGAATAAAGACTGCATGGTTTCCGCAATACATTCTTACCATCTTAAAAACCATGTTCAGTTTCGTACTAAGATTTCAGATTTACGTAGATATCATGCGCAATGTAAGCATGAATTAACATGTGTTTTCTCACTTCGAAGCAAGGCATTTGGACGTGCATGGAAAATATATGAGCATGTGGGTCATACCTGTATGAACACTGCTGGGTCTGAGCCTAGAGTATCTTCAAGAGCTGTAGCTCAGTACATCGGTCCTACCTTGGCGGAGGATGGATTTGTTGTTAGGCCACGCGATATTCAGGGTCAGTTATTACGAGAGTGCGGTGTTCGATTGAAATATGCAACAGCTTTATCTGGCAAGAATCGAGCTTTGAAAAACATATACGGAGATCATAGGAAAGTCATTTCAAGTAAGAATTAGACAGTTCTAACTATATTTATAGTAAGATTCCCCCCACCCCCCCTCTCCCAAATACTTATATTCATATCCCCCCCCCCCCCCCCCCCCTTTGTAGGTTGTTGCCAAATATCTTTACATGCTGGAGCAAATGAACCCCGGATCTGTGGTTGATTTACAGACACGTGAAGATTCATCATTCCAGTATTGTCACTTTGCGTTAGCTGCATCAATGAGGGCTTTCCTTGCATGCCGTCCAGTAATTGTTATTGATGCAACGCATTTAAAGGGAGCATATAAGGGTGTTTTATTTGTTGCATCCACGAAGGATGTAAATGAACAAATTGTGCCGTTGGCCTTTAGCATTGGCGACAAGGAGAATGACGAGTCATGGATATGGTTTCTTGAACATGTACGGAAGAGTTTTAGAACCCCGAAGGACTTATTGATAGTGTCTGATCAACATGTTAGTATACACAACGCAGTTGAATTTGTTTTCCCAGGTAAGATCATACAGTATTGTTTATGGAGGACGATAAGTTTTTCAGTTGAATTCCTACATTTCCTAAGATACTGGTAAGATTGTTAATTTATAACTTACGGGGGAGGTAAGATTTGTGTTTGTTTCTTACCTAATATTTTTTGTCTAATATATTTTTTTTTCAGAACGCATGTAACAATCTTGCCTAATTCTAATTTGAATGTTTTTACACTCCCGCAGGCATCCCGCATGGTTTGTGCACGTACCATGTTCAGGGTAATCTTAAATCTTATGGCATGGATGCCATTCAAATATTCCAAGCTGCTGCAAATTCATACAAGGAGGAAGAATTCAATGAGCATTTGGATAATTTGAAGGCGTCATGTCCAGGTGCATACGCAAAGCTTATGGGCATAGGTCCCAACAGATGGGCAAAATGCAAGTGTCCAGTTCGGCGTTATTTTTTTAGCACATCAAACGCCGTTGAATCGTTAAATGGGCGTCTCAAATGGGGTAGGAAGCTCCCCATAACTGCCTTATTGGAATATGCAACCAGTCTCTCACGAGAATGGTTTTATGAGCGTAGAAATAAAGCTGGTGATAGGTCAAACGAGGTGTCTGAATATGCCGAAAAAAGATTAGGATTTTCAATCGCCAAAGGGAACTCAATGAGAGTTCAACCTGTATCTGATTTAATATTTAATATTGTATCAGCTTGTGATAGGAATATCGTGGATTTACGGAAGAGAGAGTGTTCGTGCAAAAATTTTCAAATGGACCTTCTCTCATGCTCGCATGCTACAGCAGCAATTAGGTAAGATTGTACTATTTTCTAACCTAATCCAAATATCAGCATATAATTTAACAGAATACATGGTTTCGAATTGTTAATTTTTGCAGGTATAAAAATCAAAACCCAATTGGTTATGTCAACGCCTATTATTTGACAAACACGTGGCGTGAGATATACGGAGGTATAATCATCCCTGTACCTGATGTTAAGGATTGGAAGATCCCCGATGTAATTGAGTCTAGGGTTGTTGGGACACCAGAAAATCCAAAACAAGCCGGAAGACCGAAGGTAAATAGGATGTTACCTGGAGAAGGAGATTTAACCCAACAAGGAGGACAAGATGCAATACCTAGTAGCTTCCCACGTAGGAAGCGACCTCGAAAGCCTAAGAAATGTGGTATATGTGGTATGCATGGGCATACTAGGCCAAAATGTCAAGATCCTCGTAGGTTTGAGTAGATTTTTGTAAGGATTTTTTGTGTTAAGCACCAGTTTTTTTGGGGACTCGAATTCTTTTGACAAGTCATTATTGTTATATGAAACCTGGTCATGTCCTTTTCGTATAATGTTCGTAATTTTTGTACCATCTTACTAACATTTTCTTAACACAGGTAGAACTTACTAACATTTTCTTACCTAGGGCAGAACAGTCATGCCCTATTTTTACAGAAGATAGTAAGAATGTATATTTAATCTTACCAATGGTGTTGTTGAAGATGGTAAGATTTATGATACAATCTTACAACCTGTTGTACATGTTTTCATGCATGACCCAGGTACCCGTTAGAGATTGTATGATTCATGATACAATCTTACATACTGATGTTCATGTTTTCATGCATGGCCTTCTACCTGAAAGAGATGGTAAGATTCATGATACAATCTTACATACTGTTATTCATTTTTTCATGCGTGATCTTCTACCTGAAAGAGATGGTAAGATTCATGATACAATCTTACAATCTTACAACCTGTTATTTTTCATATTGATTAGATTGTTCATATAATCTTACCACATTTTAGATAGGTCGTGTATTAATGCAAAGCAGATTGTAAGAATGTATATAAGTTGGTTGGATTGTACACATAATCGCACCACATTCAGTTTAGTGTTGGTAAGATTATACGCATAATCTTACCAACTGTATTGGTTATGTGTTTAACGTATTGGTTATGCATGAAAACATGAATAACACTATGATTAATGATACAATCTTACATACTGTTGTTCATGTTTTCATGCATGACCTTCTACCTCAAAGAGATGGTAAGATTCAAGATACAATCTTACATTCTTTTGCCTATTAGAGATGGTAAGATTCATGATACAATCTTACATACTGTTGTTCATGTTTTCATGCATGACCTTCTACCTGAAAGAGATGGTAAGATTCATTATACATTCAGTTTAGTGTTGGTAAGATTATACGCATAATCTTACCAACTGTATTGGTTATGTGTTTAACGTATTGGTTATGCATGAAAACATGAATAACACTATGATTAATGATACAATCTTACATACTGTTGTTCATGTTTTCATGTATGACCTTCTACCTCAAAGAGATGGTAAGATTCAAGATACAATCTTACATTCTTTTGCCTGTTAGAGATGGTAAGATTCATGATACAATCTTACATACTGTTGTTCATGCTTTCATGCATGACCTTCTACCTGAAAGAGATGGTAAGATTCATTATACAATCTTACATACTGTTGTTCATGTTTTCATGCATGACCTTCTACCTGAAAGAGATGGTAAGATTCATGATACAATCTTACATACTGTTATTCATGATTTCATGCATGATCTTCTACCTGAAAGAGATGGTAAGATTCATGATACAATCTTACATTCTGTTGTTTATGTTTTCAGGATTCATGATACATTTCATACCTACTTCATGATACATTTCATACCTACTTCATGCAACACAAAGATGGTAAGATTCATAATACAATCTTACAACCTGTTATTTTTCAGATTGATAAGATTGTTCATATAATCTTACCACAGTTTAGATAGGTCGTGTATTAATGCAAAGCAGGTTGTAAGAATGTATATAAGTTGGTTGGATTATACACTGTATTGGTTATGTGTTTAACGTATATTAAGATTGTTTATGTAATCCAATAGCAACCCCCACATTATATATCAATGTACAATATGTTGTAAGATTGCAATCTTACAAACTTTACACTAGGTTATAAGATTGTATATGTAATCTTATACATAATCTTAATGCAAAACTGGTTTGTAAGAATGTACATGAGCTTGTAAGATTGGATACATAATCAAACAACATTGTAGTTCAGTCATTGTAGACGTAATCTTACAATCTGTAGATCGGGCGTGTTTTTTACAGTGAAGGTAAGAATATACAATCTACGTTCCAACAATTATAATAAGGTATAATTGTACAAAAAACTTACGACGGTAAGAGACGTAAGAATTATACATATTCTTACGACATTTACCACGTCGCCTACCAAAAAATACCATGTTTTCCTTAAGATTAGGTCAGATCAACACACACAAGGGTGTGGATTAGTTTTGTTTTCAAAAGTACAAAAACAAAATAGGCAGAAAGTTACCGAGGTAGATCACCCAAGATCATTGGAATTGTTTTGGCATCCGTGCTGTTGGAGTAAATCGTTTTTGCAACGTGAAACGGTAGGCTTTAACTTCTTCTTTTGTACGAAGCGCATGACTCGTGTCAGCCCTACCTATGAATCTCTCCACATACTTCATGCAGCACAAAGTTGTGTCCTCCTTGAATTTCGCACGGTAGGCTTTTCTACCTGAAGAGGGGCCGAAGGTGATCTCCCACTGCGCATATTGGGGGGTGCTGATGTTGTGCTTTTCGAAATACCCTATCTTCTTCATCAGTTGGGGCACCAATCGAGCCATAGGTAAGAATGTGTCTAGCCTCATTTTTTTATCCTTCTCTTCAAATGTGAATGCTCTTGGATCATGAATGGTAAGAACCTGATCTTCCATGTCGATCACCACCGTCGCCCAATCATTATCATCATCTCCATCAGTTTCTTCATTATTTCTAAAGCTGCACACAACCACGATCTACACAGAAAGGCAGAATGATTACACAATCACTTAACACATATCTAACGCATGTTATATATTTTTGTACCTTGTCGTATTCAATCCACGCTTTAATGTTTTCACCCCATGTTGGGTAAGAGCCATCAGTAAAGACGAGGAGCTTGTCCATTTCCTCATCGGGGATGTTTTCTTCGACACTAGGGTTGAACAAATCGTAGTTGTACATCCTTGATTCCGGTTTGGGATGGAGACTTTCGAACACTCTTTCGACCTCACACTGCACCCAATTTTCATGTCAACATGTTAAGCATGACCACATTTTTTCAGACTTTATTTTGCACAATTATTTAATGTTCTTACCATGAAAAAACAACATGTCACGCCAATACTGTCGTCAATGTCCCGCAATCCAGCTAGTGTTGGGTTTGAAGAGAGTACTCCAAGGTAAGAAATCACGTGGTCCTCCAAAAGAATGCCGCGTTCCTTTATAATTTGCTCGAAGAAACTCCTGTCAACGTAATCGTGCAATCCCACGTTCCTCCTATATATGTGTTTTATTTGATTACGTAATAAGATAGGCAATTCAATAGCATGTGTTTGTTTTTTATGATATGCAATTTTGATAATCATTCAAAACTTACATTTCATTTCCAGCTTTTATGTAAGTCTTGAATTTGTCGGGAGCTGGACGTCTGTCTTGTGTAAGGAATGGGCTACGAAACACTCTGGAGGGGTACATTGTCCTTATTGGCCGAACGTTTGTTTGGGGCTCTTGTAAGAGAAGGGGCTGTTCAACGGCTGCGACGACCGCAAGTCTATCGAACTCCCGATCTATTTGTGTGTCGGTGAAGAAATCATCCTGTTTCAAATAGACAGTGCATTCGAAGAAAGGTAAGAATATTAAATAGATTCTTACCTTTCCATGTTGCAAATCTACAGTGCGAATGGTAAGAAGTAGTTCTCCGTACCATTTTAGCGCACCACATTAAAATTAATGGGAAATTGTGATAACGGTACGAAGGATTACATTCATACGATTCGTACGTTCGAATTATAATGCAACAGAGAATTACGCAACAGATAATTACATGGTTTTAGGAAATAAAGGAAACATAAACGAAAATTGTCCAAGACACCCCCTTGGAAAAGCAAACATATAACGGGAAAAAAATCCCATGGAAAATATTGTTTGTCTAAAAACCCAATTGAAGATCAAATGTTTTTTATACCTGCTCATTACCCCCCGGCTGAGGTAATGGCATCTGTGGGACCTGCTGCACTGAGGTGGTGGGGAGATTTGCTGCTTCTGCTTATATTCCCTGCTGCTGCTGCTGTTGTGGTGGTGTTGTGGCTTGCTGCTGCTGGTGGGGCTTGCTGTTGGGGTTGCTGATGCGGAGCTGCTGCTGCTGCTGCTGCTGTTTGGGCTGCTGGGGACGTTCCCCCCGGGGCTGCATTTGATGGGGCTGCTATTGCTGGGGCTGTTGGGGGCGCCACAATTGATGTCTCTTCCTGGGTCAATCCCAAGGAGAACATGGAAGGCCCCCCACGCACAAGAGTATTCTCTACATACTCCTCCAGCCCGCTTGTGACCTGTTGTTCGCCTCGTGCAGCAATGGGGGTATCCGCAAGGGGATCGTAGCCCTTTGAACCAGCATATGTGCCGAAATTTTCTTGCTCGGGGTTATGGTCCAACGATATTGCAGCAACCTCCTTGGCTACATCCTTGGCAAGACCCTTCACCAGGTTGTTCTTAAAATCATCAAATAAGCGTTTCATTTGGTCGAGGGTCTTACCAACGGCACTATCTGCGGCCGCAGAGATAGCAGCTTTGCTGACAGGTGCTACTTCATATGCTGGTGCATCCCCATCATCGTCGCATGCCACAGCATCAGCATCCTCCCCCCGCGTCCTTTTCTTGAGGGCATCACTGGGATAGTACTTAAAAGCAAATGGCTTTGTTTCGGGATCATCAGCCAGGGATAACCAAAAGCCTTCAAGCTTTTCTTCCTTGTGAGGCTTAAGCTTACGTACCAGTCCCTGCATCCATAAGTAACCAAGCTTAAATGGTTAGAAATAAAATCAAGATGTAAGAAATCATCAGATTATCACTCAACATTTTTATGAACGGACCACATTCTTACCAATAACAACAAATTCATACCAGCAACACATGACCAGGCATTTTTGATAATAATCACATCTTATTTTCTTATTATTAACACCAAATTCTTACCAACAATTAATCAATTCCCACCAAATTGTAAGAAATCACATTATCATGTAACATATTTTACATCACATTTTCATACAAATTTACCACTATCCAAAACCCAGTTTCTTAGATGGTTAGAAATAATAAGTTATAACAAAATTTATTAACACTAACAACAAATTCTTACCAACAACACATTTACATGCAATTTTCATACTAATCACAACATATTTTCTTACTACTAACACCACATTCTTACTAACAATCAATCAATTCCCACCCAACTGTAAGAAATCACAATATCAGCTAACAATTTAACATCACATTTTCATACAAATTTACCACTATCCACAACCCAGCTTCTTAGATTGTTAGAAATAATACCAATTTATGACTAACAAAACATACCTCTTTGATTTCGTTTTCTGCTGGATAACGTCTCTCCTTCACGTAGGAGTATTGAACGAAGCGCGGGATCTGCCTATCCTTCCCCCTGAGGCCAACAATCTTACCAAAAGTTGGTACAACCTCAAAAATCCAAGCATGTTCAACAAAAAACACATGATACCAGAATTTAGATAAAGCACCCCTTTATTACTGAATTTAATGAAAAAAATAAGAGTACTCACACAGAGAGCCACTGTATTCCCCTTGATCCCGTAGTTCATTTTTGCCTTCCCCTTCTTCTCTTTCGGGATACCCCTAATAGCCTCTAGCAGCATCTGGTAAGATAGACTCCCCCATGGGAAGTTTTCCCACTCGGCATCATTTTCAATCAACACCCACAACCAAAGCGGTATTTTTTTCTTCGTTGCATCAAACCCTAGGGCGAACCCCAAGCAAAGTAGCAGTTTCGATAGCTTCACCCAGTCTTCGTGCGTTGCATCCACCTCTTTCCCTTCAACCGTGAATGTTCTGTCTATGTAAGCAGTACGGACATCACAAAGGCGTGTCCCTGGATCTGCCCCAAACAGTCTTTCAAAAGTAGAGTTAGGGGGCAGTGTTTGCTCAGCGTATGGATCGAAGGTGGAAGGCCCGAATTTGAGTCCACTGACCAAGGCGTATTCGACTCTGGAGAACCGCAAAACTTTCCTTCCAATTTTGAAAAACAATGACGTTGGATCAAAGTTTGGCTCTGGGACAACCTGGTCAAAAATCAGTAAGTAAGAATGGGATATTTCAAAACAAAACAACGTAAGAATATGGAATCATTATACATGGTGGCAAGCTACGTAGTGCATCATTCTTCCGCAGCGGGTGGTTAACTGATCTAGCCTAGTGAACTGTCCCATACACGAATTTCTAACTGTGTTTGCCATTGGCACACTCAATTTCTTGGTCAGCAATGCATTAACTTCCCCGGCCAAGCCTTCGTACCCTGCTGGAATGACCTTTCTAGACATAGGAAGAAGCTCCATCCTCTCATACCTCCATTCGACCTACAAGGATTTGTATATCAGTGATTACAAAACTATACCCACATTCCTATCAATCAAACATTCAACACATAGTTCATGATACAAGCAAATAACAGCCACTGATATTCTTACAAACTAACTTTTTAGATAATAATACCACCAGTTCTTACCAAGATAAACCAACATTATTACAAACAAAACACAGATGCTTCTTTCTAACAACATTTTTTTTATCATAATATCATCAATTCTTACCAAGACAAGCCAACATTTTCTTACAAATAACATTTTAAGATCATAATATCACCAGTTCTTACCAAGTCAAACAAACATTCTTACAAACAAAAATAGATCTTTCTTACAGTCAACATTTTTAAGATCATAATATCACCAGTTCTTACCAGCACAAACCATCATTCTTACAAAATAACATTTTAAGATCATAATATCACCAGTTCTTACCAAGTCAAAACAAACATTCTTACAAACAAAAACAGATTCTTCTTAGTCACAACATTTTTTATATCATAATATCATCAGTTCTTACCAAGACAAACCAACATTGTTACAAAAAAAGCAGATTTTTAGAATGTAACTATAAAAAACACCTAAATAATGTAAGAATGCCAGGAAATAAGAACTAAACCAGGGGGGATAATGTGGAGTACTGATCTTGGTTTTTTAGTACACAAATCACCTCAGAAACCCCTAGTTTTTTTATCAAGACAAATCAACATTCTTACCAACAAATCAGAAATCACCAAATCAGAAATCACTACACAAATCCAGCACATGATATGATACAATCAAATTAACACACAAATCAACACAAATCACCACACAAATCACCACATATCATCAATATTTTTTCAAAATAAGAACTAAACACAAACTTACACTCTAAAAACCCTAGTCCGAACGAGAAAGGGATGATGCACAGTAAACCCTAGGTTTTTAGCGTCTATTACAGTAAATCATCAACAACAAATCAAACCCAGGTCGATTCCACCAAGAAATTAGAACATGCAACAACATATGTTAAAAACCCTAGTTTTCTTACCTCTTCCTCTGTAAATGGGAACCCGCTTGGTTTGTGGACCTTCACCGCCGCCGCTTGACTGGATTGTGCAATATCCTCCGTCGGTGGCTCGTCTTCTTCAGTATTCCTCTTCCTCTTCCCACTTCGAGTTCCGGTTGCCATAGTAAAAGAGAAAGATGGGGGAGGGAGGGAGAGTGACGGGGAAAGATAGGGGAGGGAGGGTGAGTGACGGGGAAAGTGACGAGGAGGGGGGGTGCGGGGGATGGTTCCGGTGGAGGATTGCTCCGACGTCGGGGAAGCTTTTGGTGGTGGAGAACCAAAATGGAGAGAGGAGAGGTTTTACAATGCTGGAAGTTGAAGAGACGTGATTGAGGGTGGTAGGTGGTGGGTGGGGGAGTAAATTGGTTTCACGATTTCCTAGGTTAAATTAGTATTTGAATTCCCCCTTTTTTCTTCAAAAACTGATTTAGGGGCATTTTAGTCCCATTTACACAAAAGTGGGTAACTTTTGTGTAAATTTATAATGGGGTATAATTTTGGTTTTATTTTAGCTATAGTAGGTACTTTAATTTTTGCCTCTTATTATTATTATTATTATTATTATTATTATTATTATTATTATTATTATTATTATTATTATTATTATTATTATTATTATTATTATTATTATTATTATTATTATTACGGTTTTACGGTTTACGTTTTGGTTTGGGTATTTTATTTTCAAAAACTAAACCTAAACCAAAAACCATATTTAAAAAAAAAAAATTAAACCCAACCCATATTTTTCAAACCGTAAACCAAACCAACCCGCACAAATACGGTTTGATCCGGTTTGGTTTACGGTTTAAACCAAACTGTGAACACCCCTATTGATGAAGAAATGAACCTTACTTATAATTTACATTTGACTTATTAAACTTTGTCGGGAATTTTCGTATGAGCTAAGTCGAGTTGGGTTGGGCTAACGGTTGTGGGCCCATTGGACCAAATAAAAAAACCTTCCTAGATAATTTTTTAATGATTTTTTACCTATATATACGTTCTTAATAATGATGGTGAAATATTAGAAATAACTGATATGTTCTGAGCTCGACATGCTTTTGGTCAATTGGGTAGAGATAATCGATAAATGGGTTTGACCGACTCAACTGTCATGGGCTTGATACAAGCTTAGACACGCTCGACTCAATTATACAGGTGAGTCGGTTTGGAGACATTCACATAAAATTTTATTATATTTGGATTTATTTTTAGGCTTTAACATGGGCCCGACCTGAGCTCAATTCTAGGTCGGTTTACTATAAGTAAGCTTAGTTTGACCTAGGCTTATAAATCTAATGGGCTTGGGCTGATTCGATTTTTTTACATTATTTTAATTTATTTGGATTAAACTTTAATCATTTCATTCCTTACGGATGTCAGCCATGAGAATTGAATCAGCGGATTCATTCCATTCTCATCCCCATTCTATTACTGCGTTCATTTCATTCCTGCATACCAGCCAGCTCCTTAATAGTTTAAGAAATAATGAGTTTGTAGCTAGGGATCCATACCACAAGCTCTGCACCACAGTTTTTCGTGGACAGAGGAAGTATATAGTATGTTGGTGCAAACAATAGCGGTTTGGTTTGGTGCGGGTTGACGTTAAAACCAAACAAAACCTTAAAATGCGGTTTTTTCAAACTAAACCAAACCATTTCACTATGAAAACCGAACCAAACCAAACCATGTTATAACGGTTCGGTACGGTTTGGTTTACGGTTTGCAATCGTAGGGAAAAATTAAATATTCATTAACTAAAGTTATGATATCAATATCGTTCTCTAACATAAAAATCGAGATAAAATAAAATAGCATTGCACGTATGTTTGATTAATGCTTAGTAATCATATGATGTATATTCCTTGGTGTATATATTTCTTTTTGTTGATGAAATCAACATCTTCAATATGAGTAGTTCATCGTCTCTCTTCCTCAAATTTTAAATATGTATTCTGTATAAGACGTCGTCGTTCTGTAAATAAATGAAGAAAAGAATTTTCAAAGTTGTTATATTTAGGTTTTAGGTTTAAAAAAGTAATAGGAACTTAAATTTAGAAATAAAATAAAATAATTATAGTAGAGAACACTATTAAATTTGGCCCAAGTATGCGAATCTTTTGTAGCAAAATTAATTAAATAATTATTCATTATTATTATTATTTTAAATTATTACGGTTTTACGGTTTACGGTTTGGTTTGGGTATTTTATTTTAAAAAACCAAACCTAAACCAAAAACTATATTTTTTAAATATTTAAACTCAGCCCATATTTTTCAAACCATAAACCAAACCAAACCAAACCAAACCACACAAGTACGGTTTGATTTACGGTTTAAACCAAACTGTGAACACCCCTAGCAAACAATATGTCCCACATTGAAAATATATATATAATGTAATGTAGCTTATATATAATATGGAGCATCACTTCATAATATAAGACATTTTGGGAAGGAGTCACAATATATTTTTGTGAGGGTCTGCCTAGAGCAGACAATATCATATCAATGTGGTTTAGCGTATGTGGAAAGGTATACAAAAATAGGTGCCCCTGATATAGCCTCAGCGATTGAAAAAGGCATGTTGGAAGCTTGTGTAGGAACATTATGGGTAAAAACAGAGGTACGTGATAGATTAACGTTGGAGGGAAGGACATGAATTTAGTCCTTGTGTATGAGGGTGAGGGTCTGATCTAAAGCACACAATATCATACTAAGGTCCCGTTTGGTATGGGTGATAAAGCCTAGATAAGGATTATTATTCGGGCTTATCACCAGTTTGGTAGCTTAGATATCGAAACATGGGCCCCCGTACGTGTTAAGGTCCCGTTTGGTAGGGGTGATAAAGCCTAGATAAGGATTATTATCCGGGCTTATCACCAGTTTGGTAGCTTAGATATCGAAACATGGGCCCCCGTGATAAGGCTTGGGCCCGGGCTACGTTTATTGTTCACCTGTAGTGGACTAAACCTCCCAAATTGGCCCGATTTTAAACCCCCTTTCGTACAATAACCATGACTAATAATGGAAAATACAAAAATGCCCATCACATTTCTAGGGTCTTCCAATCCGAAGCAAAGTACCAATTCCCTCTCCAGAATTCATCCTCTCGAACGTTGCTCCGCCTCCATTTCTACCCTTCATCCTACCCCAGTTTCAACATCTCCAATTCTTACTTCGGCGTCGTGGCCGGTGGCGTGACGTTGCTCAGCAATTTCAGCTACTCCATATCGGCGGAGGCGCTCTCCCGAGCGTATTTCATCAAGGAATTCTAACCTTGTTATGAAAGGTGGTTACACGTTCAAAAGTAGCTAGTACAACGGAGGTTACAAACGAACAGTAAGAACAAAGGTAAAGTCGAGTCGAGTAGAAACTCTCCCCGCAAGAAGCTGTACGCCCCGGTAGTGCTCACGGAAACAGGTATAGCTTCCCAAAAGGTGAAACGACTTTCGTCGAGGAAGTAGCAGCACCGCAAACCACCGAGCCCCAGCGAACTGGATGCAGACAAGGACTGAACTCGTATGTAGTGCAGAAAGGAAAAAGAATGCAGAGAGATGATTTTCCTGTGTATTCTGAATGGCCATGGAGGCCTCTATTTATAGGCTTCAGCCCATGGGAGGAGTCAATGAGACCATTAAGGCTCATTTCGGTTTCTAACTTGCGAGCTGGGCTTACACGTATTGGGCCTAATCAAAGCCCAATCCCAACGCTTTTATGGCCCAAAAAGATATATATTGAAGCTCAGTCACAGGCCCAAGGAACAGCCCATAGGACCAATTGCCAAGTCCAAGTCCAAGTCCAAGTCCACGGCCACGAGCCCGAGCCCGGCCGGCCTGCGGCGGCGCGCGTGTGTGTGTGCGCGCGAGAGCCCATCACTTACTATCTGGCCCACTTGATTAATTAACCCATTAGTATAATTAGTCTTATACATGACTAATTAATGTTCTTTAATCAATGTGGGACAACTTTATTACAAGAGTTAATCCACCTTGTAATAATTCCACCAACTATCAATCATTGATATATTATATCTCACTCACCGAAATTCGGATTTGAGCATATCAATATACCACGTTCATCTACTCTCGGAGTAGATTAATAATTTATCATTTAATTTATATTTAATAAATTAAATATAAATTATTAATATTTATTTGGTCAAAGCCAAATTCCAACATACCTGACGCCTTCGCAATCCCCGACGCTCGAGGTGACCTTCAAGCTATCCGATCAGTCGTCGTCATTCGCGTTCGTGAACGGAATCGAGGTGATCTCCATACCTCCGATCTTCGATTCAGATCCGACGGTGGCCGGTACAGTAGGAACCGACGGAGACTTGACGTCGCCAACTGTGATGCCGATCAGTGGGAGCGGCATGGAGGCGATGTTCAGGCTGAATGTAGGGGGGGAATATATACCTCCGATGAACGATTCAGGTGGAGTGATGAGGAGTTGGTACGATGATAGTGAAAGGAATAAAACAATTCGGGGGTAGTTTGGTCATTTGCCAAGTGAAGTTTATGTCATACTCCTTCCTACCAAACAACAAATGTGTTATAAATTGAAATTGAAACTTTTATACCAAACACCAAATTAGTGTTGAATCTCATGATACAAACCGATGTTTTAATCTCGGACCGACTATCTTGACGAGGCTACCAAACGAGCCCTAATATAATTCGATGGTGGTGCTCGGGAACCCTAACATAGTAAGATTGTTTGTAATTAGCATGAGTAAGATTGTTAACTCTGCATATCTCACTTCATTAGTCTCTTTTGCTTTTGGCACGGTAACCATGATAAGCAGATATAGAATCATTTTGAAAAGTGTTTTATATTTTAATTTATTTCCTTTCTAGTAAATAAGACCAATAAATTAACAGACGAAAAAGAAATGAGGAACTAATATAATTTGGTATTAAAGATTAAATAAATTAATAAAGTTTAAATATAAATATATATACTTTTTAAATTGGTACGCTTGAAGATGAAAATATTTATTTATTGCAACTTTTCTTTTTTTGAAAGCAAGATGAGAAAATACATGAAATTAATTTACAAACTTTTAGAAGCATCTAGCCAGCTCTCACAAGTTATCACCATTTTACGTGACTATTATCCAATCCAAGTCAATGACGAAAATGAATCCATTAGTTTATCACAGATCCAATTCTAGACAGCTCTTATAGTTTATTTAATTTTTGTTACTAGTTTGCAAGAGGCTCCATTATTTTAATATGCTGCATTGTGAACATAAATATTAAATGATGAAGTATAAAAAACACACCAAATATTATTATATATCTGTTCCCACTGACGTGTACATAAATGACTTAAGCTGCCCCAATACTTATGACATCAGCATCACGCGTGCGGTCTCTTTGATACAAAAGAAAATTGATATTCACCGTTTAAATCTTACCTCTTTTTTCATATTTTCTTTTTCCCTTTCGTTTATACTACAATGTGGAGAAAATATTACTCCCTAGTCCCACTTAATTAGTTCAATTGGATATTCATATGTGAGGTATATAATATTTCAATGAGACTAATTAAGTGGGACGGAGGAAGTATAACAACTTGTATATGAGGTTGTAAATATTTTCTTCAATTTAAAGAGTAAATATTTTTCCTTATGATAAAAAGGTGACGGAAGATGTGAAATTTAAAAAGTAATTGTCTCTAGTCTCTCATTTTCTTTCGCATAAAAAAGAACGCACCCTTATACTCCCTCAGCCCCATGCTAAATGTGCATGTTTTCTTATTGTGATATCTCATTTAATTGTCCATTTACTTAAAGTGAAAAAGTTTTACTCTCACAACCAATGTAATATAAATCTTACTATCTCTTAGAGTCTTGATTACTGTGTCATTTCCCTTGTGGACAATTAGCATGGACAGAGGGAGTATTAAAATATATACTCCTTTTTATCATTTAACCGTGTATGTTTCCTTCGTTCCACTTTAACTATTACAGTATGTTTTATTTATTGCGATATTCTATTAAAATTGTCTTGTTTCATAAAATTGAAAGAATTAAATCTTGCATTTTAATGTAGACATATTACTTTTAACTTTAAACACTGGGCCTAAATTCCCGTAAAAAAAAAGATTAACCCACTTTATACGACATCAATATTCCAAAACTAGATTAATTATCCTGGTTCAAATATATAAGTCCAATTGCAATCTTTCAATATTTATGGCTAAGCACCATTTTCTGTGGCAGATGAGCATGTGAACGGAAATACGTTTAATGTTAAAGTCTGCACGATAACACATGACATGTACATGTGTACTACATAATGAACATGAAATTATAATTTTTTATAAGAAAGTTGGATTAAAATCGATTTAATTTTTACTATGGGAAAATGAGTTAATTAATAATGCCTAAAGTACACACTTCACTTGCCCCCTAATTTTTTAATATTCTCCTAGGTAATTGCATTTCCGCAAGTAACAACACTTATCTTAGAGCATAAATATTGGAGTAATATATTACTACTAGTTTGCTACATAAATAAGTGCACACATTTTAAAATAGGTGGAGGTGCTTTTAGCGGGATTCGAGTACACAACCTCGGCGTTTGCCTAAGTCACAGACAGCATGATAGAATTTTGTCTCATCTAACAGATCGAACTTGTAAATAGAGTGTGAATCTATTAGCTCATGTTATGATTCTCAATACAAGCATTGCTAATTTTTTCTCATAACGATAGGTCAACAAGTAATTCGAGTCATCTTTAATTCGTGATTCGTATCATTGTGAATGTAAATGTACTAGCCAAGAGATTACGTAACAATGATTGATTGTATAAAAAAATGAGAATATGTGAAAAATGTTTAAACCTTTTCAAATCATATGCATGCTTAAATAAGTACCTATATGTATAAATTCATACTTAAACATGATGCTCACAACAATTACAATTATAAACCAAAAACTAATATCAATAATATTTCATATTTATTTCTATTTTCACGTCATCGTCTAAGTCAAATAAAAATAAAATAACACAAACAATAGTACTAGTAAACAAAAAAAAAAAAAAAATCTCCAATATTAGAGAAAATGGCACTGGGACAGGTCATTAGTAGGGTAGGGCAACAAAAGGGGAAGATAAAATCACATACTCCCTTTGTCCCACTCTATTAGTCTCATTTGTCATTTTTTTTTCCCCACTTATTAGTCTCATTTACTACAATGGTAATAAATATTTGGCCACAATTCACTTTCTCTCCTCATAATTAATTACAACCACATATTCTCTATTCACTCTCCACTCACTTGGTTTATGTGCCAAAAGCAAATGGGACTAATCGAGTGGGACATTGGGAGTATATAGTACTCCCCCCGTCCCCTAATAAGTGTCCCCTCTATCTAATAGAGGGGACACTTATTAGGGGACGGAGGATGTACGTTTTTTTTTTTTTTTTTTTTTTTTAATTAATGTGAAAGTCAACAAAATGTTATCACTCACACTCACTCACACACAAGCCCTTCTACGAAAGCCATAAACGTTGACAGAACTTGTCTCTTTCTCTACTTATAAATCTAGCTAAAATATAACCGAGCCATTTATAGAAAGAGAAATTAATCAGTGAGCTTGGATTTGATAGTAGAACATCAAAAAATGGTGAAGCGAACGTACGTTGACGGCAACGGAATGAGGAAAGGAGCGTGGACTAACGAAGAAGACGAGAAGCTGAGAGCTTACGTTGAGCGCTACGGCCACTGGAACTGGCGATTGCTTCCCAAATTTGCTGGTTAGTATACTGCAGTGGTTAATACATTGCTAGCTTGTTATCTTTTCTTCAAAATTAGTAAGATTTTGGAAAACTTAGATTGTAGGTATTTATATAGCAGATTTTCTGTATATGGTGTTTTTCCTCAGGTCTGGATAGGTGTGGAAAGGGGTGCAGGCTGCGATGGATGAACTACTTGAGACCGGGCGTGAGACGAGGCGGCTATACTGAGGAAGAAAGAGATCTCATTGCTAAACTCCATCATCAATATGGAAACAAGTATGAAATTAGTTTCTCCTATTAATCTTTATTATATGATGTATCGCGTATCATATATGCAATATGCTTTAGGGGAAGCCTCTTATCAACTGAAATATACATGCTCGTTTTATAGGTTAGCGGTAGGGATGTATCTAACTTAGTATAACTTTTTCTGTTTCGGAAAATGATTTGTATTGTACTGATGCATGTACTCTGTAATTTTATTCTACTAAAGAGTTTTCAATATTTAGGAAGAGTTGCAAGTCCAATTGTCTTCCAAATTAATTTGACAATGGTGCTTTTGATCATGTCTAAAACTAGGTGGTCTATCATGGCAACACACTTGCCAGGAAGAACAGATAACGAGATCAAGAATTACTGGCACGCACATCTCAAGAATCGCTGCCTCAGCACATCAGGTGCAAAGGCGGAGGTCTCTAGTAGCAACTCTGTTGCTTCGGTGGTTTCAAATTCATACAGATCCGAGCAAAACAAAACAAGAGTATCGTCGTCTAATGATGCCTTCGTTCTGGAGTCATCAGACTCCAACTCATCAGTCGTTCCGATTGTTGCTGAGTTGGGCTCCGATTCGTCTACGGAGCAAAATTGCTCCGATTCATCGGCAGTGACCCTTCGAAATGATGAGAACCTATCGGATTTGTTGGTCTTCGGATTTGATGATGATTTTTGGACTCAACCATTCATGGTTGAAACAGATTCCTACAATGGTTGTGATTTTAGGTTGTGTGAAGAAGTAGAGTTTTTTTCTCCTTTTCTTGGTACAGTATATGATTAAATGATGCCAATGAAATGTTGTAGCATAACGAATAAAGAAATCATATTAGTTTTGTTTTGGAATACATGATGATAAAGTTGTTCCAATGAGATTTATTTGGAATATATATGTGATTTTACATTGTAGTGAAATTTAATTTGTGATATAGTATTAGATAAAAAATAAGCATGCGATTCGAATGGAAAGAGTAATATAGATACACCCTCTTCATTCCTAGTAAAAAAAATTACGTTTTCCATTTTATTACGTCCCCAATAAAAGTATACGTTTTCTTATTAGTAAAAGAATTCTAAATAAATAAATTTTTGTACATACACAGTCTCTTACATAAAAGTCCATCATTTCTAATTATTATGCTCGAAAATAAATATATCATCTTATACGTGGGATATATTATTGGTACGAATACGGGGTAATTGCTTAAAAATTAGATAAGTATTGAATTTAAATAATCGAAGAGGAGACAAGTCACATGATATGGACGGCCTCGTGCTTGATTAGCAATATTAATTTATGTTAATATAAAATTAATTAACCAGATGTGTCTGCTACACATCCTTTTATTTATCCTTTTATATATAATAGCAAAGCGGATTCGGAGCACCACGTTAATTCACGTGCCTACGTGGCGCTCCCTATGCTCTCCGTTCCTATTTATCTTAAAATTCAATTTATTTATTAAAAAAATTATAAAGTAATTCTTCTTCGATTATATACAAAAATATTATTAAATAATTGATACAAATATCCTATGTATATTGATCGATTATCGAAAGTGGGGTCAATGCCAATTGTCATTAATTAGAAACATATATCAAAACTTAAAAGGATTTGAACCAAATCCTCTTTTTAATATATTGATTTATGATTTGATTATAAAAAAATATTTTAAAATAATTCATACAAATTTCCCATGTACATTTATTTATGAATAGAATTCTACATGAACTATTAAATATTTTATTAGTTATCCTTAATGAATATATCTAATATCTTATATATACACTCTTTAATATTTTTAAACACAACAACACATATAAACCTTCGTCAAATCACACACAATTCACACTTCTTTCCTGTTATCAAGTTCCTTGCATCCAACGATATTATTGCGGGTAATTCATCTTTTTATAGGTGCTTGATTGTTTTGTTTAGTAGTTCTTTGATTCAAAAAATTTGATGAAAATTTGTACCGGTATTGTATTTATTTTGTTTTTGTTTGCTTTATACATAACGCATATATGCTTTGCATGTGATATAATAAATTGCGTGAGTGATTAGTTTCGTATAGATTTAGTCTGGAAGAAGTCAACAATAAAGCAAGGAACAAAACCGTTTAATCTAATTATATCACAATATGGACTTCTCTATTATTTATATATTTCAAATAATATTATGTTATAAAATAACCTTTAAGTCATAAATAGTATGAATAATGTGATTTAAAATAATATTATTTATACAGTATATTGCCTATATAAACAGATCTATACACTATATAAAAAAAAACATAGTATTTGATTTGAGAAACTACATTATACATGTATAAATCTCATAGAAAAATTAAATAATTTTCAATTAGATAGGTAATAAGTGGAATTAGATTTCAACAATATTAAAGATTTATCTATCATTAAAATATTATTTTTTAAACCTTTTTTTTTTCACCACGAGCAACGGACGGATATAAGTAATTATGTATTTTTATACTAAAATTTTATACTTTAACATAATTCTTGAAATACATATCTCACTCAACACCAAACTTTTATAAGATTCCTTAATTGATCATAACTATGTGTGAATCTCTTTGACATATTTTATTTATCAAAATAAACAACGGGCGACTTCACTTATTTTGATGTAGCGGATCTTATTTTTATTACAATAAACAATGAGCTACTTTATTTATCAAAATAAATAACGGTCGACTTCACTTATTTTGATTAATGAATATTATTTTTATTACAGTAAACAACGAGTTACTTAAAAGTAGCAATATAAAGTGATTCATATCGAATATTGACGTTAAAATTGATTATAACTATGAAAGTCTCTATTTGACATATTTTATTTATCAAAATAAACAACGGACATGGCTTGACTTATTTTTATGTAACGAATTTTATTTTTATTACAATAAACATCATACTACGTGAATACTCATATGATAAGCATAGATAGTAGTATACACTATAAAATTAAAGATAAGACAGATATTATATGAGATCGAAATATATCATAGTATGTTATATAATTAATATTTATAAATATTAATTATAAGCAACGAGCGACTTGACTTATTTTGATGTAATGACATTTTATTTTTATTGTAATAAACAACGGGCTACTTAAAAGTAACAATATAAAGTGATGCATATCGAATATTGACGTTAAAATTGATAACAACCACTATAACTATTTGAGACCATCTTTGACATTTTCGTTTTATTAAAATAAACAACGGGCGATTTGACTTATTTTAATATTTTTCTTTTATATTTGATTACAATAAATAACGAGAGGCTTGACATATTTAAATAATTTAATTTATATTTTTTCTTTAAAAATACATTATAAAGTGATTCGTATCGAATTTCGACGGTAGACAAATGCATCTATCATCAAATATTCCCTTTTAAACTGTTTTCTTACAAACACGAGTAATATATTTTAATATTTTTCATTATCATAGTATTTTATATAATTAATATTTACAAATATATGTATTTTAGATAAATAAGAATGGCGGATGTAGGAATTGACACGTATGCATGTCGATCAACGTGGTGGTTTGAAACAAGCATTTTAACTTATTTTGATATAACGACATTTTCTTTCTATTAAAATAAACAACGGATCGAATTAAGTCATCGGTTATGTTTCAGAGGGTGGCATTTTCAACTTTTTGTTTGCTTTGCTACGACGATAAATAAGAGTCAATGACAGTCTCTGTCTAACGTAGGGTTGTACCTTCCAAACCGGTTTTCAGCCATGGGCAATTTTACGTCGCGATATCGAGAGTCACTAGGAAAAAAAGTCTCAAATTTTTGATATATGATGAAGAACATGGCAATAGCTTCGACACCACGACTAATGTTGTGTATACTTAAGTATTTCAAAAGTTGTGAGGTTATTACCAATTCAAATATTTATACTTTATACCAATTAGTATACTTATTTTCTACGGTAAAATTTTCTTGATTTACAGGAGAGTAAATTGCATGAGAAAGAGCGAAAAGCTCCTACGACTAGAAGAGGAGCCGAGTTGATTATTTTGGTCCGGTTTTCTTATATAATTTTCATATTGTTTCATTTACTTTTAGTAATTTTATTAAATTTCACGAGGAACTTGGCTTTGTCGATTTCAGCAAGAAGTTATTTTATAAGTCTGTAAACGTCGAAGATTTAAATATAATATGAATCGTCATTGGATTGGATTTTCGCATTTATTATTCTTAACTTCCTCTTATTGTTTGTACGTACATAGAAATCGAAGATCATAGTATGAATTATTTTAAAATAAATTTTACTGATAAAATATTTGAACGTTAAACATAATTAGCACCGTCTCGTACATAGAGGTTGATTTCAACCGAAAATCCTTGCATACGAGGTCTATCCCATGTGTATCTAGGCTGCATAAGACAACACAATAAATAAGATTTCATTATTTTCGATTTTTTATTTTACATATAGTTGAAATTTACTGCCTCTACACGGGTGAAATTTTTATTCAACCGTGTAGTAGTACACGGTTGAATAAACACTTCAACCGTGTAGTGGCAGCCACAAATGTGAAGGAATTTGAGCCTCTACACGGGTGGGATTTTGATTCCACCGTGTACTATATGGTTCAATAAAAATTCCACCCGTGTAGTTATGAAATTTATCATTGCAATTGTAGAAAATTAATCTAAAATTAACCTAAAATTAAGAAATATCTATATAAACTTATACATATATTTCAATGCCGACAATCAATTTTTTTGAAATATCATATAATTATCACAAATTGTAACTATAGGAAATGTTTTAAGGAATTGAAACTATAGGAAATGTTTTAAGGAATAGAAACTTACCGGCGGCGGCGGCGGACGTTGTTCGAGCAAGGCTAGGTTTTGTTGGTGCATCGACAGAGTTTGTCGGGGTTGACACGGTCGCCGTGATTCTCTATCTTGGTCGGATTCCGATGCACTCATTTTTACTACGGTGAATTACACGAATAGAGAAATATTGAGAGGTTTTTTCGTGTAGATACACGGTGAAGGAATTGGGCGAGAGAGAAAGTCGTATTTTTCAATTTTTTGAGTTTGATTTTGAGAGAGAGTCGTAGATACACGAATGGAAGAGTTTTTTGAGTTTGATTTCAAAATTTTATTTTTAATTACATGAATTGGGAGAGAGATGGTTATTTTCATTTTTTTTTTTTAATTATACGTGGGGTCCATTTCATTAAGGGTAAAATAGTACATTCAATAAAAAGTGGTTATAAAACTTATATTTTTAAAATTGTGGTTATATAAGATATATATTTAGTGGTTTTGGCTATTTTTATAGATTAAGACATTAATTAATTTACAAACTTTTAGAAGCATCTATCTAGCCAGCTCTCACAAGTTATCACCATTTTACGTGACTATTATCCAATCCAAGTCAATGACGAAAATGGATCCATTAGTTTATGACAGATCCAATTTTAGACAGCTCTTTTTATTTTATTACTAATCGGCAAGAGCTGAGGCACCATTATTTTAATTTGCTGCATTGTGAACATAAATATTAAATGATGAAGTATAAAAAACACACCAAATATTACTCGTATTATATATCTGTTCCCACTGACGTGTACATAAATGACATAAGCTGCCCGATTACTTATGACATCAGCATCATGCCTTGCTCATTTTATAGTGCAACATTTTAGTGTTCATTCACTTTGATACGAAAGAAAATGGATATTCACTCTTTAAAATTTTATTTATTTTTCACATTTTTTAACATTTGGTCTTCCCCTTTCATTTATGGAGAGAAAATATTATCTCACATATATATATGATGTTGTAAATAGAGTGATGCTATTCGGCCATAATTTAACTTTTTTTTATTTTTTTTATTTTTAAATTAAAATATAAAAGTAATAAATTATAGTTATCATTTACTATTTTAAAGTTACATATATTATGAAAAACGTCTTTGTGTGGTCGGCCACATTATGACCAAATAGCATATTTGTTGTTAATATTTTCTTCAATTTAAAGAGTAAATTTCTTCCTCATAATAAAAGGTGACGAAACATGTGAAATTTTAAAGGTTAATTGTCCCCTTTTCTTTCATTTTCTTTCACATAAAAGATAAGGCACTCTTCTTAGGTTGTGTTCTCTTTGATGCGGAAAAGAAATGAGAGAAAAGAAAAAATCATCCTTTAAATCTCACCCTTTCGTCACCTTTTATCAATGAGGAAAATTTTTACTCCTCAAATTGAAGAAAATATTTACAACGCCGTATTGGAGAGATAATATTTTCTCTCCATTGTAGTGCAAATGATGGGGGGAAAGGTCAAATGTGAGAAATAAGAAAGATTTAAAGGGTGAATATCAATTTTCTTTCTTATCAAAGAGAACGCGACCTTATACTGAAATATATGCTCCTTTTTGTCCTTTAACTATATATGCTTCCTTCGTTCCACTTTTACTATTTTGTTTTCTTTATCAGCATATTCTACATATATTGTCTTGTTTCATAAAATTGAAAGAATTAAATCTTGCATTTTAATGTAGAAATATTACTTTCAACTTTTAATACTGGGCATAAACTCTTATTTGGAAAAAAAATGATTAATCCACTTTATACAACATCAATATTCCAAAACTAGATTAATTATCCTGGTTCAAATATATAAGTCCAATTGCAAATAATAAATGTTGAAAGAAAATAATCTTTTAATACTTATTACTAAGGACTCGATCGAGGAAAACACTTCTTATTACTTTTATAACTTCTTTTTCAAGAATTATAATTTAATTTAATTTTTTTTTTCTTTGTGGCAAGAAGCACCATTTTCTATGGCTGATGAGCATGTGAACGGAAATATAAAATTATAAGTAGAAATACGTTTAATATTAAAGTCTGCACGTTAACACATGACACGTACATGTGTACTACATAATGAACATGACATTATAATTTTTTAAGAAAGTCAGATTAAAATCGATTTAATTTTAACGATGGGGAAATGAGTAGTAATTAATTTTACTATCATTGTATAATTTCGAATTCAATTCCACATCCTAAAGTACACCCTTGCCCTCTATTTTTTTTTTTTAAACTTTAACTATAGAAATTTAAAGGACATCCCTATACAAAATCATGTTATTATACTTAAACCTAGTTATGTTTACGTTACCTTACAATGATACTTACATTGATTACAAATATATATAGATTAAACTAATACCAATAGTTCAGATTTATTTCTATTTTTCACGATATAATCTAAATCAAATAAAAATAAAATATGTCACACAAACAATAGTACTAGTAAACCAAAAATTCTCCTATAGAGAAAATTGCTCTGGGACAAGTCATTAGTAGGGTAGGGCAACAGAAAGATAAAATAAAATCATATAGTACGTATTTTTTTATAAAAAATTATGTGAAAGTCAACAAATTGTTATCACTCGCACTCACTCACACACAAGCCCTTCGCCATAAACGTTGACACAACTTGTCTCTTTCTCTACTTATAAATCTTATATAAGTAAGAGCCATTTATAGAAAGATTAAGGTAATCGAAGAGAAATTAGTGAGGTTGGATTCGATAATAAACCATCAAAAAATGGTGAAGCGAACGTACGTTGACGGAAACGGGATGAGGAAAGGAGCGTGGACTATTGAAGAAGACGAGAAGTTAAGAGCTTACGTTGAGCGCTACGGCCACTGGAACTGGCGATTGCTTCCCAAATTTGCTGGTTAGTATACTGTATTGTACTTATCATTAATATATTGCTAGTTTGTTTTCTTTTCTTCTTCTTTTTTCATAATTAATAAATTTTTCGAAACATTTTAATTTGTAACTTCAAGCTTCGTAAAACTTAGATTGTACGTATTTATTTAGCAGATTTTGGTGTTTTTCCTCAGGTCTGGATAGATGTGGAAAGGGCTGCAGGCTGCGATGGATGAACTACTTGAGACCCGGCGTGAGACGAGGCGGATATACTGAAGAAGAAAGAGATCTCATCGCTAAACTCCATCATCAATATGGAAACAAGTATGAAATTAATTTTCCCTATTAATCTTTATATGATGTATCGTGCATCAATGCTATATGCTTGTTGTTCGGGGGAAGCCTCTTATCAACTGAACTATACATGCTCGTTTTATAAGTTAGCGGTAGGGATGCATCTAACTTGGTATAACTTTTTATGTTTCGGAAAATGATTTGTATTGTACTATGTAATTTTATTCTACTAAAGCTTTTGCATGAGTCTTAAATAAAGTGTTTGAAATATTTAGGAGGAGTTGCAAGTCCAATAATTGTCTTCCAAATTAATTTGACAAATGGTGCTTTTGATCATGTCTAAAACTAGGTGGTCTATCATGGCAGCACACTTGCCGGGAAGAACAGATAACGAGATAAAGAATTACTGGCACGCACATCTCAAGAATCGCCGTCTCAGCACATCAGGTGCAAAGGCGGAGGTCTCGAATAGCAACTCTGTTGCTTCGGCGGCTCCAAATTCATACAGATGCAAGCCAAACAAAACAAGAGTACCGTCTTCTAATGATGTCTTTGTTCTGGAATCATCAGAGTCCAACTCATCAATCGTTCCGATTGTTGCTGAGTTGGGCTCCGATTCGTCTACGGAGCAAAATTGCTGCAATTTATCGGCAGTGACCCTTCGAAATGATGAGAACCTATCGGATTTGTTGGTCTCTGGATTTGATGATGATTTTTGGACTCAGCCATTCATGGTTGAGACAGATTCCTACAATGGTTGTGATTTTAGGTTGTGTGAAGTAGAGTTTTTTTTTTCTCCTTTTTTTGGGACATGATTAAATGATGCCAATGAAATGTTGTAGCATAGCGAACAAAGAAATCATATTAGTTTTGTTTTGGAATACATGATGATAAAGTTGCTACAGTACCATTTCTACAGTACTAATTCAGCTTAATTATCCTTAATTATTCTGTTTAATCCTGGGTTTGACTAGATATTGGTTTGTGTGCAAGTTAAATTGGGACAAGTATAATGGGAATGAGGTAGTATTAGATAAATGTTAAGCATGCGATTCGAATAGAAAGAGTAATGTAGATACACCCTCTTCGTTCCCAGTAAAAAGTTACGTTTTCCATTCACAATAGAAGCATATGTTTTCTTATCGGTAAAAGAATACTAAAGAAAAATGTAATTTTTGTACATACATGCTCACTTTAACATAAAAGTCCACCATTTTTAATTATTGTAGTGCTCGAAAATAAATATATCATCTTATAAAGGAGCGTGGGATATATTATTGGTACGAATGGGGTAATTGCTTAAAAATTAGATAAGTATTGAATTTAAATAATCGAAGAGGAGACAAGTCACATGATATGGACGGGCTAGTGCTTGATTAGCAATATTAATTTATGTTAATATAAAATTAATTAATCAGATGTGTCTGTTACACATTCAATTACATAATTCAATAATTAATACGACGTCATTTTGCCTGCGTCACGTACCTGACGCCAGAAATTTTGAACTAAATACAGTAATGAACGACACTTTAGTACCAAAAACTTATTATTTAATTATTTATTCAACAATTAACGTTAAAAATAATTCTAATGCCAAATGCATGTACATATTTATGATTAAAGTCAACTATTCCGACTTCTTTCTTTTCACTTACTCCAACAATAAATCACTAGATCAATTTCTTAAAAAGGCAAGAATATAAATTGCCAAGGAAAGAAAATAAATAAAAAGCCAAAGTGTGAAAATTAGCGGTGTCTAAACGGTTCAGTCCGTTAACCGGATCGAATATTTCGGTACCCGAACCGAAAATTGTTCCAACCCTGGAACCGAGATCCAAACCAAATAAAATTTCGATTATCCGGAACCGAACCGGTTCGGTTCCGATTCGATTCCAATGAACCGAGATTTTTAATATATTTTTTTAATGCATGTTTAACTATTTAATAGCATCAAATATCAAAATACCTAGAATACATCAAAAAACATCAAATATCAAAATACCTAGAATAAATAAAAAAGTATCAAATATCAAAATATTAATACCAATACATCAAATAAAACCATTGATGCGTCATCAATATTAACTGTTCACTAGTTCAGTGTTTACCAATTTAAATCTCGTTGTGATAAGGTTGGCTGATTGGGGAATATTTATATATTTATATATATACATTAATTTATAATATATATTATATGTATAATTAAATCGGTTTTTCGGTTCGGAACCATTCGATTTCGGTTAACCCGAAAATCGAAAAATATAAAAAAAATCTAGGAACTGTGACCGATCCAATGACCGAATATCCGGTATTCGGTTATCCAAAACCGTTTCGGTTCCGGTTCGGTTCGGTTATAACTGAGAACCAAAAATTGAATAGACAGCCCTAGTGAAAATCAAAAGGGAAAAAAGACAAACAATCAGATCCAGTTTGTACTTTTTTCCTTTTTTTAATTTTTTTTTAAATACAATATATGCATATATATTTTAAATCACGTAACCAATACAACTCAAGCTCTATCGCAAACTATTTAATTAATGGGAAATGTTTTGACTAAATTGTGCTTCGTCGTCACATTCAATTCATTTTTCACCATGGGAAGGTATCAAGAAAATGAGGGTTTCATGGGCAAGGCCTAATATCTATGGGCCGGATTGATATCTTTTGATTTATTTATGTGTATTTTCTGTTTGTTTGCTAGCCCACTATGTATTCGGGCTTTCGTGTATTAAGTTTCTAAGCTAAGACAATCGTGCATACTATAATGTTGGAATTTAATTCCATTAAATTCTTTTATTATTTTTGTCTTTTGTTTTATTGTTGTTACAATGGAGACCACAAAGGAGACGTTAATAAAGGGTTGACCAACACTACAAGAAACACGCTTTTTAACGACCGAAATTTCGGTCGTTAAAAACATAAAATCGGTAGATGCTATTACGACCGAAAGGACCGGTAGTTGAAACGCTCGTCGTTAAATAGTTAACGACCGAAAATTCAGTCGTCAATTTTAACTACAGAAATCAACGACCGAATTTCGGTCGTTACGTGGTTGTTAGTCAACATGGTCAACATCACAGCTAACGACTGATTTTTCGGTAGTTAATATTAGTTACGAATATAACTACTGAATTTCGGTCGTTAAATTTAACGACCGAATATTCAGTCGTTATGTTGGACCTAGGAATTTAAGAATAACGACCGAAAATGTTGTTAACTACTGAAATTTCAGTAGTTAAATCCGTAGTTAAACCCATATTTTACTACTTTTGTTTTCGGTCGTTGATTTCGGTCGTTATTTTCGGTTAATTCAGGCAGTCCCTGATACTACTATATTATATCCCTATTTAACGAATAGATTCATAAACGACTCAAAAGAACAATGTAATGCAAATAATAAATGATCCATTTTCATTAGAAGTTCAAAAAATTAATACAGATTACTTGTGCCTAATCAATTCAAGTATTTAACATTTTGAAGTCTTATAAAACTTAGAAAGGTGGTGGCAAGGAAAAATTGAAGACGAGCCACCACGACGTTTTCCACATTGCTTGGCATACACTCGCGAGAGGATTCCCTTCCCAAACATATTTCCCTTTGCATCCACCTTTGATACTTCTCTATAAATCTCTTCCACTCTAGAAGGTGGGACTTCTCGTTCTTCAACTTCGCCGGGGAGTGGAAGTTTTTCCTCATTGACGCGACATATGGTCTCATCCTATTAAATACATAATAGACATTAGTTATAAATACACAAACAATTTGAAGAAATGACATCATAATATCTGGTTGAAAATACAACTGCAAAGTAAGAAAGAAATACAACACCTCACATAAGAGGCACAACAACAGATACTTCCAGGAGCAAGTTGGTTATGATGTTAACCTACCACCAGAATTCTAGCGATTCCTTTCCTAAGGTTGAAGATAAATGCACATAAATTCATGGAATTTGGTCAGCCTGGACTAACCTTACCCTAAACCAATATTGATAGGGCAATCTGCTACATTTAAGACTACCAAAGAAACGAGTCTCTCTACCTACTACATAAAGGAAGACACACATCTTACCCCTTAAGTTTATACCAGCAGACCATTCAAATAGAAATTCACTCTGAGAAAGGAGATAGTTAAAATGGAATCATGATCCATATTTTCTCATGAGAAAAGAAAAAAACAATTACTGATGCACTAGATAGCAAACACGTCACTTTTACATCATCACAGAATTGCTCAGATTCTACAATAAGAAATAAATTATGAAGCTCAAATCAAAATGCAAGACATTTCCCGTTAATATTTTTTTTGAACGTCATCACTACCATTTTATGATATCTTCTGCTTTTGTTCTGTTCAGACGTAGACATCATCGTGGCTAAAAGTTTTTAGTAGATTTTTTTACTAGAATTACGCGTTATGTAATCATAAAAGAATATCCATATAGATCCTCAACCAGACTATTCAGATGAACCAGCTAATGGATTCTAATGTATCGTGGTAAAGAAGGCAAAGAGTGGACCTGTTACATAATTAGTTTATAACTTCATATTTCAGCTCATTAGTCAGAAATAATAGTAAATATGAAGTTAAGCAGGGACGCGGCACTATCTGGCTATGTTTTTGAGCTCTACATATAAAACATGTCTTCGACTAGAAGTTCTATAATGTGTTTCGAAGTTCTCAAACACAGGAGCTCGTACTTGGCTGCATGTGCAGCAGTTTCAAAATTCAATAATGTACTAAGTCTCACCGGTTTACGTCCACACATCTAATCTCATTCATAATTAAGTAATTAAATGGTTATGCACCTATAAACAATATTCCAAACCAATACCTATGTGACAGTAAGCTTCTGTTCTCTTCAATAAGTGGTACAAGGAGAAATTCCAAAGGGCACAAATACCAGATTTTCCTTGTTTCTCATCGTTTTTAATTTGGTACAAGACAATTATTATTATTAATAACAGAAACTCACTTATAGAAACATGACTATAGAGCTTAATATAAGATAAACATTGATCATCCGCACAAAAACAGAGGTATGTACATAAAAAAGAAAAGGAAAAGGAAATGGAGTAACAATTATGCAATGAACAATCCTATCCCAGCTCATTACCAAGGCTCTCTACTTAAATCTTGTTCACTATTAGGGATAGATAGGCAGATGGTGCTTTCTCTAATTTGCATTTAATTGTTCATCCTAATCTAGTCTCCTGACCATGTAAGCATGAGCTTGACCCTAATCTTGTCTACTGCATACACACCATCACCATATATGAGGAAAAAAATAGCTCAATCTTTGCACATAATTATCATATCCATAAACAAATAACAACAAAAATTGAAGAATTATCGGCAGATTCATGACTAGAAGAATTGAAGGAGGGAGAGAGTTACCTTTCAGCTTTCAGTGCCACGACGGAAGAATAGGACGAAGGGCGGAGGCCGGCGACGATAAAATACTCCCTCTGCAACCGAGAAACACTGCAATCATAAATTAACGAGTGAGAATGAGATAGCGAAGAGAGAGAGACAGAAATTGAGAGAGAAGAGAGTGGAAGAGGACGGGACGTCGACGGCGGCAGAGGATGGAACTCGCGACGTCGACGGTGGCAGCGGACGGAACCCGCGTGGTTAGGGCTGAGAATGAATTGGGAAAAATTTAGACTTGAAATCCAAACATCGGTCGTCAATATATTAAATTATTTATTGAATTATTTTATTATTGAAAATTCATACTTAACGACCGAATAAACTTTCAGTCTGTAAATAATTACCGAATTAATTATCAGTCGGTAAATAACGACCGAATAAAAATCAGTCGTTAATACTAGTTACCGAAATTCGGTCGTTAAATATTTATTTTTTAAGGAATTATTTTTATGATTGGTGACCGAATTCTAACGACCAAATAACATTTCAGTCGTTAAATAACGACTGATTACTTTCAGTCGTTGTATTTTACGACCGATTCGGTCGTTATTCAGTCGGTAGTGCATTCTGTCGTGAATTAGTCGTTAATCGGTAGTTATTTAACTACCAAATTTGTTCGGTTGTTAATTTGGTCGTTAAATAGCGTGTTTCTTGTAGTGCAAGTCTATGTAATTCAAGGAAGAGAGTCAGTTAAGGAAAATAAAGAGCACAAATCTCAGGGAGAGTGAAAGCTTGAAGAGCAAGAATGGAAGTTAGTTAACTAACTAAAGAAGTGAGAGAAAATCATGGGATCATGTGTAACAACTAACAAGTAACAACCTACTTGGCCATCAAGCTTAAGGAGCTCTATATAAGGAAGAGTCCTCTGTGGAAGAAGACACAGATATAAAAAGTACTGAATTATTGAGATTATTCTAGTATATCCTCCGGTTGGAAGTTTAATTAGTTGAGATTATACTAGCACAAGGCGACTAGCTTAGTGGATAGTTAGATGTATTATGTAAGGATTTTTGTTCTTTTCTCAACTTGTAATCTTTTTATTCATGAATTAGTGGATTATTTTAGTCATGGGGGGCTGCAAGATATTGTTGAAATATCTTTCAGAAAAAACATATCTTCTTCTCGGTGGTGTTTTTTTCCTCTTCATGCTCGTCCAAAGTGCTTACCATTGTGCAACCCATTGTAGAGGTCTCTGTATTTTCATCATTCCGCAGCGCCAATATCTAATGAGGCACTCACAGAGTCACCCTTATAAAGGATAATTCTAAAATCCACTCTTCTTCAAATATTCATGAAGATACACAAGATCATAAGAGATCCACCTCGTCAAATATGTAGCAAATCATTCCCATAATTATTGATACGTGTATAGCTATATCAAATCTTATAGATCTACTTATTGTACTATATATACTCCTTCAGCGTACAATGAATAAAATCATTCAGCCTCTCATACAATATTGAGTCCTTATATGTATGATATTGAGCTTCTATAATGATGTAACCTATATAGGTTCGCAACCCCGCTCCCCATATATACCAACAGTGAGTGTGTTCAAAACATGGAAAAACTTGTTCTTCCTGGATTTCTGCTTGCAAAGGTACCAGTAGGCACAGTGGAGCTTGCAAGATTTTGTCCTGTCATCGTACGTAGCTCTGCTTGCAAGCGTTGACAACGTTACTTCGAACGAGCTGCCTTAGGCAGATCGCAAACTAATCCTCAGAACCCGAAGGTCTGACCGGGTCAAGAAAATTCTCGACATATCACAACTGCACGAGCTTGAAAACACGAATCTTGCGTATATGAGGGAAAACCCCGTGTACAAAAAAAAAAAAATGCTCTCAGATTTTCGGAAAGATAATCATAGCTAGACATTAGTATCTTTGAGATCGACTAGTATGCATCTACGAAGGTACTAGTCTTCGTATTTGCTACCTTGTTCCAATACTCTTCCGTCTTGTCGACCCTGCGGAGGATGTTAGCTACCGCGAGTATCACAAGTGGAAGACCTTCGCACATCTCCTCGAAGAGGAAGACCTTCGCACATCTCCTCGATCTTCCTCCCGGCCGAATCTCTCGAGCTCAGCAGAAAACGATGGCTCACCAAGGAATGCATTATGCCAGAGTAGATTCCATTCCAGCTCTCTCGCTATTCAAGAACCGGACATGGTGATCCTGATTAATGTGATCGAGTTTCGAACTCAATGTGTACCCTTGATGTGCGTAAGAGCCACCTCACGTCGGCCTCTGAAGGTCCTCCAAGAAAATGTTCACCTCTTTCCTTTCCCATACATCATCCAACATGATCAGGCATCTATGACCATACAAAAGGTTCTCGAGGCGTGGTCTTGCTTCCCGGATACATTGGTCGCCGCCTAGTTCTCTAACTTAAGCTCAATCTTGGAAACAATGTCGTTAAAGACTTCCTTTGATTGAGCTTTTTGGCCTACTCTCACCCACGCCCTAATATCAAAATGCTCGACGATTTCTAGATCATAAACCTCTATAGCGAGATGGGATTTACCAATCCCCGCCATCTCCACAAACGTTAATTAATGCAAAGAGATAACTACATCACAACAACTTTTTCATAAGAACAACCCCTTCTTCTTCTTCTTCTTCTTCTTCTTCTTCCTCTTCCTCTCCTCCTCCTCCTAAACTCCATAGATGAAAGGGGGAATTTAATTGGATAGAAGTTATCTCTAAAACTGTAATACAACGATGGTCGTTGCTCTTTGTATAATAGTCATTGACACCCTTCCTCCTGTCCCTTGCAAGATAATAGTATTTCCTTTTAGTATGTCACTACGTCTCCTAGTATGATAATATGTTTCCTTATTTGGTACAAAAAGAAATAGTCCCTCCGGGCCAAAAAATGATAATTCAAAAGTAAAAAATTGCCAATAAATCTGAAAAAAAAAAAAAAAAAAAAAAAAAAAAAAAAAAAAAAAAAAAAAACCAGCCCGATGGAATTGGCCCAAAAGCCCATGAGTTGGCCAGTGAGTTTACCATGAATCATGAATTCATGTGATATTTCATTATTCTACTTATAAATTCGATAATTATGTCGTGTTTTTAATTATTATTGAGTATTTTAAAGGAAAAAAATTAATGAAAATTGTAACCATCATCTAAATTCTATACACATTTCCTCAACACTTAGTGAAAATTAAAATAAAAATTAATATTTCAAAAATATGTCTGCTAAATTCACAATATTTAATAAATTATCTATTTCGTTTATACAAATATATGTTGAAACAATAATTATTTTAATATTTATACGATGTCAATTTTATTTTTTATGAACTTAATGGCTCGGTGGGCTAGTCTGAAACCGATAGGGTTGAGGTTAGGGTCAAAAAAATTAGTCTGAAAGAAAAGAAAAAATATATATCTCAATTAACCCGTACCAAATAGCCCGCAACCTGATAGGACTAGCCCGGAACCCGGTGAGTCACCCGTTTAACATCCCTATATGGAATAATATGAGAAACGTTCCCCTACCCATGATGGACACTCTCTTAGGTGTCCACCACTGATGTAGGGGTACAATTTACTTTTCTTAAATATGTAATGATATAAATTTAGATTTTTTATTCGTTAATAGTACGTCACGTCATCAGTTAGTATATTAAGAATGCTCATGGTGAGCAAGAGATCATTTCTCGGAGTAATGTACCCCTCCGTCCATCATAGGAACAACACATGTTTTAAAAAAAATGTAGGTAAAAGTGAAAATTTTTACAGTATAATAGGGTCCAAGCGCATGGAGATTAAAACAACTTATGGTTTATCTATTGATTTTAACTAGTAACACACCCACGCGATGCGTGGGGATTTTATACATTATATGATTATTTGATTTTAAATATGTAGAAATATTTTAAGTCTCACCTTGAGCATATTCCAATTAAAATATGTTATTTACCATTAATATAAGTTTCTTGAACTGAACCATGCAGCTGAGCTAACATGAGTAAGCCCCTTAAAATATTATCACATATGATTGATCATTGCTAAAAAAAAGTGCGAATAAGTTTTATGAGAGAGGAAATATTATTCTATCATTAGAAATGATTTATAGCTAAGTTATTTCCTAAATAATATAAATTCACATATTTACCATCATTTTCATTACACTCTAAATTATATAAGCAACCGTTATTTTTTCTTATCACCTATTTTTTTCATTTGGCTACTTTTTTTTGGCGCTTTCTTATTTTGCACTTTAAACTCCTATCCAATTAAATATTTATTTATTAGCTCACAACTCATTGATATCGCGGATGTGAGCCTTTGATCTCAATTGCGAACATTGATGTGTTGCTCCCTCCCTCCATTTATAATCATACATATTAAGTAATCATCCAAAATGTTAATACATACAATATCGCTAGCTAGTCCTAGTTAGCTTAATTATGCAATTAATTTATGTTAAAGACATATAGATTGACATTGTAGCATTGTATAGCATATGAAATTGTATTTATTGCTAATACATTTTCTTAAATTACACTAATTCACATAAAATGATAATTAATCTATATAAAGTATTCATGAAAGGTGCTTGTACATTAGGCATTATTATTAACATGAGAAATTTCACCTCTTTTTGTATCATCATGTGCGGGTGAGTCCAGAAGAAAGACGGCAAGCACATATTTAGTTGATAAGCATACAAAATTTCATCTCTTTATGTACCTCTTTACGTATCGACTCCTTATTTATAAGCTCGGTTGTCAAACAAATGAATAGATTTATTGACAAAAGTATGATTCGTGGACATAAAAATGAAATATTAAATGATTTTAAGTAAATTTATGTGCTACTGTTACCCACCAAATTTCCTATTTAGTGAAATTCTACAATATTAAAGATATTTATATCCTACTAACCACATTTTTCAAAATTCTATGATTTGACATAAATCGACATCATTTATATATAACTCAATTTACTATAATAGATACTAAAAAACTAATATTTGAAATATAAAATTTTAATTGGATATAAATAAAATAGTTACTAAAATTGATTGTTCCGTACTCGTTTTAGTATATAAATACATTAAAGGAGATAAATTACGAACACATAATAATTATTGATACATTCTCTGTTTCATTTCTACATACAATATCGAACAACAAAAATAACATTTTTTTTTAAAGAATATGCATTGCATAGATAGTAAAAGCAAAACTTAATCAATAATGCGGTACACCATAATATTTAATATGCAGCAAACTGAATAAATACAAGCAAAATTCAAACCAACAGTGCATAAAAAAAGTTGCAAAATCTTAAATATAATTAATACAATCAATAAACAATAATGTGTGAAAAAAGAACATGCATTAACAAAACATAAGCAAAAATTGAGTTTATTTTCATACATATATGATGTTACATGGAATAGAAAAGACAAATCTACATATCATTAAACTATCTTAATAAAAGAAAGGCAAGAGATTGAGAAACCCATGATTGAATATTTTGGCTTCTAATATAAATTTGCATTTCGTAGCCCTTCGATCAATAAAAGAAAAAATGATTTACATTAAAAAAATCACTTGGCCAATCAGAGTAAACGGGGGAGTACCATTGATCATAGAAATCTAACCAATCAACATATTGAGTAAACATTAACCAGTTGAATGAGGGTTTTATAGCAAGAGAAGAAGAAATTGGATATAAAGTTTTGAAAAAATCTAGACTATATTTTATCCCTAATTTGAGCTCCAAATTAATTGAATACATTCTATTCTATTAAATTGTATTCAATAGTAGATTCAAAACTATTATTTTGTTTGGAAAAGCCATTGATTGAAAAGGAAGAATAGCTACGGTTTTTTCTACAATTATTTGAAGTTATTGCATTATTGATGGTATATGTATATATAATCCTATTAAATTTCTTACTAAATGATTTATTTTTATAAATTGAAAACTTATTATTTATATAATAAAGGAGTTACTAAAAGTAGTCATCCGGTGTTGCTATTAGTATATAGATTTACTCATATTTTATACTTAAATAGCATCGGTTTCAACTATTCGAATTTGAATTAGAAAATTGTATAGATGTATACATTAATTACTTACTAAATAATCAATGTGTATCTTTAATGGTACGATGCACATTGTTTGAATCGGTATTATATTGTTTGTTTTTATGTTTAAATGAGTAAGAAATTATCTATTTATTTTTATACTGAAAAATATACAAACTTATGATTTATAGAATAAAATACTCACTATAAAATTCAGTGTTATTGATGCTATTAGTATATGGATAACATTAAGGCCTCGTTTGGTATCCATATACTAGTATATCAGATATCAGATAAGGGTATGGGTATCAGATATCAGGTATAGGTATGAAATTGATATCCGATATATGCGTTTGGTGTAGATTGTTCGGACGTAGGATATCAAAACTAAATTTAAAAATAAAATAAATAAATAAACAACAACAACAACAACAACAACAACAACAACAACAACAACAACAACAACAACAACAATAATAATAATAATAATAATAATAATAATAATAATAATAATAATAATAATAATAATAATAATAATAATAATAATAATAATTCGTTAGTTAATAATAATAACAATAATAATAATTAATAAAAAATTATTTTTTTATTATTATTTAATTCTAATTCTAATTACAAAATAAGTCGTTAGTCAATAATAATAATAATAATAATAATAATAATAATTAATATTATTATTATTATTATTATTATTATTATTATTATTATTATTATTATTATTATTATTATTATTGACTAACGACTTATTTTGTAATTAGAATTAGAATTAAATAATAATAAAAAAATAATTTTTTATTAATTATTATTATTATTATTGCAATGGAGATATGAGTGATACCTCTATAAAAATCAGTATATGAAAAGAGTTAAAAGAGAGGATATCAGGATATCAAAGATATCAATTTGATATCCATATACCGATATGCCAAACACATGGTATGGGTATGAGATCTTTTGATACTCATATCTGATATACGTATATGGATACCAAACGGCCCCTTAGTGTTATTGATGCTATTATATAATATCCATGATTTGTTGCTAAACTTTTAAGAATTTGATTGCTAGACATCTTCGAATGTGGAGAAGTCATGTATAAAGTGATTCATAATCGATTTTGAATTTCAAAACTTTTATTAGCAAAATAGCCAAGATTAATTATCGTAAGCATGGGAATAGAGAGATTAAAAAAAAAAATTAGAGAATACGAAATTGTAAAAAAACCAACTTGAAAAATGATTACTTAAATTGCTTTTACACTTTCTTTTCTATAGAACAATTAACAATTTGAAGAACGAATAGATTATCATACATTCTCAGTCATTTAGAATTAAAATTGATACATAAGTATAGGAAAAAAATATACACACAAGTTCCTTAAACCATAAAAGCTAAAGATAATAGATAAATCATAAACGAATTACATAAACAAACTCTTTACATGATTTAGAGACAATGATTATTCGAAAAGAATGACAATACTTAACTATTTAAATAGGAAAATGCAAAAACATGAACTCATGGACATATGAGTTCGATATATAGAAAAACCTTCATGATCCGACTCTTCCTCCTCCGCCGTGAAAACAGATCAAGTATGTTTTATTAACAAACTTTCGAAATTTATAGGCAAAAAACAATATAAATTAAGAAAGATATTAATGTCTTCCATGATTATTGCATTTGTAATGATTTTATTAATTACAGTATATTATTAAAACTCAATTTTTAATAACTAAATATTGAGAAATTAATATAAAATTACTAAAACTGAAAATTGTATTATTTTACTATAGTACTTTTAATTTTTAAAATTCTATAACATCAGAATAAGTATTTAATTTTGTTATTTTTAGTCTAATTTAATTTTAATTAATTTTGAATTTTTTTGTCAAATTCTATGTATATAGAAAATTAATTGAATAAGTATTTTTTTGTTACTAAATCCCCACGCGACGCGTGCGGATTTTTAAATTATATGATTAATTGATTAAAATATGTATAAATATTTTAATTCTTATCATGAGCATATTCCAATTAAAGTATATTGATTACCATCATTTAAGTGTTAACTGAGATTCAACCGAACCTTGAAGTCGAACCGCCACGAGTGTGTCCCTTTAAAATAATTAATACTACTAAATTGACCACCTACTCAAATAAAATGTGTATGACTTTTATGAGAGAGAGAAATATTGTATTTTCCTTAGAAAAAAATATGTAAAGCTACATAATTGGAAGAAGAAGAAAAATAATACAATAAACTATTCATCACATTCGATCGTATTCTTACGGTGAAAAATAGTTTGTAGAATAACAATTGTATTTTTCTATATGCTAAATTCTTTATGTACAATTTACAAAAATAAAAGAGATTTAGTACATATAGAAGCGTAAAAGACATTCACAATATTGATGAGCACATATATAGACAATTCTTCGAAATTCTTATTTCGAAATCATGAGAAATCTCTAAATTTGAACAAAATAGTGGAAGAAGCTAGCAAAAAAGAAATAAAAATTACTGAATTCTAAGCAATGTATAATACTTAATCAACAACTAAACAAACTCAAGAAAAAATGAACAAATATTCAACTTCTTGATCTCAACTCTTAGGACGAGAAAAGCAAATTACTATACAACATCACATACATGTAAACTCGTATATATGATCTTTCTTCTAATTCTTTTTCAATGTGAATGAAGTTCTAAACTTTGCTCATAAATGTCCACTCCTTAAGCTCATCTCCTCCAACCTTCCGTTCCCAATTGTTCCGATCCTTCCGCCCACAACTTTTCATTAGTCACATTTAAGGTTGAGTAGAGAAATTTTTATAGTGAGAATGAAGCGAATGGAGTTAAAGATTTTTCCTATAATTAAGGCCTTGATTGGATAACTGTTATCATATATAATGAAAATTATTGAACTTGCCAGTAATACTTTAAAACCAATAAATATGATTTAACGTTAACAATGTATCATGCATATAGTCACGGCTATATCAATTAAATTAATTATGTAATTTATTTTATACTATGGAAAAGTACATAAAAGTTGTGAATTATAAAATATAAAAATATAATCAAAAAGACGAATTACAGATTTCTATTACTCCGTATTGTAATCTAGTACTCCCTCCGTCCCACTTAATAAGTCTCATTGGAATATTATATACCTCACATATGAATATTCAATGGGACAAATTAAGTGAGACGGAGGGAGTAATTATCATTTGCCCCGATTTGCGCAAACCGATATTCAAGTACCCATGAGTATTTTACAAAGTGCAACAACTATCTTCTTAGCATGCATTTTAACCTTTTTTTTTTAATTTATTTTTATCATCTTTAATCTTAATTATTTTAGATAAATGTATATTATGTTATATCATAATTGTTTTTTAATATTTAAGAGTGAAAAGAAATTAATAATTTTCAATAATTTTACTTTTGTAACATCTACATTCAATTAACTTATTGGTTAGTAAATATTAAAAGACAATTATGATATATCATAATAGACATTTATTGTAAAAATATAAAATTAAAGATAATACAAAAAAGAAGTTACTACCTATATAATATAGGGGTTACTAAAAATAGTGATCCGGTGCTGCTATAGTATATAGATAGTAATAAGTTATTTTGCTAAAGGAATCTTTTCATTTACTCGTCATATTATTTTAAGTCATGTTCTAAACAGTAAATACTAACACCGAGTACGTTTTAAACGAAAAATACTAACATTGATATTAGAGAGAGTAATTAATTTGATTTTACATTCGATTATAGATATTTTTAAACTCGTCGTCAAGACGCTCGAAAACGCTTGCCAAAATGCTGAAAAGAAACGTGTCACGAATCTTGAGCTAGAGGGAGTAGTATATTTTCTTAATATTTAATTTACCTATCAATATTATATGAAAGCAAAAATTAACACAATTGTAGAAATATGAGTTTCTTATAAAAAGAAATTCAACGTAACAGTACTAATAATATTTCTTCTTAAACCCTAACCCCTAAAACCACACCCTGCCTCCCCCAAGCGTCACCGCCATAGCCAATATGAGCTCAGCCGTCGACGGCGGAGCTAATCCAGCTGGTTTGGAGGCTCTTCACCGTCTCAAATCGACTGAGCCGCCGCATTACCTAACACCGTCGCCGGAGCTGTCGAAGGCTGCTCGATCAGCATCGGAGTACTTGTTCGCCTCTCTCAGTCCTTATACTCCTAAAAATCCGTTGAACAAACTCTGGACCGATGGATTCGACGCGGAGCAGATTTGGCAGCAAATTGACCTTCAAGCCCAGCCCCTGCTGTCCTCTCTCCGGCGCCAAGTCAGGAATTTCGAGAAGAATCCGTCAGAAATCGAGAAACAGTTCAATTTGGACGGAGATGTTGGAAAAGAAGAGTATTTGAAGGAAAACGGGAAAATTGAAGAGAAGTATGATGATGAAAGTGAAAGTGAGGATTTTGATGATGTTGATGATGAGGAAGATGAAGATGAAGACGGGGAAGGCGAGGAAGAAGGAGAAGAAGACGAGGACGAGGATGATGAAGAAATCGAGAATGACGAGGGAGAAAATCCAAAGGGAGTAGAGGATGAGTTTTTGAAGTTAAAAGAGTTGGAGGAGTATTTAAAGGAAGACGAAGAAAGGGAATATGGTCTAAAGAAGGAGAAGAAGAATAAGAGGAAGAGAAGTAAAATTGCAGATGATGATGAAGATGAAGAAGGTGATGAAGACGAGGAAGATGATGAGGTATGAATTGCTTGAGCTCTTGTATATTTCAAGTGTATTTCAAGGTGATGTGGGATGTCTTTTTTTATTTGATTGTTCACTTTTATTATGGCTATGGCAGCTTGGACTTATGGGGCTCGAAGATGATGATGGGAGTGACATGGAGAATGCAAGGTTTGCTATTATTCTTGCTTTTATCCAATTTGCGGAATATTTCCATTCACTGACTCAGGATGTCTCGTGTTACTTTGTCCATCTTCGCCATGGAGATTGGTTGCCATAGTACTAGTGACATGACCAATAGATTGCTTTTCTCCAACCATGGAATATGCATAATCCCATAAGCATCTATCTGTGTTTTGCATATGTTTTTCTTTCTAGCATGAAGGTTGAAAGTCTTATTGAATTTAGCTACTCCCTATGTCCCATCTACATACATGGTTTTTGAACATATGTGGGTATAAATAATAGAAACGTGTTAAGGAGAACAAAACGGAGGGACTAGGGAGTATAAGATACACTTGATTAGATATGCTATAATGAAGATCTAATATTTGACACATAGAGTGCTACTCAGATCTTTTAATGTTTTATAATGGCTTTTCCTTGTGATGCACTAAATGATTTACGATAGATAATTAACTTATCAAAAAAAAAAAAATCCTCTCAAGTTATTTCATTTTATGTATGCTGCAATGATACATAAATGATACATAATCTCTTTGTTTTTGCGTTTAGGTATGAAGATTTCTTCACTTCTCAAAAGAGACCCATCCAGAAGAAAAAACCCAAGTATGAAGAAGATGATGAATCAGATGAAACGGATATGGATGAACCTGAAAGTGATGATAGCGATCAGGTTATCTATATTATCTCCGTAGCCTCACTTCATTCCCTTGGATTGCTCCACATCTGTGTGAAGCAGTGAGGAAATGAAATCTCCTTATTATCTATCTGTAGCTGCTCCTGCTTGCATTGCTCATCCCTTCATTTGTATACATTGGTGTTCTTACTCATTATTTATCTTTTTTTTTTTTTTTTAATCACAGAATGAAAAAGGCCTTCCAGGCCATGAAAAAGAGCTAGGGCAACTCCGTGCTAAGGTAGAAGAAATGGAAAAGGCAAACACTCAGGGCAAGGTGATTATTTTACCTGCTGCAAAGTATTTCTTTTCTTAATATATTTAGCCTGTGCCCATTTCTCAGTAATTGCAGCTTCAGCTTTTTCCTTTGGGATTGTTTCTCATCTTTGTGGCCTATCTGTGTGCTATTTGCTATGGGTTTTTCTTTTTCCAAGTCTATTCTTATTCTTGTTCCTCCTTTTATCTTGATCCTCTAACCTCAGACAAAACAAAGTCTTTCTACCCATGAAAAAGAGCTTGAGAAACTTCGTGCTGAAATAGAAGAAATGGAAAGAGCAAACATGGAACCGAAGACGTGGACAATGCAGGGCGAGGTGCTGTATTTCAACTCCCAATTATTTCTCTCACGTTTACTGGGCTTTGGTTTTCTTGTGTGCTGATTTTTTTTTTTTCTAATACCAGGTCACTGCTGCTAAAAGACCGACAAATAGTGCTTTGGAAGTCGATATGGATTTTGAGCAAAATGCAAGACCTCCTCCAGAAATAACAGTAGAGGGTACGGCGTCTCTAGAAGAATTAATCATGAAACGTATAATTGAGGTATTCATCATCCATGCTGATTTTTATTTTTTCAATGATCGTCACACACCAGAAACTGCTTTTATTTTCCTGTTTACCAAAGGTAAGCAATAGCCTTTTAAATGATATGATCTCATTTGAGTGACTGGTAACGATCTCACTCCCAGCATTGTCACACGTTAATAAATGCGGTATATATCTTTGATCTGAGAGAGTAGTATAAGTCCTTATATCGATATGCTTAATCTATAATATCACTTGTTGCTCTCCTTTTTTCCTTCTGCCATGCTGAGGACAGGAACTGGTGGTTTCCTCTGCTTTCATGTCCAAGTTCCTCATTTGAGGATTGTCCCGTTGGCTGTTTGCTTGTAGCATCTCTTCTAATTTTTATGTCCTCTGTCATCATTTTCGATGTTTTTCATTATTTATTAGAGTTTGCTTAATCATTTCTTAATCAGCTCACAGTTTTCCTGTCCTTGGTGTTATAAGATAATAATTCTGTTTCCATCATCAGGCTCTTTAAATCTGTTCTATTGCTGTGGGTGTAATCATGTAATGAAGATAATGTATGGTATTGTGTTTAGGGCCAATTTGATGATGCCCAGAGGGCACCTACTTTATCAAGCAAGGCACCAAAAGAGAAAAAGGAGTTGGTAATTATCTTTCTGAATCTGTACTTTCTCTTCTCTTGTTAAGTTTTCTCAAAATTAATTGACTTTTAAATTTTTTTAGGATGAAAATAAGAGCAAAAAGGGCCTTGCCGAGGAGTATGCGGTGAGTCTTCAGACTTGAACATGATATGACTTTTTCAATGGTTTTTTATTGTCCGATTTTATCTCTGATGAGTGATAAGTCCCAACCTCTTGAAATTGAGAGCTTTTTTTTCACATACTAAACAACCTCCTTCCCCTCTTCTAATGCAGGATGAGTATGCCCAGAAGACCGGCCTTGTGTCTGCTGCATCGTCTTTCTCAGATGAACAAAAGAAAGAAGTGCGTAAATAACATTTACTTTTCTTCCGTAGTCATTTTTTATTTATCCGACTTTCTTCAATTACATTTGCTGAGGTATACGGTAAACTGTATTGATTACTCCCATGTCTCCCTATCAGTTTCCCCCTTATGTCCATCCATGTGTGATGACTATTTATATGTCGTATAAAACTAGACTGACTTGAATTGATGGTCAATTTTCTTAAATTCTCAGGCAAGTACACTATTCAAGACACTCTGTGTGAAGTTGGATGCTTTATCTCATTTCCATTTTGCTCCAAAACCGGTAATGCTTCTTGCATTTATGTTGGAACTTTCCTGAGGTATCTTATCAAATATTAATGGTATTAAATCAATCTGAACAGGTTATTGAAGACATGTCCGTACAAGCAAACGTACCTGCTTTGGTAATGGAAGAGGTACGTTCAAGACTTAAATAATCAATTGCATTAACTTTTCTATGCATTTTCTGATGTATCGTAACATGTAATTCTTTCTGTAGATTGCACCTCTAGCTGTATCTGATGCAGCTATGCTAGCTCCGGAAGAAGTATTCTCTAGTAAAGGCGACATTAAAGAAGAAACAGAGCTAACCCAGGAAGACAGAAAGAGGAGAAGGGCAAAGAAGAAAAGAAAGTTTAAAGGTACTTCCTCTCTTATATATGATGAAACACTGTGAAATCTGATTAACTATACCGTTTGTTCTCTACTTCTACTGAATAAAATAAGGCTAGTGCTTGCGGTCATCTGATAAATGCTACTTTGGTTCCTAACTGTAGTTTTCGTAAAGGGGGATAATGCATGTTAAATAGTTTCAAAATATTTACAGATGTGAGCTATGGATAAAGGAGCATTGCATTTGTTATTCTTCTGAAGTTTCCTAACTTGATCAATTGCATGCTGATTATTGTATTTCCATCTTTGTCATATTTTAGCTTAGCTCTCTTTATGCTGTCTCTAATATGCCTTTTCATCTGAATTGTTGAATAAATTACAGCCGAGTCTGCAAAGAAGATGGCATTTAAGGCGCAGCTGAACACATTGAAAAAGCCCGAGAATGGTAATTCTGTCAAATCCATTTCAATTTGGACCTTGAAGTTTTGGTCTTTTTGTTTCATTAACCGTGTGAACTCTTACGTTCCTTTGCAATTCAAGGGTCTCAAAACTGATTTTGTGTTTTTGTCTCTCTTTTGTTTTCCAATTCCGGATCTTGTAAAAGAAATCTAATTGCTGCTTCTGGTGCTTGAAGTTGCAGAAAATGCGGAACAAGAGTGAGCAACACTATAAAACGGAAAAACTTCTCTCCCTTTTAGCAGTGAAGAATGTATAAGAGGGGAAGAAGAAGAAAGAACAGATAGCAGTGAAGCTGACGAAGAAAGATACACATATGATCGGCCACAATATTGGTGCTTTGATCTCCGTCTCCCAAACATGAGTTTCCTTGGATTAGATTCTTACCGTTGTAAACAAATTCTCCATTTTTGTCGATTTATACGCGAGAAGTAGAACTGTTTTTACCCTCTGAACACTGTGTTCGCCTAATCTTTGAATTAAGAGTGATATAAATGATAAATTTAACAGATTAATTATCACATTACTTCAAATCTCAAAAGGCAATTCTGCAGAATAACACTTTCTTTCAAAATCTCAAAAAGCAAAATAAAACCAGACACAAACCTCAAAAGTCAGCCACATCTTGTAACACAAACTACATATGCCTCACAAAAAGATAACCCAAAACCCTTAAACAATTCATTCAAGATTCTCTAAAACATCTTAATAAAATAGAAGACAAAGGGAAAAAATAAAAGAACCCCTCCTATCATAAAACATCTATAATCCTCACAAGCAAAGAATCATTACTTATTTCAAGAAACCATCTCCCTCTTTTTCCATTCTCACTTCCAACAATGTCACCCTCCAATGCCCTTCTATTCCTCTTCCTTCACCTCCTCTCTCTCCTGGCACACACCCTCAACTTCACAAACCCTTGTAGATCCTTCTGCGGCAACCTCACCATCGACTACCCCTTCGCCCTCCAGCCGGGCTGCGGCCACCAGGGCTTCCGGGAACTTCTCTTCTGCATAAACGATGTCGTCATGCTCCACCTCCCCTCGGGCTCGTATCGAGTCCTAGACATTGATTATGCATATGGCTCCCTTGTCCTCCACGACCCCCATATGTCGACATGCGACTCCATCGTCCTTGGCCGCCGGGGCAACGGCTTCGTGGTCGAGCCCTGGCGGGCCCCGCACCTCGGCCCGAGCCCGGACAACGTGTTCATGCTACTCGGGTGCTCCTCGGGATCACCTCTCTTCCAGGGCTTCCCGGGGAAGCACGCGCCATGCAGGAACGTCTCGGGCCTCGGGTGCGACGAGTACTACGACTGCCCCGCCTGGGACGTGATCGGGCCGAGGAGGGACGGGCCGGTCTACGGGTCGGGCCCGCCCGACTGCTGCTCGGTGGCGTACGAGAGCGTGAAGAGCGTGAACCTCTCGAGGCTTGGGTGCGAAGGGTACAGCAGCGCTTATAGCGTGGCGCCGTTGAAGGTGAGCGGGCCGGGCCAGTGGGCTTATGGGATCCAAGTTAGGTACTCTGTTGAGGGGAATGAGGCGTTCTGTCGGGCCTGTGAAGCTACTGGTGGAGCTTGTGGTTATAGTGTTGATGAAAATAGTAATCTGTGCATGTGTGGAGGATGGAACTCTACTTCTAATTGTGATTCAGGTAAATTAATCATGTTACTAATTTTTATTACATCTGTTATGTGATATATTTGAACTTGTTCTTGTTCTTGCATTATTGGATTGTTTCTAGCTTTCTTTGTTTTTTTCTGTTCCTATGTTGAGGTTTGAACATGGGTGAATGAATGCAGCCCAATCTGAAAATGCAAGCTTTAAAAGAAGATGGAGTCCAGAGTTTGGATTTGCAGGTATGACCTATAAATTATAATACTCACTCCATCCCAACAACGAACTTGAGTCGTTTCTTGAATATATGTGAGGTATAAAATAATGAAACGACCTAAGTTTATTGGGACGAAGGGAGTAGTTTTTTTTAATTTTTGAATTATTATGATTGCCTTATGTCAATCAACATTTGGAGTGGTTTTGATTAAATTTTTTCTTTTTTTGTTATCATTGTGACTGAATTTGCAGGATTATTGATGATTACAACCCTTTGGTGGAATCCCATCGAATTTCGATAGGAATCGATCTAAAAATGTACTCCCTCCGTTCCCATTTCATTAGCCTATAAAGAGATGTGAGGTTTAAAATATTGCAGTAAGCTAAATAGAGTGGAATAGAGAGTAATTCATCTTCGTTTTGAAGTGCAATTTATCATCTATGTTGAGAAAGGGAGAAGGGTAATATTAGCCCACATTTTGACATTTAACGGTCGTGAATTTTGAGTGGAGAGAAATTTTATAGTAATATTTGTTCCGAGTGTTATTTTATTTCCTCTCATGCCCTGTCCTTAGCATATTGAAAATGTATACTTGTGCATGTAATTTTATTGTAGTAGTGAAATTTGTTATCAAATTTAGAGTGGATATATTCAAGGAAATACTAGTATACTAAAATCAAAATAAATGAAACTGCAAGATTCCAAGCTAAGCTAAAATTCTTCAGTCAAACCTTAATTTATGACCCATCGATCTGCTCAGGGTTAACCATACACAACCCGCAACCAAACGCGATTCCACCAAACCGAGCCTCGACTGCCCTCTCATTTCATTCAGCATGAACCACGTTCTTCTCCACCAAGTCGAAAACAAGAGCCTCCAGTTTGGTGTGCTGGACCTCACGGAACACAATGCACCCCGTCCGTTGATCCTTGCACGTATCTCATCATCAATCATCCTCTTACTCAAGATTCTAAGCGTCTCTGTCTCCGGCAGATCAAACATCTCTTCAACAAACGGCCAACATATACAATGTGAACATCACACACTATACTGCAGCCATTTTGATAATTCGAAACGACTTCCATATCCCATTTATACGCACGGAGAAGAACCAACTCAAATAAAACATAAGCCGCAACAAAAACATACAAAAAAACAGAGCTACAACACAACAGAATCTAAAATCAGTCTCAAAAATGACCAAGAAAAACGTCTCCAAAGTTCGGAACATCTTAAGACAATAATAGTCATACAAAATCTTAAAAGCCAGAACAAGAGAGAAAACAGCTCAAGCTGTCACAGAGTCGAATTATCACGAAAATTAAAGCAAAATTTAAATGATCAAATAGCAAGGGTGGCTGGCTTCAGCTAAGGACTAACTTCTTCGAATTTTTGCGTCTACGTTCTGACCCCCCTATTCAGATTAACCATTCTAGTAGACCCATCCGACTGACCACCCCTTGAACCTGAACCTGCATGAAAAGCCCGACCAGACCCATCTCTCGACCCATGATATCCTCCACGGGACTGTCGATCCCTTGAGTAACCACCGCTGACGAGGCCTTGAGCTGAGGGTCTACCAGTATTATAGCCACCACCTCCTCTTCCACCGCTGCTGCCTTGCCTTCCCTGGTTGAATGAAAACTCTTGCCACCTTCCACCACCGCCGCCTCCACCACCAGCTGCTGACGCATAATCCTGACCCTCTTTCCTCCTAAGGGGAAGGCCCTCCATTCCACCACCGCCAAATCGGGCCTCAATGGCCCTCTCGTTACTCTCTGCCAGAACCGAGAGCTTCTCAGTCAGATGGAATGCAAGAGCCTGCAACCTGGTGTGCTCGACATCGTGGAAAACGATGCATGAGGTTGGTTGATCCCAGCTTGCGTGCAGCTCCTCATTGATCATCATCTTGCTCACTATGCTTCGTGTTTGAGCATCCGACAGATCAAACATCTTCGACAGATGGTCAAGGCTCAAGGAATCATACGCAGCAGAGTAAGTGAAGAGATAGGTTCTAAGAGCCTCTTCCTTGATCTTGGCCTTGAGCATTTCAAGAACTGAATCCTTGTTGCGAAGCAACCTCCAAACATCAAGGGAAGTGATTACAGAATACGCCTTGTCGAAATCTCCCTGCCTGAGGGCACGTGTTGCAGCCATGACGTGGTCCCTGACATTTTCAGGTGGGCCAGTGAAGGTCTGACGTTCACTAACTTCGAGCAATCTTCGGAAATTCTTGCTTATGACCTTGCGTTTTGCATCATGAATGTTGGCTGCCATGTTCGGGACCTCAAGTAGCATTGCACAGATAAGATGCACAGCTTCAAGAAGCTCGAGGTTTATATGCATGTGGTATGGCATCTGGCGCCTTCTCTCAATTCGCTCCTGCAAATTTACAGGTAATTAGAAGCTAGAAGTAAGAATTCAACAAAATAGATAATAAAAGCTAGAAGGAATAGTTACAAAAATCAAGAGAAATTTACGAACACCAGATATAGAGAATTCAACAAAAAATTTCACATGGGAAGTCTTGTGATATACCAAAAGCATATATAAACCATGTTAAATGACTGATGCAAAATGACAATCTACACAGTTTAACATAGATCTAGAGTTTGCATAAAATTGAGCAGCATAAATAATACTAGTAGTATATAAAACAATAAAAAGATACATCATTAAGAATATGTTATGAAAACGTCAAAAAAGAAATAATTCATTCACTTCCAAACCAAATGATTGAACATGGATCTTCAGGATTATCATGATCAGCATTAAAAAAAGGTACCTGCTCTGGTGTCTTCTCATGATATCTGCTCTGAGATACTCCCTGTGCCAACAATTCCTTCACTCTTCCAGCAGAATACAGTTCCGAGAGGCAACTGTGGCCTTCAGGAACAAGACCAGACCTGAATGCACATAAGCCAAGCTGTGCCATAGCTCTGTTGAAAAGTATTTGAGTGGAAATATCCATGTGCTGAACATTATCCTGAAGGTGACTCATAAGCAACAAGTCACGAGATGTTGAGAACTCATCGAATATGGCATGGTGGTATATATCACAAAGCATAGCACGGGCCTTGGTCCTTTCATCTCCATACTTGTAAATGAGTGAAACAAGTATGTCCATCAAATTACGGCTATTCTCTGGAAATGTAGGCTTACGAGGCACCAATTCAGGAGTCGCCACAAATGCAGTCGGGCCCCTAATTTCCTCCACAGGCTTTTCCTCACCAGAATCTGCTTCTCCATTTTCTTGCTCAGCCAATTTCCTCATTGCATCATACACCACTTGAGGCTTGTAATAAACGAGTTCGACTCGTTTGAGAGCAACCTTCGAAGCCCCCTTGTAATCACCAACCTTTTCCAAATACTCCTGAACATCTTGAGCTAGAACAAGAAACATGGGCTCATCCTTGAGCCTCTCAACATACTCACGAGTGTGTGGGTCAATAACCTGAAGGCTCTTGAAATATTCGATATCAACCCTTTCGAGGAAGGCTACCAGATTACCCCAGATCCTGATTGTACCATTGAAGTCAGCTCCCTTTTGGGTTTCATGCTCATCAACTTCTACCATATCATCCACCACGATGTTAGGATACTGAGTTAAAACATCGAGTATCGAAAGCATATTCTGAACACACTGTTTCCATACGTTGATTGGCATGTGACCGCTCAAACCTGGATTGACATCAAACTGCGCAGAGACGACACTGAAGAGTATCTCAAGCTTCTGAGCAGGTGTTTTGGCAACCCTAGTTAAGAATGTGAGCTGCTCAACCAACTCCATTCTCCCAGTACCCTTTTTACCCCTGGCAGCAACGATCTCCTTAAACTTCTTGTTAACTGTATCCCATGTAATTTGGCTGGGATCTTTGAATTGCTTATCCATCATTTTATCTTTCTTGCTCAACATCTTCTCCCATCCGGTTCCGGTCTCAGCAGCATCCTTATCAGGATCTTCTTCACCATCAGTCTCAGACTCATCATCCTCACCAATATTTTCCGGATCCACCTCATCATCAGACTCGTCGTCATCATCATCGTCAGGATCTTGCTCCTCCTCAACTTTCTCCTCAAAAAGATCGGGATTCTCCCTACACTGATTGATCATATCCTCATACAGCTTATTATTCTTTTTCAACTTCTGCTTCATCGAATTCAGGGCCTTTGCATTACTACTACTCATCTTCTTCTTCGCCTCCTTATTGGCATTGGCCTGGTTCATGGTGTCCTCCAGCATGACGAGAGCCTTGATGTACAAATTTGGTGGCTTATCGGACTCAGTCACCCTCATGACCTTCCCCAATTGCTTATTGATCTTCTCAAAACTCTCTTGAAGACTCACCCAGTCGTTAATTTTAATAGCATTTTTCATCTGATCGACGGTAGCAGACAACTCATCAAACCTCTTGTCTTTGACACGGCGAACAACACGCTTCTGCCCATCAGAATCATCACTGTCACTGGGATTAGCAGTATAGTATCTGCTTGCAGCTGTTGCAGTGTTCGATACCGCTTGGACAGGTTCATCATGGTCACTATCATAATCACTCTCCTCCTCGGTGTCACTTCCACCCTACAAATCAACATAACCAGCTTAAGTCCTAATAAAATATAAAACGAACTTCTATACTATAAGCGAACTGCTTCTACAAAAATCTCAATCATTGGCTTGTAATCATATCACTTCTCGATCGTCTCAATCGGTTGAGAGAAAATTTATAGGCAATAAATGATTCAAGTTTCGTTAAAAAGGCCCAAAGTGATTCAGAAATGCGCCTAATACAGGATTGATATAAAAAAAATTACGGATGTCTATCACGAGGCTAAATTAGAAAGAGTAATTCAGTATTCAAATCTTCGAGTAGATAAAATTAAACCGAGCTAACCTGAGAAAAAAATCTGCTCTGCATTTTCGCAAAAAAAAAAAAAACGATTCTTGATTCAAAAAAACCTGCAATCAAACGCAAACTCCGTCAAAAATCGCAAATCGAGAGAGCAAGATGATTAATTCAGATCCAAAAACTATTCAAACAGATGGCGAGAATCAATCGCAAACCAAGCATACCGATTTGATTGAAGGAGAGGGCTCACCTGAGTAGAAATGGATTGGATGCGAAGATGAGGAGCGAGAGAGAGAGAGAGAGAGAGAGAGAGAGAGAGAGCGCAAACGCAAATGAGGGTTTGTGAGAAACGAAACCCTAATAATTTGTTTAAAGGTCCCTTTTCCTTATTGGATATGGGCTTTAATTTGGGCCGTCTAAAGCGGTTGGGCTATAGAAATTTCTTATTGGATAAATGAAGCAGCAAAATGATGTGTGCATTATTAGCTTAGTCATAGGAAATTAATTAGCCCACGGCATTCTCTTTCTCAAATCTTCACTCTGGACGGGCTCATTAAACGGGCTCTCCTCTTTAATGAGTGATTCGGGCTCGATCCCTAGTGGGAGTGAATTTTGGGAGATATAAGATGGTTTGGAGATTTCGTTAGAGTTATCGGGAGCTTGATATACTAACATTTAATCTAACAACTAATATTTGTCCGATATAAAAAAAAAAATAATAATAAAAAAAAAAAAAAAAAAAAAAAACGGGGGTAAATGGCATAATACTACCCTGTGTTTTAGGTAAAAAACACCAAACTCCCCCTGTGTTTTTTATTTTGCATAAAATACCCATGTGTTTTGAAAAACCCTGCATGATTAACCCAAACCGTGAGCACCTCTCGCCGTTTGATCACTTTAGCATTAGTTTGTTCGATTTTTTCGATTTTTTTATACTTTAGTATTTTAGAAATTAACATTGAAATCATAAACCTACAAAATATATTATAATCGACATTCGGTTTGTTATTTTTCCATCAAACTTAAAAAATGAATAATATGATAAATCGAATGCCGATTATTATATATTTTGTAGGTTTTATGATTTCAATGTTAATTTCTAAAATACTAGAGTATAAAACAATCGAAAAAATCGAACAAACTAATGCTAAAGTGAGCAAACGACGAGAGGTGCTCACGGTTTGGGTTAATCGTGCAGGGTTTTTTAAAACACGTGGGTGTTTTATGCAAAATAAAAAACACAAGGGAGTTTGATGTTTTTTACCTAAAACACAGGGTAGTATTATGCAATTTACCCAAAAAAACAGTGGGATCAATCTTAAATTTGATCGTCGTAATTTTGATTTTACGTTTAAAAATTGCTTCTTATTCTTATCCGCGTTTCGTTTTTTCCATGCGGCGTAGAACTTATATGTATATCGTGAGCGATAAAAGGTTAATGTTTTAAGACCAAAAGTCACAAATTTCACATTGTAATCGTTAAAAACAAAGCTATATCTATAACATCAATACTACTACTATACTATGCATGTAAAAAGCTTCAGAACAATAAACTTTGATCTGTTTTTATAAACTTTTTTCTAAACACATTAATTCACAAACAAATCATTACACACGTATACCTAACAAAATGAAGAAACTAACAAATTTTCAAACTTTCCCCAAAAAATACTACTCCGTCTACTTCACTACGAGTAGCTGCAAATCCAAAACTGAGAGAGAGAGAGAGAGAGATTGTTCAAAACCAATCAAAAGAAATTAATTAATTAGATGAAGCAATTTCCACGTCAGTCACCGTCGAAGAAATCATTTCTTGAAATTTTCTTTTCTTGAATGGAAGCTTACTTTCTTGATTCTTGAAAGCTGCGAGCTTTTCCTCAAGCGTCCGGAGCTCAGCCTCGCAGGCCTCGAGGCGGCGGAGCAGCATCTCCACGACGGCGCAGCTGCCGCCTACGGGATCTCTGGCGCGCATCTTGCCCTCGAAGATGATGGAATCGGTAAGTTCTCCGCGGCGGTCCGCCGGCACTCTCTTCAGCATTGCGGTAATCCTTTGGGTTCCGAACAGCCGCCGCGCGTTGTTGAAATCCGCCGGCGGTTCGTAGGCGGAAAAGTAGGGGGCGAGGAAGCACCGCCTCGTGCAGAGGCGTTGCTCACTCCTGCAGGCGTTGCACGGTGGCATGGCGCCGAGGGCCTCCGCGGCGGCGGCGATGGAGGAGGCGGCGGAGGGAGGGAGCGGTGGCTTGCCGGAACAAGTGTTTTGGTCTTCACTGCTCATTTCTTTTCAATCATCTTTAATCATGGGCGGGCCCCATCTCTTTTATATTCTCATCTACGTGGCAAATTTGATGAACTTTGCTCTTTTTCTTTCTTTCTTTTTTTTTTTTCTTTTTGGGTATTTCGATAATCAGAACTTGACAATTTTTTTTTTCACAAATCGTTTATTAATTAATGCATTTTTTTAGATTGTTCTATGGTCATCAACGTCTATTTGAAATGCAATATTATAGCTTAGGGGAAAATATCATTTTTTTCTTAATCGGAAAAAGGAAATATATTACTTACGTCATAGAAGAGTAGCAAGATATAAACATCATTACTTGGAAAAAAAAAAAATCTAGGGTTCAATTGCCACTTAGTAGGATAAGAATCAGTAGTACTACAAAAAATGACACTTTTCATACTAAATTAATATTGAAAGTGTTGTGTAGATGATTTTTAAAAAAAAATATATATATATATATACAAAATCACACAAAAACATTGCATTTTTTTGAAAGAAATGGAAACTTGAGGTTGCATATGTAGGCGAATAATGTTAGCATAAGATGATTTTATTTTCAGCTGCTTAATGTACTCATAGTAGTTGATGTGACGATTTTATGTCCGTGGCTTTTCTGTTTATAATTTCTTTTTTTTTTTAAACTAGGCTCTTACTTAAGATATCAAATATAACATCGCCGTACGTATCAGTGATTTTTAAGATTTTTATATATATTTTTTAAAGTTTATCAACAGAAATTTTAAATGCTATATATATCCTGTACGTATTAGTGAGTTGTGGGGATGCTTTGAAAAAGCTTTAGAAGTAACATTTCCTAATTTATGTGTATCAGCTATTTCTCATCACTTTTTTTTTTTTTTTTTTTTTTTTTTTTTTTTTTTTTTTTTTTTTTTTTTTTTTCAACCTCTTAATATAATCACTTTTAGTTGTACTTAACACCAATCACTTCCATGCCTAGCATAACACCAATCACTTCCATGCCTAGCAGTAGGATGTTAAATTTCGAAATAAAAAATCCCCAATTCAAATCCTGATGTTAAGTTTCGAAATCAAAAGTCCTTAGTTCAAATCTTCCGTAGCATTGCCTTTAATTTCCTATTGATTCTTTAAAAAAAAAAAAAACACTAATTACTTTTGCATTATTTATTTATTTTTTTTTTTTTGCTCTATTTTTCTTGTCCATTTTGTATGGAATTTTGGCCTTTTCTTTGTATGCACCAATGTTTTTAAAACCGGACCGGACCGGCCGGTTCAACCGGGAACCGGGCCTAGACCGGTCCGGTTTGGACCAAATAAGAGTTAAATTAAAAGAAAACAGAAAATGCTCTATGTAGGGTTCGAACACTGCACCTCTTGCATGAGTCAAAGGGCCAAACCCATCTTGGCTGCATATATAGTTGCTGTATTACACGACTTTTTATTAAAATAATAGTTGTTCTAGTATAATTTAATTATTGTCAATTATTTCTGTGCATATTTTCCTTAAATATATAAAATTTTATAATAGTAAATTGTATAATGCTACAAATTTGTTGCATATTATATCTAAATATATATTTGTATTTATATTATACTCCCTCCGTCCCCTAATAAGTGTCCCGAGCCGTCAAAACGCAATAACCAAGAAAGTGTATAATTTTACCATATTAGCCCCTAATCATTACATAGAAAATTGAAAAAGTAAAAAAAGTGTAATGATAGTAGGGGTAAAATTGGAAATTTGGCTAAATTTTTACATTGAAATATGTGATAGGACACTTATTATGGGACAAAAATTTTGGCGGCTCGGGACACTTATTAGGGGACGGAGGGAGTACTATAATTTATACTTATTAAATATATAAAATGTTATAATGTTACAATATACTTCAATTGTACAAATAATAGTATATTACACCCAAATACATTTAATGATATTTATATTTATATTATAATATATACTACATGTTATTAATTATATCGATATCTAAATTATAAATGTTATAAATGTATTGGTATTTTGATATTTATAATATAATATATAATTATTTTACTAATTTATTAGTAAACGGTTCAACCATGATTCAACCGGTTTAACCGGTTCAACCATGATCCGAAGAACTCACCGGTTCGACCTCCGATTCGGTTTTTAAAACATTGGTATGCATACCAAAGATTGATGTTTCAAAGTCAAGAATATAGGTAACCTTCCCCCTCTCTCTGCATACACCCAAAAGAATTGTTGAAAAACAAAGTAAAATTGATAGAAAAACACAGCCATCAATGACTTAAACCCACTATTTCAATCAGTTTCCAACAAACAACAATAATTTAACAGAAACATAAGAAAAAGAACAACAAACACTGAATAAAGGCTTAAGACAACAAGATCCCAAAAAACACTACCACATATGGATTTAAACCTGTTCCCTGCTGTCAAATTATGGCTGCTCATTTCTTTTCACCTACAATCTGAGGGTGAGGGGTTTAGACCTGAGCAGTTCCTTCAGTAAATTTAGGGTCCTCACATCTGTACTTACCATCAGGTCCGATTCCGAATCCCCTCGGATCAGCAAAAACGTTCTCGAGAAGCTGACTGCGCCCTGGAACCGGGCTCTCGTCTGCAAATTCGACAGAGTCTTCGATGTTTTCATCGATCTTCTTGTCTATGGCCTTCAGCTCTGCTTCGTTTGCCAAGTTGTTCTCGAATAGATACTTCTTCAGTGCTGTGATGGGGTCTCTTGTGGCATAATGAGCCTTCTCAGCTGCCAAGATGACAAAGTATATTTTTTAGCAAGAGTCAATAATGGAACTGCAGATTCTTTATAATATGCAAGTGGTAGAAACCTTAAAACCTCGAGAGACGTTACAAAGTCTAGTGATCATATAGTATACTTTTAAGCAACTTGAAGAGCAGACTAAGAGAATAAACAACCACAACTATTTCCATATCAAGCTCACAGAGTTCATCAATCAATTGTTGGGCCTTTTATCAATTGGACTGATATAAGAAATAGTAGCAATTGCTCGAGTGTGTCGAGATTTTCATCAAATTGGAAAAGAGGCTTATTCAATTTCAAGCAAAGTTGGTGAAATCCATTCCTTTAATATCCTAACTTATTTGGAGAAATCATATGGTTTTCATCTAAAGTGTGGTAGCTAGACTGATAAAACATACGAATAAGTATAGGGATTAGATGATCAGACGACGTCAAAAGTAATCACTCCATCAAGTAGGTTAACCTATACCAAGTTAATCCATATATCTAATCACCCAAGGCATACATCCTCTGATGGATTATCCACTGACTTGCATTATAAAACAATTAAAACCCTTTCGGCTAGATATGAATGTCAAAGAATTACTCAATTAGTTTCACTTAAAGCACAAAAATCTTGAAAGAAAGCATAAAATTACGATGAGACTCAAAAGTGCTCCAAAATACTTACCAGGGTCACGAAGCTCATCAGGGTCAGCCAATGAGTGTCCTCTGAACCTATAGGTCTCGCACTCAACCAAAGTCGGACCTTCGCCTCTTCTAGCCCTACCAATAGCCTCCTGTGCAACCTCTCTCACCTTCAAAACATCCATACCATCCACATGAACACCCGGCATGCCAAAAGCCGGACCCTTCTTCCAAATCTGAGGGTCTGAAGTCGACCTCAAATGGGACATCCCAATAGCCCACAAGTTGTTCTCAACAACAAATACAATTGGAAGCTTCCACAACGAAGCCATGTTCAAGCACTCGAAGAACTGGCCATTGTTGCAAGTCCCATCACCGAAAAATGCTAGAGTCACCTCGTCACAGTTCTCCTTCAGGACCTCTCTCTTGTATTTGCTAGTGAAAGCTGCCCCTGTAGCAACCGGAATTCCTTCACCGATGAAGGCAAATCCTCCGAGAAGATTGTGCTCTTTCGAGAACATGTGCATGGAACCACCTTGCCCCCTGCAGCAGCCAGTGGTCTTCCCAAAGAGCTCGCTCATCACCTCACGAGCTGGGACGCCTTTGCTCAATGCATGGACGTGATCACGGTAGGTACTGACCACACAATCTTCCTTCTTCAAGAGCTTGATGAAGCCAGTGGAGACAGCCTCTTGTCCATTGTACAAATGAACAAACCCAAACATCTTGCCTCTGTAGTACATCTGAGCACACATATCTTCGAAAGCTCTTCCCAAGATCATGTCCTCGTACAATACCAAGCCCTCTTCTTTCGTAATCAACTGCATCAACACAAACACTCTAGCTGTTACCCCTTTGCGTCATTCCAAGAAAAGAATTTATCGAATCAAATGCAGTAATTTATCTCAAAAATATATGGACAAAGGGAATTTTTTTCAATTAATACTCTAATTAGAAGATCAAAAACACATAGAGTGGCGATTACATTAGGAAAACCAATCAAACAACAAAAACAGTAAAATAACTACTGGAATCAGAAAGGATCACAATCAATTGGCCCTAAAATAATGCATGGTGCATAACTCAGAAAATTCCGCCGAAATTCGACAAACCATATACTACTAATTGGATGCTACATTGGCGGGATAAACTAGGTGCGGTACCCATTGAGCAAAAACACACATATAACCATGGTGTATGGGAAAATTACCAGATTAGCGACGGAAGTGCTGGACTTGACCTTCTTCTCCTTAACGACATCTGAGGAAACAGCCTGAACGGCGCCGGATCGGCGGGCAGCGTGGGAAATCGCCGAATTAGCAGCGAACAGCTTGTTTCCGAGGAATTTGGAGGTGGGGAACGGCGTGGGGCCGGAGATTTTACAGCAAGATTCAGACTTTTCAGCAGATCTGGAGGAGTTGAGCAGCAGTGGATTGTGAATGATCTTCGCCACAGCTGAGCACGCCATCTTTGGCCGCAAGAACGCAATGCAAAAGGGATTGCTCCCCAACGAAGAGGTGCAGCGAGAACAAGGCAGAAATCTAGTGTAGAGGTAGGGAGAAAGGGGGGGATTGAGGAGGAGGAGGAGTGAATCGAGAGGAAATTAATATAGGGGGGAGGGAGGAAAGAGAGAGGGGCGGAGCGAACGAGAGTGTGTTTCTGTGGGAATAATCGTCACGATGAGTGTGTGTATGATAGTGCCTTGTCATTTTTAACCTTCTCAATCATCCATTTATTTTCTTTTTTTCACCATCTCTCTCTCTCTTCTTTTCTTTTTTCTTTTTTAATAAAAAATTGTCTAGATTGAGGGCGTATAATATTTTTGTTTGAATGCTCAGAGAATCTAGAGATGGACGATTAAAATTATACACATTCATAAATTGTTTTAAAAAAAATGTAAAATTATTTGGACGATTAAATCTATACATGCTAATAATTAAGGGTAAGCCCCACTCTCTCTGATGATGTTAATGTATGAATAGTAGTCCTATCTTTTGTAGATACATCATGCTTTTCGATTTCAAAGTGAACACTTAGAAAAAAAAAAAAAGGAGATTTTATATTTTCACGTTCAATATCTTGTATACTCCTTTTGTCTCTGGTTCAGTCGGATCTGTTTAGTTTCATTTTAATACGAAATTTTATATACAATGTTAAAATTGAAAAATAAATGGTCTACATTAAAATGTAAAGCTTATTTCTTTTAATTTTAGGAAACTACACAATTTATATGAGACAATGTAATAGAAAAGCAAGACAATTGAAATGGCACACCCCACTTCAATAGAATCAAGTTTCATAAAGTATAAAGACTTAACCCTTACATTTAAAATTTTGTATCGAAAAAAAAAAAAAATGAGATTGTTGAAAATAAGGCATTAATATAAGCCATAGAGGGAGGAAGTACTATATTTCAAAATCATAGCTCGACGTGTATCCGTGTTAAAAGAAAATGGAAAATAAATAATGTCAATAGATTCGAAAGTAAGTTTTTGAAGTGTTAGAGAATTGACGTCTCTTTCCAATCAAGTCAAGAGGTTAATTTCCATTTAAAATACAAATTATTTAAAAAAGAAGAAGCTAGTAGTAAAAAAAAGAAAAGGCTAAATTACAACTGCATTTTCCTCCGCATTAATATCATCGAAAATAGGTGAGGGGTAGAGACAGATTTGGTCATTTCCCTCAGCTAATTCTCGGCTGGAATTATTATTATTTTTCAAATAAATATATCAACATTTGCAGCACATTAATCAAAGCTCTTCCCCAAATATTGCCTCCACACATCACCAGGCTAATTACAACAAAAGCCAAGGCCTATTCTCTTACATTGAATCCATGGAGTTCCCAAAAAAAATAGATTCATTACAACAAAAGTCAACTTTTTCTAAGGAGCAAGGACTTCCCAAGAAATGGGCATTTCAGGGCATTTTGCAAGCAAATCTATTCATCCATCCATCTATAATAGTAGCACAGTTAGTTTCTATAGAATACATTCGGGCAGGTGATCATAATCCACAAACTAAGACGTGGGACACGAGCAATCTTTACATAACTCAAACGTTGTAATCCTCTTGAACAGCTCCAGAAAAAGTGGTTCAGCAAATGTTCCTGTATGAATATCTCACCCAAAAGAAACGAACTAACCCGACAAGAGGGAAAGAGGAAGGTTCCGGAGGATCTTTGCTCGTTTAATGAGAAATCTTGGAAGTTATTCAACTATATGAAATTTGTCCTCTTCAGAAACCTGATTGTTCTGCAATAGTACGGCCATACTAATTCAATGAGATCCAGTTGTCTCTCAACAAACCATCCTTGCAAATCCTTCATTTTGCTCCAAGCCACTTCATTGTAGTTCATGTTTCTTATATCTGCTACAAGTTGCGAGATATGTATTCTCATGGCTTCGGTTAGCTTTCCATGAGAAATGTGATCACGTACCAGCAAGTAGTAGACAGGCAGATTCTTGACTATGCTGACTGTCTGTTTAAAGCTGAATGCATAGAGCCCACACATTGCTCGGAACATCTTTACGTAAAGAGCAACAAATATCGGTCCAAGAATCCACAAGGGAGTCAATTCTTTCGATACTTCCATCCCATATATAAGGTTAACAGCAAGGTACAGTGGAGTGCTGCAAGAAATAAGAGCAACATAAATATTTATAGAAGAGTTGCAAGTGTAGTTAACGAACCAAACTTCATTTCATTTTGGTCATTATTAGGAGAAGATACTGTCAGCATACCGATGTAAACAAATACGTCGAATTGTAATGCTTTAGACGATACTTCAGAATTAGAAAACTTGACCAAGCTTTATCGGAGAAGCTAAGAATTTGACACAAAAAAAAGCAAGAGGGACAACGCTATTGATCCTCTCAGTATGAAGGAACATGTCTCCTTTTTATCAATAACAAAATTAAGTACCGCTGCTGACTCGCTTGTTATTGCTCTTTCAGATTTATACTTTCTTTATTTGCTCAAAAAACAAAAGTAGTTCGTGCAGATTCGAAATGTGTGTGTGAGAGAGTGAGATCAACTAGAATACTTACAAGACTAAAAAGGGTATCCTTATTGCTGTATCCAGATTTGAAACGTGAAACCAAACTGCCTTCAAAATTACGCCCTTTTGCTTTAGTAAATCTTTTGGCGTTTTTGACGTTTTTACCAAAGAAGACTCTTCAAGAGTTTCACTCGCTGCTTGGGTTCGTGACGGTTTACGCAGTAACACCAACCAACTCTTGAATAAATTCTGAGTAGCTAGTGAACTGGTTGTTGCTTCAACAGATGCTGCTTGAGGAGCACGGACATCACTCTGTACGTTTGAAGATTCCACTGAGGATTCTTCATTCTTATGCTTCAAATAAGAAGCTTTAACAGGATTCTTCAGATTCTTTGAGTTATTAACTATGCCCCCATTAGAATCATCAAATTGGCCGTCTTTGAAAGCTGATATTCTAAATCGTTTCGGCTTTGATCCAAGGGCAAGAGAAGCTCCTATACTGGAAGCAAGCATTTGATCAATTTAAGTAGTAAAAAAGTATATTAAATGATCCAATTTTGATCACGAAGTAAACAAAATAATGGGATGGCTTTAAAGAAAGCATTCAAAACTGAATATCCTACAGGTCTATGAAGAAAAACCGGGTTAGCTTTAAGTGCACATCCTTTAAAGAAAACAAACGACGAACCAATAAACAAACTCGCAAACACTTAGAAGCAATCATCAGATCAAATGTTCCAACACAGAGAAAGAAATGGAGAAAGACGTTATAAAGTATGCAGACATAAAAGACTCATATTAAAACACCTTAAACCTCGACTTTTTATCTTCGGATAAAAGAGGGAACAGACCCAATACGAATACATGATAGAGACCAGCACATGTTCCATAAATATACCTTGAACATGATCTGCATTTCAAGGAGATAAACCTATCTTTTCTCTCAACAGCATCAAACGCTGGCACACAATGCTTTAACTTGCTTCCTTTGCTCCACGGCGAAGGCACCGAAGGAAAAGTGCCACAAGAACCCTGAACAAAGTCACAACCACGAAGATTGGTCTCATACCAAGATTATTCAAAAATACAAAAGAAATGAGAAAGAGAAATCCGAAAACGATCAGCTCCAGTAAGCAGAATGATTAGAATTCCAAACTCCGAATATGATAGATTCTAGTTTCTACTCACAGAGAAATATACAAAGATTCATTCCTAGCTAAAAACTCATGCAAAAGTAACCTCATAACTTTAGCAGACTCTCCATAAATTCAAACGCGAAGCATATGAACTCCATATCATAACAAATCAACGCATATGAAAGTGAAGATCGCAATTACCTTCAAGTGATGAGTTGTCAAAGCCATGTTTATACCATCTGAATACACCCTCCAAAACTCAAAATCTTCACTCTGCTCAAGATTTTAGCTGGGGAGAGGGGGGAGAGAGAGAGAGCTAACTGTAATAGCCAAGCGGTGAGAGGATTGGCAATGGAGAAACCAATTTCACCGTTGTGTGCTAAGGTGGAATTTGCAGAGAGGGAGATTCGGATAGAGGGAAGATAAAGGGCGAAATTTGGACAAACTAGGGCTTTCAAATAGGCCCTTCTCTTCTGCTTTAATTATTTACAATAAAATGCAGTGCCGAAACTTAATACTCTCTTCGTCCCATTTTAATTGTATAGTTTTTTTTTTTTTTTTTGGACACAAGAAATTTTAAGCGTAGTTAAAAGTGAAAAGTAAGGGATTAACTTTTCAATTGTCCGGTTATTTTCTTTATTCCACATGAGATTTTAGGTGAATGTTAAAAGGGAAAAATAAGAGGTTCATAAAAATCGACTTAAAAATGTAAAGGTAGTTTTTTTCATTTTAAAAAACAGGACAATTAATGTGGGACGACCTGATCAGAAAAACTGGACAACTAAAGTAGATGATTTGAATCCCTAATTAAACCTCTGAAAATTTATTTTTTACTCTCATAGGTTTCACTAAACGGATGCAATTCTATATTTTATACTTGTGTATTCAAAAAACGCACATTAGATGATTTGAATCCCTAATTAAACCTCTAAGAATTTCTTTTTTACTCTCATAGGTTTCACTAAACGGATGCAATTCTATATTTTATACTTATGCATTCAAAAAGCGCACATCATTCGGCAAGGTCGGAAGGCGTATAATGTAGATAAAATTTAAAATTATACATTAAAGAGAAAAAAAAAATGTAAACATGTCATCAGCCTAAAATTCAGATTATACTCTCTATAACGTAGAAGACCCAAAATCTATATGAAAATTTTGCTTTATTTTCTTAATTTGATAGGGATTTTACCCTTAATATTTTGATAAGTATTTAACAAGATTTCAAGGCAATGTCATCCCATTTCAGCTTCTATAGACTTCCTAGAGAAAAACCTTGGTTGAAAGAGGATGGATCATATAGAAATAAGTCCTGGTGTGAGAAATAGGAATAGATCTGTACCATTGATCTTAATTTGATCTATGGCTGTAATTGATTTAAGCATGATTATAAGGTATTATAAGCATGACTAGGTTTAAGCATGAATTTGTACATTAAAAAGCATAATGGTGTTGTAAGCATAAATATATACTGACTTAAGCATGATTTTGTATAGTTTTAAGCATCTTTCTCATTTTCTCACGCAAGGATTTATTTGCACACGAACCACTCCCTATACACGTGAAATCGAACTTCGCTTTATGTTTTCGAGGCTCTATTGGCACCAACTTTTACAAGCACAAAATGCAAAATGAGCCAAAACAAAAACGTAGCTCGCTAGTTCGTACTTGAGTAAAACCCAACTAAAACAAGTGCATTTTCCCCTTGTACCAAGAAAGACGAATTTAATCAGCATCAAACTTGCTTAGCTACTCCGAATTCACAGGACAGTGAATGAGACCAAGTACAAAAGACAACGGATCCGACAAAAATACGGAACATATGCTACGATCTATCTTACTATATCGTTCTTTGGCCTCCACCGTAAGGCACACATTGGATTACCAAGATACACAAAATGCTACATTTGTAAATAAGCCACATTGCAGTGTGATCACGAATCAATTACAATTTTTCAAATGGGGTTATCAAGTCTGAGTTCCTTGAGTCTAACATACCACATCCTTGGAAGGTGTGCCCTCTAATCCTGGCCTCTAATCCTGCTCGTGCGTGCCCCCAGTTAACAAAAGAACCTACCACTGTATCATGAAAACTCGAAATGTAGATAGATGCATACCTAAGATGATGGAAGATACGCGGATCCATACCTAATCAAGCAAAGGCAAGAAAACACAAGATTTATCATTTTCAGATATTACGTGGAATGCACCACTTCATCTCCTGTAGAAGTTTCCTCCACGTTTGGCGTGATTCGGGCCTCTTTCCCTGTGTCTTTGCTCCATATTATCAGCTCCTCCATCTCCTAGCTCCTCGACCTTTTCAGGTTTGCTACCCTTAAAAGGGGCAACTGGCTGATACTCCATGTGCACATTCTGCCTATGCCTATTATCCCGAAACGCAGGTGCATTGTGCGGCCTGTTTTCATGTCCTGAATACCATTCTCCACGAGCATCATGGCTTCTCATTGGACGACTGTTTTGCCTTCCACCTCTCCTAGATCCTGATGTAACATTGTGCTCGAAATGATCATCCGTGTTGGTATGAGGTAATTCACGTGAGGTAACTTGATCTTGATTTGGGGAGTAGGGACGCCCTTTTACTGGAGCAGGCTTCTTCTCTCTGTCGAAGTCTTGATGGCGGCGTGAAACAGAATCATCCGCTACATTACTTTTGATGTTGAGAGATTCGCCTGTCTGAGACTGAGGTTGGCTAGAAATGGCACTCTCCTTATGCTGAGGATAACCCTTCCTTGGATTCTTATTAGTGTCTGAAGTGACAGATTCATTAGCAGTATTTCGTACTCCTTGCTGGTTATTAGCAGAATTCGGGCTGGACTTGGGTTGCCAGTGAGAGGATGTCCGGTTCTCTTTTGAAACAACAGAATTATCCATGTGGTTCACATCCGCTGCTGAAGACTGAATAGAACTTCCATCAACTTCAACATATAAATTATTATCAGAATCGGGATAATTTCCACTGCTTCTTGGACCCCTAGGTGGATGTCTCCTCCCTCTGCCAGCTGCACCCTGATCTCTCACTGAAGGATGTCTGTTCAAGGCAGCAGTGGTTGAATCTGCAGGCATATAATTGCCACTACTGACTTTGGTTTCAGCATTTACTCTATTCATTTCACTTTTCTCAGATTGAACAAGCTCCTTAGACTGCTGAATCTCCTTGGTAGGCTCAGGAGTTGAAGATGACCCATTATGGGCAACCTTCACTTGAGATGAATCTGTCGATCCGCGTTGTTTCCAAGTACCATGATCTTTTTTGATCTTGTTATGGCTGCTATCACCCGCATTTATCTCTACGTTAGACTTGACATTTGCAGTTGCAGAGCTTAAGGGCTGTGAATTTCCAGAAATAGCTGATTCAGATTGTTCCCCAATAGCAACTGAAGATGACAAAGGTAGTGCACTTCCTTGTTGAGCCAGCTGTGGCTTTGGAACGTATCTCTCCATTTCAGCCCTCTTGCCTTTCAAGCTATTCTGCGCCATATTGTTACTCTTTGTTGAATTAGCAGATTCCTGTACAGAATGTTGACTCGCTTCCTCTGTACCCTTAGCCTTGGGAGCCCAAACAACTGTATCACTACCATGATGCTTGTCTGTAAATCGATGTGACTGTTGATTTTTTGGAACTCTGCGATTCGGGTGAGGCTTCCACTGATTATGTGCTTTGCTCTGGGATTCTTCACTAGGTAGGGAAGAGGTTACATCCCGAGTCTGCACTGCTCCATCAGGCTCGCTCACTGTTGAGACAGAGGCACCTGGTGCATTAGGCACTGTTTCAATAGCGAATCCCCAATTGTCAAGTACCACATTTCCTTGAGTTATATCTGATGCTGGTGGCAAAGCTGAGACACTCGGAGTTTCTTCCGGTCTAGGCTTGGGTTTATTATTCCGATTAATTCTCTTTCTTTGTTGGGCAGATGGCTCGACCGCAGTATTAGAAGGGCCACTCAGTCTGGTATCACTTGATGGAGGCTCATGAGTATGATCTTTTTGCACCTCCAATGTAGAGCTAGAGACTACTTTTTCATTCCCCTGTTTCTGTGAGACGTTATTCTGCTTCTGCTTGTAGCCTGCTCTCTTTTGTCTGGAAGTTCCTCCATCATCATGTTCAGATACTACTTTATTAGCACTTCCATCCTCAGATTCTTCCTTTCTTGGCAAAGGAGGAGCATTAGATTCCATAAAACCTTTTTGCTGTATCACCGGATGCAAGTCCCTCGCCACGTCAACAGATTCTTTGGCCTGACTCCTGTTGCTATCTGTTACCACAGCTGGACTCACGACTATGTTAAAGCCAGATTCATTAGTCTTTAGTTCAGCAATCACAGTGCCTATAACTGTATGTGATTCTTGTTTTTCTGGTTGAATGTCACCAACGATCAAAGTTCTCTCAGCCTTCTGATTTGCAGCTTCACCTGCTGCTAGTTTTCGGCGGTCCAGTTCCTCTAGTTTAGCAAGAGCCTTGGCCTTCTGCTCTCTTACTCGTTCTTCCTCTTCTCTCTGTAGTTGCAGGTAGCGTTGTTTGGCTAACTCTTTCATCTTGGCACGCTGATTTATACAGAAAAATAAGGTCACAAAAAAACAAAAAACAAGAAAAGTGCAGTATAGAAAAGAAGTAAAAGAAAATCTACAGAATCAACCTGTGCCTGAATATCAGCCGAATCAGATACTTCAGCCGAATCAGATGCTTCAGTCTTCCCTACTGGATCCATTATAGAATTCTCAGAAGCCTCCACAACAATACTAGTGCCATGAGTAAGAATATGCCGTTTAGGTTCATTATTTGAAGCTCTAACTGCACTTGAGGAATCATTACTGAGAGGCCTCCTCTGCCATCCATCAGCATCCTGGCTGTTGTTGAACCTTCCTTTACCACGATGGTCGACTCTAGGATTCCCACCATGATAGGATCTCCTGTAAAATCGAACAATCATCAAGCAATAAGCATAGATATATTTTGTGAAAATCAAATACAAGAACATGTGTAAAAGATGTATCATGCTTTCATACCTAGGGATGACAGAAATTGGCTGCATTGGATTATCACCGTGAGGAACACTCACTTCATTGGGGGCAGAGGCAGATGCAGAGTTTCTGTAAACAGGAGTCCTATGAGAAGACCCAGCGGCATTAACAACTTCCCTGGTATTATTGTAAATCTTCACATCAGCTACTTGAGACCCAATTCTTTCTTTTCCCCTGTCATCAGCATCACCAGCGGAATCACCCCATCCATCAGATACACGAAATTTTGCATTTAAGCCATCAATTTTATGTAGAAGTGCCGAGTTTTTTGTTGGAGCTGGTAATACAGCATCTCCCTCATTAACGACAGGCAACTGAGGCACAACAGAAGGAAAGGAAGGTGGACCTTCAGATTTACTTGTCCAGTTATCATCAGCATTCGACGTACCCTCAAATGCCTTCACTTTCATGCTGTCTGCTGAATGCATTTTATCTTCGTAACTGTTGGTAGAATTCACAGTTGGTGTCATCCTCTTAGGTAATACAGCTTCTTCTGCATCCTCTTCGGCACCCCACTCAGTCTTTCGTGAAGATGTGGGAAACCGGGTTTTACCGGGATGTACATTAGGAGGCACATTTTGGTCCCAGTGTCCTCCTTCCTCCTTTTCATACTCATTATGAATGTTCGTTGAAACTCTTTTTGGGCCACGTGTATCCTCTGAATGAGCAGCTTCCACCTGTTCTGAAATCATTTTTCCAGAGGGACCACGTCCTCCAGCTCGACCATGAGAATTGCTCATATCAGGAGCAGGGGCTGGGTAGCCATTGTAAACAGGGGGACCCGGCGCCATGCCCATATATGGAATATCACGTTCATTGTTGATATAGCCCATAGGAGGTGGCGGTCCATAATAGCCCTCAAACGGCATTGGACCTGGTGGGCCTGGGTAGAAATTAGGCCTGAACTGCATACCTGGCCGAGGATAGGATTCATGCATCTGCGGCCTGTATAAATCTCCATTTTTCGGGTGGGGTCCACGAGGACCTGGCTGTGGACCAGGCTGGGAACCTGCCAAAGGTGGAGGTGGCATCTGAGGCCGATAGTAAGGATATGGTTCCATTGGAAAGGCACCTGGAGGACCATGGGCCCCGAAAGGGGGACCTTGAGGACGACCCCCATACCAGCTACCAGTTGGCCCATTCACAGGTGGACCCCGCCACCCCTCAAAACGCTGAGGGGCAGAGTTATTATTATAATATTGAGGAGGATCCCCCTGCCATTTCTCCATGCTAGGAGGATGGACATCATCCTCCGGATGTGGGTTGCTTTCTGCCCTCCATGTATTGACAGTTCCATGCTTCATGTCTGCACTCGAAGGAGAAGATTATTGAGCACATTTTCAGACAACCTAATTTGAGTGATAACTTAGAATACGAACCAGCATGGGGTATATTGTCCTCTTTTGTCTGAGCTATTCTACCAGAAGCTGAGGTAGGACGGCAATCTGCTTAAGCGAATGTGGTACGTCAGTCACAACATAATAGAAATCCAACCATCAAGTATCACTACCAATCTATCACTAGCAATGGATGAATAAACAAGAGAGATGACAACCAAACATATAGAAAGAAGTTCAGACATATGTGGCCCTCACCAAAGAATTTCAAAAATACATAAAAGTATAGATCTTAAAGGAGGACTTGAACGTCAGACAGGACTGACCCAACATAAGCATTGTTCAACAAGAAAATGACCCAAACAAATCACTACAAGCTGAAGATCCATGGTCTTGCCACTACAAGATTTTTCAAATGGGAGAAAATCTAGGCTGAATGTCTGCTGGCCTGGGAACAATATGGGGACGATAGTAATGCTGACCAAGGGATATAGTGTAGATTAAAATTATGTCACAGGCAAAAGAATCATTTGGATTATTAAATTTTGTGTTGGCACAATAAAATGTACACAAAATAAAGTGTTGCAGCAATTAAATTTAGAAGAGAAATGCTAAACGTTGAAAACATTAATAAACGACAAAGGGAGTAATTTGATTTAATACATTTACCTTCAGATTCGACATTTTTCACTGAATTATCTTTCTCAGAACCGAGGGTCGGAAAGTCTCCAGAACTAAGAGAAAAATTATCCTCCTTCATGGACTTCACCCCCTGCAAATTTAGCCAATTTAGCCCAGGAAGACGACATATAGAACCATAAAGTTAGATATGGAACCGACATACAGCTCAAGAGCATGCAATAGTACATCTGAAACAGGTAAGACACATGACACCCACATAACTACAAGGATTTCTATCAGTATACATATGTGCACTGAGGTACAAAGACTAAGAAAAAAGCACACAAATCATACCAATCTCTCTGCAGTAACACTTGAACCCCATGCTGCAGAAGTTTTAGTCACGGGATCAGCAAACCTTGAAAGCTGTGAGCTATTAGGCCGGTTTTCTGCACTTCTAGGACGCAATGCTGATGAAGATGTCTGGTTTGATGCCAGCGTCCCAGAAGCAGAAGAAGGTCTGGAGTTTGCAGACCAAGCATTCGGAACATTATCATGAGTTCTATCACTGCCTGAGGTTGATGGCCTTGTCCCACTTCCACCTGACGAAGGGCGGCCAGTGAGATGACTAGGTGAAACAGTGCCACCATCAGCATTTGGTGACAAAGATGAAGAGGTCCATGGACTAGAACCAGACGAAGAACGGCTTCCCCAGCTAACAGTACCCCTATTCAGCACAAAGGTTAAATCAGTCTAAGTTTAACAGGGAAAACATCATTCAAATATATGCAAAATTACACTAACAGCGAACAAGAAACATGGGAAAAAAACTGCATATTGATAAAGAAACTGTATACAATTGCTTTTCTTGATCAGAAAACAAGAAACACTTAGCACTCACTTGGGAACAATTTCAACATTGGGATCCAAACCGTGATTCTCCAACCTTAAAACAAACCCAGGAGACTATTAGAAAGCAATAGCAGAAAAAATAATAAAACTGAAGAAAGAAGAAATACAGGGAAGGGGGGGAAGATCAAAGATGAAATACCGTTGGCTTGGCAAGTTTATGGGTTTTGGTACAGCAACTTTCCCCAACACAGTCATGCCACCCCTTCTCTGAGAAGCCCATCTTTAAAGGAACAATTTAAAATAAGACAAACTGGCAAGTCAACAAAAATCCAATTCCTCAAAAGAGAAAAGAAGAAAATACAGTCTCCTAAAACTTATAACCTAGAAGGGCAAGAGGGCCATGCATAGCAGAATACTTGATTAAATCACAAAATAATTAAAAATTGGCTGCCGAAAGATATAAACAATGACATCACCAGTCTTAATAGTTAGTCAATAGAGTAGTTTTTGCCTTCTAATACTAGTGTTACTACTAGTGTAAATGAGTAGTTTACTATACAAAGAAAGGTAATCTAACACATTGCTCGAAGGGCCGAAATCCATAGTCCAAACGAATTAAAACAGTTTATCACACAAGAGAGTTTTCTCAATTCATGTATATAACACCCCCAAATCACACCCTCCTTGACTCATGTTTTTCACCCTGGTGTCTCCTTCAAATGAAAGCCTCTTTTTATTTCATGAGTTTCATCATTATATTTCACTCTCTAAGTAAACAAATCAGGTTTTCCTAAGCCATTGACACATGATAAAAGTAGAAGCATATAATTTCAACAAATGACTTCTGACAATAGTATTCTAGAAATCAGTAGCAGTTAAAATATACTAATGAAAAACTTCCAGAAAGTCATTGGATGGCCCAATACAGACAATAGCCATACACTCGATTCGATAATTAGACATGAGTATCGACTTAATATCTCGAAAAAAATTTAGAGAGCAACTCACAAGCAAATGAAGTCATATTTATGGATATTATACAATGTAACCATACGCAATAACAGTCTCCATACTCAGCTCTATACGTATTTGTAACCATAAAGTAAAACACAGTCTTTCATATTCAACAATCAACAGCATAACAAAGAGAGCCTCTACAAGAAGCCTCATTGAGTACCTCCGTTCTCCGGCCAACATACTTGAATTCATTCTTCAACTGAACAGTCAATGTCATCCAAATAACTTGAGGTGGCCTACAAGACAGGACAAGATATTAATCAGAGTAAGTTCAAATCAAAATATGGGGAGTGGGGCCAGCTTTCTTGCAAAGCCAGTCCCTACTCCCTTGTAAAAATTGAATGGAATGATGGAAAAGGCAAGTCCACAAATGGCAAATCTAAGGATGGAGGAACTTATTCAAAGTACAGATTTCCCAACAATGAGTAGTTAAAGTAGCATAAAAGTTCTTTTGTATTAGTTGTTAGCTCCCCAATTCCTGATAAAACACAAAAGACAACAGACAACCGTAACTGCCTAACTGGACATCAAAATCTTACCACAAGACGGTCGATACTCAAAAACATGAATAACCAAAAAGGGCATTGTTTCTTAATGGTCAAACAAGTAAAAGTGTTAGGTCACACTAAATAAGAATGCTGTATACCATGTCAAGTTAATAGAAACATCAGAAACATACTTCAGACAAACTCCGTGCTAAAAATCCTAATGTACTTTGACTTAGCCAAAGGAAGGCTGATTCGCCTTAAAAAGTGCCTGCCCTAATAAACAGAGTCAGTTGGCATGCAACAACTTCTACTAGTATACCACTCTTGAATAATGAAATGATAACCAATAAAGAAACAGGTTCAAATTTATTGAACATGCAGTGATTAAGATATATTCTGTAGAATCACAAATATGGATTTTTGTCCAGAATCCTTCATGCAGAGAAAAATCGTATTTTACTAAATCCATCAATTATTAATGTTCTTTTTCTTAATAAAAAACCGTCAAGAAAGAGAAACAACTCTGCCACAGGGATTTAAAATGATAATATATGTAAAAAGGTTCATACTTAGTGATTTAGTAAAAAGTCCATTGATGGACACGAGGTAAACAAGTCTCCGGCATTCCCACAGAGTACGTGGAGGATATATTTGTGGAAGGACTGGGACTCCCAATATCCATGGTAGAGAACAGAAGATATTTCAGTCACTCCTAATAATGAAAAAAAAATTCAAGAATGTCTCCAATATCAGTAGTTTGTCCACTCCTAATACCATCCAATCCCTCCAACGATTCCAAATCCAACAAAAATCCCAGATACAAATGACTTAGCTACTGAACAGACTGCATGAACATGACAAAACTACCAAATCCTACTTCCAACTATTGCTTAGCACACATTCATAAACCATATCGTATCACATGCCAGCGAGAGCTACATGCTATACATCATAATCTCAATGCAGTAAAAGATGTACCCAGAACTTAGTAAATTTCCCCCGTGTACCTCACCCCCACACCACATGACAACAGCAGCCAAAAACCACAAAAAAAAGCAATCCATGCACAAATATGTTGCCAGCACCATATACAGCTATCATTGCCCAGGTACAAATGACCACTATATTCAAAAACCTTGGGTACCAAATATCGAAACCCTAAATTCCGGATTTTGTTCTAATTCTCGATCAAAATTCAATCTTTAAACTAGCTACCACGAATTAACATCACATAACTCAGAATTATGATGATTAAACGTACCAACCGAGCAAGGAAACGAGGCCAGCTGGATCTGCGGAGTATCGATCCCCGAGTCACAAAATTGAACGAATGCAAATAGTTGTGAAAGCTTCTATACACGTATATGTAAATTATAGGTACAGCGGCGGATGACGGGAGGCTGACGACGTCGTTCGATTGATCGCGGGGAGGAAGATGAAAGGAGGCGGTGGTGGGAGGGGATCGGAGGAGAAGGGGGAGAGAGAAAACGGGAGGAGAGAGAAAGTTGGAGTGAAAATATAAACCTATATACTCAGTGGCTACTACGGTTGAGTTCGCTTTTACGATTTTATTTGGTCTATTTTATAATTTTGTTCGAAATATAATTTTACCACAAACATATCGGAAATTGTCTAAATAATAATGTTTCTTTGAAAATATATGTACAGATTTAGATTTCGGTAATATGGTCACGTTTCTATTTGAGATAATGTAGTTTTCTATTCATATTATAACTTTTAAAATTGTCACGTTTCTACTTGAGATAATGTAGTGATGTGAACTCCTCTCACAAGTAATCAGAAGCAAACAAAACAACTAAGCCAAAAGCAATTCTTCCGTTGATCTACCGATGCTGGAAAATTGCACCAAGAGATAGATGAAATCTCAAGGGTTTTATATAACTTTTCAACTGCCGAATACAAAAGGAAACGGGATACTTAAAGATCCCTCATCCCTCATTATTAAATACTAATTGCAAACTAGTCCCATAAACATAGAAAATTGCAACAAGCATAAACTAATTTATTTGAAATAAAACACCCAGTAGATCATCATCAAAATATTAAAAAAAAAACTAATCAGCTCCCAGCATAGCAGCAGTAGAACTTGGATTTACATCATCTCCCCCGAGGTGAGAAAGATTCGCCCTCGAATCCATCGGGGTAGCAGCCAAGGAAGACTCACCAACATATGGAATCAAATGCTTCACATTGAACACATCGGGAGTACGAAGATGGTTCGGGAGATCAAGACGATAAGCATTAGGATTAATGCGCTCCACCACTTCAATGGGGCCGATTTTCCGAGCAACCAACTTGTTATACTCATGAGGCGGGAATCGATCCTTAGTTAATATAGCCCAAACCAAGTCACCGGCATCAAACAATACCTCACGACGGCCCCGATCAGCTGTAGATTTATAAGCGGCGCTCGCAGCAACAAGATTGGCATGCACCAATTGATGAATGCACTGCGTTTCCACAACAAAATCAGCAGCAACTCCATGGGAACACTGACCATCAGGAAGAAGAGCTAACGCCAACTGGCTGCGAGGAACGAAGCCATACACAATATGAAAAGGACTAAATACAGTAGCACGATTGACAGCCACATTATGTGCGAACTCTACCTGCGGAAGCTTCGAATCCCAAGACTTAAGATTCTCTCCAACCAGGGCACGAAGAAGAGTCCCCAAAGAACGGTTGACCATCAGTTTGGCCATCCGTTTGAGGATGATAAACCGAACTAAAACTGAGGGATGTATTAACCAAGCGCCACAAACTATGCCAAAAATGACTAACGAACCTTGAGTCACGATCCGAGACAATATTAGTGGGCAAACCATGGAGGCGAAATACATCTCGAAAATACAATTGTGCCACAGCTACAGCATCAGCAGCCTTCTTACAGCTTATAAAATGAACCATTTTGGAAAATCGGTCAACCACCACAAAGATGGAATCAACGCCGCGTTGAGTACGTGGGAGGCCAAGAACAAAGTCCATAGAAACATGAGTCCATGGCTGCGTCGGAATCGGAAGTGGCAAATAATGCCCAGCATTAGTCGATTGACCTTTCGCAAGGTGACAGATACGGCATCGAGAAACCAAACGATTCACATCTCGTTGCAGCGACGGCCAAAAATAAGATTGGGCAACCAAACGAAATGTGCGGTCTTGACCAGGGTGACCCATGTTATGAAGTTCCTCAAGAATCTTCAAACGAAGACTGCCCATGGGTATACAGAGTTGAGAACCATGAAATAAAAATCCATTTTCAAGAAAATAATCAGAGCAAAGGCCAGTGGATAATTCGGATAACACTTTGGAGAAAAATGGGTCATGAGCATAAGAATGGGGAAGTAAATCAAGCCCACAAACCTGTACTCGCATCTCGGCCAACAAAGAATGGCGACGGCTCAATGCATCTGCCACGCGATTCGAAATGTCTGACTTGTGTTTGATCACAAATTTGAATTGCTGCAAAAAAGAATGCAGCGTGCCAGGCAGATATCTTATCTTGACTCCCTAAATGCCGTAGAGCATCATGATCAGTAAATAAAATAAATTCACAATGGAAGAGATAATGCCTCCAATATTTGATGGCCTGCACAATAGCAAAGAACACAACATCGTAGGTACTAAATCGAGGTGTATCGGATAGTCTTCGAGAAGTGGTTCGACGAACATCGGAGTAGTGCCCTAGCTCGCCAACATGAACTCACGGAGAAGGCATATACGAAGATGTCGGCATCGTCGGAATGGGGACGTCGCTCCTCCGTTAGAGGAATGCCTACACCCACCCTTTGGAGAGTCGAAGGTGAAAAGGCGACTTACCTCGTCGACCTCCAAAACTCGACTTGCGAATGCCGTGAGTTTGAGTTAGACGGCATCCCTTGCCGACACGCTTGTGCGGCGATAAGGTACGAGTAGTTCTCTATTTATTTTAGTTTTATGCTTGTCGTATTTGAATCGGATTTCTAAATTATTTCGTATATTGTTATAGGCATTCCGGTGGGCGGGCAACTGACTACGTGAGCCACTATTTCAAGTAAGCCACCTTTGTTGCTACGTATTCCCCTACTATTGAGCCGGTTCCTCATCCCGAGACGTGGAGTGTCCCTGAATACATTTCACGATGGGTCGTGCTACCCCCGCTTGTACCTAGGCAAGCTGGACGACCACCGATGTTGAGAGCTCGATCGACCATTGAAGGGTCCTCAACGAATCGGCAAAGGTGTTCAAGGTGCGGACAAGAAGGGCACAAACGACGGAGTTGCCAAGCCTCGCTTCCCATTTTCGGAGTTGATCTAAATCTCTCTCCACGTCCAAGAGGTAAGAAAAAATGTAGCACTTGCAAGAGCGAGGAGCATACTAGGCCCCGATGTCCGTACGATACCGATGCTTAATTGTATTTGTATTTTTATTTTAAATGAATTGATCATGTTTTTGGATGTCCTTGAGTGTTATTGATTGTTATTTGGTGTTCTCGAATGTTATTGGATCTAGTTGCATAAGAAATATTTTGGTACCCTCATTTGGTGAAAATTTGATGTTCTTGTGCAAAAAATTGGGAATCTTCAGCCTATTACACGACATTTAATTTAATTTGAGCGTGTATACACGACTAAAATAGAGAAATAAACGTGTAAAGTCAAAATTAGAAAAAGTCAAAATTATTTTTCAAGTACACGGCTATTTTTTATTTTTGAACGTGTATACATGGTTGAAATTAAGAAATATCCGTGTACAGTTAAAAAAAGTCAAAATTAGATAAAAGTCAAAGTCCTCTACACGATTGTTGACTTTCCACAATTTAAATTGATTAATGTCGTGTATCCTACTCGTGAAAAGTCAAAATTAAGCCAAAAAAAGTCAAATTGATGATTAATTCCAAAATTTCTCGTAGTTGATTTGATTTTTTCGTGTATCTCGAGTCTATTAAGTCATAGAAACGTGTAATAACGTAAGTTATGTCATAATTAGGCCGAAATTAAGGATATCTTATGTAATTATGAAGTGTAGAGTGAGTATCACTTATATTGTCTAACTATTAAGGTTACGTTTGATCTCGAATTAACTTACGAACGTAATGTTCTTACAAACGTATAATTTACATAACGTGATCGAATCATAAGATTGCACAATGTATGATAGTAACAGTGATTCCATCTCAGATAAGCCCCACGAATTGAAAAATCGATATATATATATATATATATATATATATATATATACATATATATATATAAAATTGGGGGGTTCTTGACTACACGACTAGGGTATATATAAATATATAAAATTGGGGGGTTCTTGACTACACGGTTGTTTTGCTTACACAACCGTGTAGTCAACCGAAGGTTTGACAAAAAAAAGGGCAAAAAATGTCACTCCCCAACTATTTTTCAATCTTCGATACACATTAACAAAATCAAGTTAATGAAATCAAATTTACATAAACCACTAACTAAACATTAACCACTAACATAACAATTCGAATTCAACAAACAATTAAAATAATTCGAATTCCAAGGATCAATTAAATCAATTCAAAATCAACAAACAATTTAAATCAATTCAAATTCATTAACCACGACGAGGGCGAGTGTGCCCTGACAACTTGAATATCATACGGGCTACAATCTCTCGGTATTTGGCCAATACTTGTGTCGTGTCTCCGGCGTACTCCTTCTTCTTCCCGATGATCTTGTCCAAATACATTCATGCGTATGGGCCGCAACTCACGTCATCGACTTGGACAAATTGGTGCTGCATTGGTACGAACGCGAGTTGCATGAACTTCGTGCCGTGGTTTGTAAGATCCGGGTGCACCGTCTTGAAGTATTCGGGCTTCTTGGCCAAAATCCTCGAGAATAGTCGGGTCAATGGCAATAATTGGACGATGCGTTGTTGTCGGAGAGGTAAGTCAATGTTATTCTCGTACTTCCAGAAGAGCGAGTCGAACACCTCAACTCTCTAGTACGGAACATTAATTCGGCATATGATCCAATGATTGGAGGAGAGATGACACACAACGACAAACTAAACAAAAGAAATATGAAACAATTTAAGAATTAAATGCGATATGAAAAATACGAATTAAAAATGATCGTTAGAATTACTTACGTATTCGCCGGTTATCCACGGGCAGTACATGTGAATCCCTTCCAAGGCCTGGACGAATTCCTCGGGAATCTGCTACTTCGTGTGTTCTTCAGTCCCATGGTTTCGTCAGTATCACCGTGGAAGGACTTGTATTGCGCCAAGATTTTTTCCTTTATTACAACAAAAATAATAAAGAATAATTTTCACTCATAATATCAAAACAAGAAAATGAAAAAAAAAAAAAAAAAGAATTGCAAAAATAACTTACGTAAAAGTCGAGGGGCATAACAATGTGATTATCATAAGTAACACCGGGACCGAGATGGAACCCTTGATGGAGTCTGTTTCACCAGTACACCACGCACAGGTCAATAACCTGAATTCATTCAACATTTTTAGTATTAGTACACTAATTATAGCAAAAGAAAAGCTTGAAATGAAAATTATACTAAAATTACCTCGGCCGTGAAGCATTGTGTCATGTCCTCGATCATGTCGAAGAGTTGTCACTTCAGGTGATACGTACTCCCGGCCATGAGCACGTGGTCTCTCCCTGAGTCTTTGAAACTCTTATACGGAGAGGCTCGTGGCGGCTCTGTTAAGTACGGAGACAGTAGAGATCGCGAGGGACGTGACTCCCTCGTAGAAGCCCGAGTCTGACCTCCAATTGCGGTGTGAGATGATGCACCAGCCTCATCCTCCGAGGTATCCGGCATTTGTTCTATTTCCTCAGCAAAAGCACTCAACAGGTCCTCAGAGTGCCTCGGACTGTCGACCAAATCGATCACGTCCACGAACTGCTGCTCCTCGGAGTGTCTCGAACCATCGCCACTGCCTCGTTCGTGAGCCTCGAAGTGTCGGCTCACGGAGTGTCGCCCCACAGAGTGCCGCCCCTCCGAACGTCCCTGACTCCCGGCACGGTCTACGAGGTGATAATCCTCTGCCGGCTCGATCGGGACATCCCTGAGCCCCCCAAGCGAGTGCTCACCGATGCGGGACTGCCCCTCGCCACCCGAGGAAGCTGGGCTCCGGCTCTAGCTCCGACTCGGAGTCTTCGTCGCGAACTTCTTCAGCTCTCCAGCAAGAGCTCTAGCAAGGCGGCCCAGAAATCCGGTCCCGGACCGATCCTGCTCCCATCGGGACACCAGACGTCCCCGAACCGGTCCAAGAAGTCGTCACCTAGGGGACCGCGCTCGCACGGATCTCCGTGTGCGCAGCAGATCAGTCCAGATGGTCGGGGGTCTGCGTGCTCGCTCCGAGGCCTCTTCGAGGCCCATGCTTCGGGCCTCCTCTCAACCTTGTGCCTCGGCATCTCAACACCGCCGTCGGAATGAGCTCGCTCAGCTCGTGGAGCACGACGACGAGGGGCCACTGCCTGAGAAGCGTCCCTACACTTCAGCTTCTCCACGGCCTTTGCCATCTCGCGCTTCGCCTTCGACTCCCTTTTCTCGGCCGGGAGATTGGTCTGTTCGTCGCGCTTTGAGGGAACAAAGACCACATCCATCGGCTCGATGTTGTCCAGAGAAAGGACTCCAAAGTCCATCATATCGTATTCATCCGGCTCCAGTGTCGGATGAACCTCGAGCTACAATGAAAAATAAAACAAGAAGTGTTAGCAAGATAAATAAATTAATCAAGATAAAAAATAATGCATCAATTACCTGATGATCGTCGAGGAAACGAGTGAAGATGAGAGGAGAGGATGACGTGGCCCATCTCCTGAGGCGGGGGGACAGTGTCTCACGATCCCGTCACCGCATGCTCGCCCTAGCTGGGGGATCGCCTCGTAGGCCCAAATGTTCAAGGCCCAGACCGGCCCGTAAGGGTGATAGGCACCCCGCAGGTTCGTTATGAGGCCAGTAGGGGTGAGCGTTCGGGTGGTTCGGGTCTAACCCGAACCAAACCCGAAAAACCCAAACCCGAATTTTACATTTTTTTATAACCCGAACCGAACCAAACTAACATCTAAACCGAACCAAACCCAAACCATATTTTACAGTTCGGGTTCGGTTCGGTTCTAACCCGAATTCATACATGAAATTTAATTCTTTCCTTTTTTTGAGCAAATACATGTAATTTCTACTTTAAACACGAACATTTATCGGCTTTAGTAATATCTAAACAACATAATAACATCAAACCAACACAAAATCCAACCATAATACAACAAAATCAATCCACAGATCAACCTAATAAATCCATAATCTAAGCATAATACACAAAGCTAATTCAGAATTCAACGAAATCAACAATTGTGGCTTAAAGAATGTGTAGGAATTATGAATATATATTGAGTAAATAAGGGCATAAAGAATTGAATGTGTAGGAATTAGGATACATAATTAATAAATAGTTAAATACACATAAATTACATAATATTATTTTAAAGAATTATATAAATTCGGGTTTCGGGTCAGACCCGAATTTTCTATGCAAACCCATACCCGAACCGAAATATTTTCGGGTCCCAAATTTCAACCCAAACCAAACCAAACCAAAAGGATATAGAACCCGGACCAAACCGCCTAATTCGGTTCGGTTCGGGTTTTTGGGTTGAACCATATTTTGCTCACCCCTAGAGGCCGGGTTCCCTTTTCATCACGTGCAGCCGGTAGTGGAGGATCTGGAACGACCACGCTCCCCAGGGAAATGAATTTCACTGCTCCTCGTACTCCAATAAGTACCATGCCCAGTCCTGGATCGTCGGGTTGTCGTGTCCGGCCAACATCTGATAGTACATGAGCAGGTTGGCCGCCCTCAGATACTTCTTAGCTGTGCCCAAGACCCGGAGCTCGTCGTTAAAATCATCCTCCAGCTGATTTATCTTGATCGAAGCACCCCCTTACTTCGTGTGGAAGAGGCTCCTTTTAGGAGGCTTGTGCCATCCATGAGGGTTGAATGCGGACTCCCCGAAAGCCAGCCCCATCACGATGGCGTACTCTTGCCTCGAGAAGCGTATGTCCCGGCCACCGACGTGGAACCACCTCTCGAACTCGGAAATCGAGTCATCCTCGAGCTCTCGGGCTAGAAGCTCGTGGAGGGCGTTGTTCGCACTCCCACTCCTCCGAATTTCGAGGAGGTATCGAAACGGCCCTTGCTCGAATCGTTCGAGCAAGGGATCCCCGCCTACGCGACGCAACACCCTCGGGATCGAGTGGATCACGTCGTCCCGTATGTAGAGGTTTATTTTCCCTTTAAACCCTTGCATACGGCCCCTCATCCATTGAAACCTAGGCTGCAAATCGAGAAGAAACAAAACGAATCAAAAAGAAAATTTTAAATTTTCATGCAAAATTCTCGGCCTACTACACCGGAGAATTTAGATTTCTGTCGTGTAGTACACGGTAGAAATTCAATTATGTCGTGTAAGTCAACGATTTTGACTTTTAAAGTCAAAATCGTTGACTTACACGATTACATCGAAATTTCATTCGTGCAATTCACGATTGAAATCACAATCCTATCGTGTAAAGTCAAAGTCAACATTCAATTTCAAGCAATTAAAGTCAAACTACACGCCAATTTACAGAATTTTAACGTGAAACTCACGAGTAAAGGTCAAAATTAAATTCAATCGTGTAAAGTCAACAATTTCAAAAGTCAAAATTGTTGACTTTACACGATTGAATTCTACATTCAATCGTGTACTACACGATTTAATCTTCGATTTTATCGTGTATGTATGAACCCACTCAAAAAAATCCAGAAAAAAAAAAATAAAATTGTGAATTAAACTATAACATGCTTCATGCTTATTGCCATTGATTCGAAACCATAACATGCTTCATGCATAAATTCAGTAATTAAATCGAAAGAAACTGACTTACCGGCGGAGGGGGGTCGGGGTATACACGGGGCTGCTCCGGCTCCTCCGGCAGCTGCTACCGACGACGGGAGGCGGGCCGTCGGCGGCGTTGGGCGGCTCGATTGGATGGTCCGGGTTCATCGTGGTCGGAGTGTGTGGAACTCATGTTGGTGACGGCGACGGGAACGGTAAAAAAAATTTCGAGATGGGGGGTTAATTTTCGGATTACACGACTGCAATTTTGGAGTAATTTTTGAGAGAGAGAGAGAGAGAGAGAGAGAGAGAGAGAGGGGGGGGGGGGGGGTAGATGGAATATTCAATTTTGGATTTATTTCGGGTGGGGCCCATGACATAAATTCTCACTTATTGTTTTTGCATTAGATTTTTGTTTTATTAGGAAAGTGGGAGGGTATTTTTGACATTTGAAGGCAAAATGGGTATAGAAGTTATACTTCTTATAATGTGGGTAAAATGGTACCACTTGTTATAAAAGTGAGTATTTTTATCTATTCTCTCTTATTACTAAAGTAAAATAGTGTAGTAAAGATTTTCCTCCAAAACTTATTTTTCGCATTATTTATTTAATTTATTTTATCTGAAAATGAACACATTAATTTCAAATTGAACTTCTCATTCTTTTATCTATTATAGTATATTGACCTTACCTCACATATATATTTTTTTGAGCTGACTATGTAAAATTTTAGGTGACTTTCCAAGTTTTCAAACAAATATTTATTTTCATGCATGAATATATTTTAATCATCTATTATTACATGGATCAACAAGATGTCTCTAATTTCAAAAGTCTGATTTCTATAACTCAAATGAATAAATAATTAATCAGAACTCACTTTGTGTTTTTGTATTGTTCATGCATATCCCACTTTACATGTCCTATTAATTACGAGTAATATGAAACATTCAACTTTGAAAGTACATTAAACCTCACCTTTTGTTCCGAGGATATAAGTGTCAAGTCGAAAATTTACATACATTTAACAAGTTTTGCTTTGTATGCGCCAACAATTGGCATCGTATCCATGCACAAGGAATAAGGGAAAGGAACATTTAGGCAAGAGGATACAAGATGCAAGCATATCATGAAATACAAACTCGACGTATTGCACACAATGTTTTCTTCAAGGTCTCTGGATGTCGGGTCGCTATGTTAATTATTAGAGCAATATTTCTTCATTATGAAGGTAATAATTTTTTTAATATATTTGCTCTAAAAATATATTTGAAGGTTCCACTTTATTTTAACATCCTCAATCTTAACTTTTTGTATCGAATTAAAAACTTTACTTTAACAAATACAGTTACATAAAATTAATTAAAGAACGACCCCCTGCAACGCAGGGTATGTTGGGAACCCTTTGCAGTTAATTTTGATGATGTTTTCTCAAAACCACACTTAGGCTTATCCTACATTTTATAGAGATAAGGTTGATAGAGTTAACAAGCTAAGGCCGTTCTAGGAAGGCTGTACTAGACAGGCCGTTCTAGTCTAAGGCCGTTCTAGTCTAAGGCTGTTCTAGGAAGGCTATTCTAGACAGGCCGTCATACAGGCCGTCATACAGACCGTCATACAGGCCGTTATACAGGTCGTCATACAGGCCGTCATACAGGCCGTTCTAGAAAGGCCGTTCTGTCATGTAAAGGCAGAGGCTGTTATTCCAACAGCCTTGCCTATAGAAGAACAGCCTGTCTTCATCAACCTGCTCTGTAGGTACTCCAGCCTGTTCTCAAGTTCAGGACATCAAGCTGCTGGAAGATACCTCAGGCCGATGACCTACCTCCATGGGTCAACCTGCCACCTAAGCTGCCAAGTCAGATGCCAGCTAGGACCATGCCCAACGGGAAGTGATGAGTCAGCACCAACGGCTAGTTGACACGTCAGCAAAGCTTCAACGGCTAGTTGCCACGTCAGCTGCCAAGTCAGCGCAGACTCCAACGGCTAGTTTTCAAACTATGCCTATATAAAGACTTCCCACTTCAATGGAACAGTATGGGAAATTCATTATTCAAAAGCTAAAGTGCTGTAGAAATTCTCTCTCAAGTTCTATCCATTCAACACTCGAAAACCCTAGATATTTCCCAAGTGTTGGAAAAGAGAATTTCTCCATTGAAGAACACCGCAAGCTTGAAGCGTTTACTGCCGCATCAAGCTCGCACTCCAAACAACCCCCTCCCCCATCAGTTAGATAGGTTGAGACCGTTGTAAAGCTAGTTGTATTTGCTAGTTGCAAGGTGTATGAAACTGATACTCAGTCAGTATAAATAAGAGAGGTGTATGAAACTGATACTCAGTCAGTATAAATAAGAGAGAAGGTGGATCCAAAGGTAAAGGGATTCTCAGATCGAGTCGACCTGACGTGGATGTAGGAGGGTTATCTCCGAACCACGATAAAACTCGGTTGTCTCTCTCTCTCTCTTTATTTATCGCTCTATCAATTTACTTATCAAGCTGACGAGCATCAACCTGCATATCACGCATCAACCTTCTATCTGTTTTCAGCCTTAGATTTTTCAAAAGAGTATATCAACCTCCACCAACTTCCGCATAAGCACAGTTTGATAAATCAAGCTTGTTCCCAAACAAGCTTGATAGATCAACCTGTCTCTGAGAAGGATCGACCTTGACAATCGACCTTTGATCGACCTGATTTTATAAAAGTAAAAAACGGTTGGTTATTGGTGTATTCCTCCCCCCCCCCCATACACCAATTACTCTTTCCCGAGACCAACAAGGTACAATACTAGTGCATTAGAAATGAAAGAGATAGAAGAGAAGGGTGAGTGGGTGTGTACGGAAAAAGAAAGGGAGGGAGAGAGAGAATGCACATGGGGTAAGGGTATTATTGTCCATCTTTTAAAAATATGGGTAGAAATTGAGGTTTTTAAGTATTTCCAAATCAAAAATTGATTTTTCCATATCTAAATTTGTTGAGTGGAACGGACTAAAATTGCAAACCACTCATTTTTGGGTGGGAGAGAGGGCGTGGTGACGTATACATATACTCCATCAGTCCCATTCAATTGACATGCTTCTTAATTGAGTCGTTCCGTATATATTGTGTGATTTTCTAAAACGATAAAAAATTAACCCTTAAATTTTTATATGAATCCCTAATTTTTAACTTTTAACATTGCACCTAAATACGAACTAAAATCTGGTGTCGAAATGAAACAGAACAATTGACATGAGATGGATGAAATAGTATTTTTTTAGATGCACTCATGTTGGGTCGGATAACTATTTAATTAACAAAGGACTGTAATTTTGAATTTTTGTGCGAAAAATAATAGAATTTCATGGGCACAACACGAAGATCAAAGGTTAACATGTTAGGTCAAAATCTCAAAATATAATGCAATCTTTAAAATTCTTATCAATGATTAAAAAAAAAAAAAAACACTTGTATGAGAAGCATATACAATACAATCACATTCAATAGTAGTATCAAATTCGGTAAGAAAGCCTACAATGTAGTTGACGTGTCAACATTATTAGCTTGGAGTATAAATTAATTCTTGCTAATTTATGTTATTTTTTAAGATAATACTCCCTACGTTTTCTGTTTCTTAGCAATATTAAGGTAGATACAGAGATTAAGGGTAGTGAATGTTGTTTTTTAGCCTGTTATTTTATTGAGCTTAATTATTGTTATATTTGGAAACGGCTCAAGATGAATATGACATCCCATTATAAAAAGTAACCCAAGTAGAAAGAGGCGGAGGAGGTACAACATAATGTGGATCTCGGTGTATGTAGTTCTGTATTTTCCCCTTTTCAATTGTAGAGTTTAATAGATAAGACATTTTTCCCAGTAGTAATACGTATCCTCTCAACCCCGTTTTATTTGACGTATTTTACCATTTTACATCTTAGGGCATATACCCGTGAAATAGTAAGAATGGAGTACAATATAGTATTTTACCAATAACAATAAATACTGCTCAATCGTACTCCATATTCTTTGATTGGGGGGAAACAGAATCTATATACCAAGTCTTGACAAACTGCAAAACGTACAACAAGAAGCTGAAGTTGCATGATCTTCACAAACTTGTAACACAACTAACACATCAATTCTTAAACATCAAAGATCGGTCGAGCAAACCAAGCTCAACTACAGTTATACTTCCGACACTTCACCAAATAAAGCCACCAAACTTCGATTCCAAGGCAAGCAAACACCGTAAACCTTGAATGCCGGAGATCATCTTTTTCCCTTGATGCAAAAGCCATATTTCCACTCTTCTATACGAGCTTCCCTATGAACTCGTTTGTATAGCATATGCAAGGGAGGGTGAGGAAACAACCAGCCCTCGTACTGAGAAAAGAATGAGAAGAATAGCATACTATAGTAATGCACACCTTAAGAGAAGCTTTTATAACTCGTAGAATTTGATCAGGAGCTGATCCATCTGAGGTTGATGTCTCCTCACCTTTTGAAAACAAGAAATCTCGATGTTAGTATAAGAAACCTATAGCTCAAGTTCCGTGAGGCTTGCAAGATGGCTTCGCGTGTTAATAAATAAGATATGATTGATAGATTCATTTCTGTTACTTGGCTGTCATTTCATCTTTTTTCTCCATATTTTGACCAGAGCTAGAGAGGTGAATCAGTGCAAGTGAGAGAAAATACTTGTCTCTTGAAGTTCAATGTTGGTAGAAGAATGAAATAAGTTGTTGCTTACTCTTATGCCTGCCATAGATAGAAGCTTGTGTGATGCGACATAAGCAGCATCCGAGTTATCCGATCGCTTTTCCACAAAGTAGATAACTTCTGAAACACCTGACTGAAAACTAAAACTATCAATTACCAGCAAAAGAATATCAGAAATAAAGCAGGAGACTGTGGCTAATGCAAGGAAAAAACGGGGAAAATGAAGTCGGACATTGTGAGGATATGAGATTTAACGCATATCAAATTTGTTAAATCACTTTCCCCACAATGTCCGACTTCATTTTCCCACGAACTGGGTGTTATACAGCATATCAAACTTGTTAAATTCTTTTTCGAAAAGAATATCGAACTTTAATCTTCAGCATTAAATCATTGTAACCACGATAGCATCTACTATGCATAGACATCGAAAATAGCAGAGTAAAAATTGAATATAACAGATTGTGTTATTTAATTTTGGTAACCCTCAGTTGCCATTTCAAGCATTTAACCTCAGTTGGCACCCTGTTACTCCATTTCTAAGCATTTACATAGTAATTGTAGTACACGCACTTGAGCTATAAGATGAGATAGGGGATGTTTTGAACACCTGAATAATAATCTTCGCACATTCATTGCAAGGAAACATGGTCACATAAAGCCTCTGCAGTCGAAAGTCACATACACATTCTATCAGAAATGGTAAACCTGGATTCAGAAAGAAATGAGCAAAATTGATGAACAAAATGGGTTGATGCTAACCTGCCCTGCAGCAGACGCGTGATTTGTGTTTAAGATAGCATTGACTTCAGCATGACATACATACCTGAAAGAAAGCAAGAGTGATTCCTCATCTAGACTTCGCTACTGATTTATCAGAATAGACAGAATATGGGAGCAAGAGGAAATAACAGAGATGCTGAAAAAAAAAATTGCAGAGTAATATACTGGAAGTTATGATTTTATAGAACTTACGGGTACTTTGTCTCTAGGGGATCCCCGCTTTTGGATTTCTGAAATATTAAGGTAGGGGTGAGAAAATTTAAGACAGTTAACTCTTCTTTTACCTATAAGATGTAGAAAATTGCTAACCTTAGACCATGGTAGCTTGTCGTCTGAGCAACCACGTGGAAACCCATTGTAGCCAATACCTTAAGAAAGTAAAGCATCAGAGACTAGCTTAATTTTTTTCCTGAACAACTAGAGTAAAGGATCTTTTAGTTAAGCACTTTGGTAACACGTTAGATAAAGAAGATGCGACCATGTTATGGGAGAAAAGTAAACTCAGAGTCAAGTTGTCATGTTAATGACGATTAAAAGATTGCACGAGAGAAGCCAAGGAGGGTACAAAGTTGTTGGAATAGCCCGAAAACTAAAATTTTAGGATTTAGGGGGAAAAAAATATCAATCACTCTTACCAAGTATTATTCCCTTCTCACTCACCAAACAAGCACCAACCTAGTGGAAAGAAGAAACAAGTTAGATATACATGCAATACCACATAGTGCTATTCTGTTCTGATAATATAGGGCGGAATGAAACCTGTCTATTTGGATCCTTGGACCTCTCAGCTGATAGAAATGCAATTGCCATAAAATAGTCATCCCAGGACAGATACCTGCAATGTAAAAACATAAAACACAGAAATTCAATGTCACGTATTTCCTTCCTTTTAACAGCAAAACTTGAGGCAGATGCCAATAGGTACTAATTTATCCCAGATCCTGCTTTAAACTGAACCTTCTCCTATAAATATACACCCACACACAAATAGTTGGAACAATTTATGCTCATGGATTAATACTTATAAGCAGGGAGTTTTCCTTGTTTCTGATCCAAGCAAGGAACATTTGGGAGCAAAAATCCACTTCCCACATTGAATCTTAGAAATGTAAACCGTAGCTTGTTGACGGTAAGGATTCCCTTCAACTTCAAAGTGGGTTGTAGTTTTTAGGTAATATTTTAACGGCGTCTTCTCATCCATTGTTAGTGAATGACTAGGGTTTAAACTCTTCAAACTTAGTTACTCACTATTGCATAGCACGAGAACAGCGTTAAAAGGTTAGCAACAGAGGTAGATGAAGACCGTGATTCGCCTCGAAGTCCTATAAACGAGCTAGCTTGATAAGTAATTTTTCTAAGAGCATCCGGAAAAGGGAAAAAAAAAAAAGAAAAGCTCCAACATATTCAGAATCACAGGCATATGCTACCTAGTAAGTCATGGAATCTCGGTATTTTAACGAGAATTATAAGCTCGAAGTTTACAATTTCTCCAAACCTAAATAATCAGAAATGAAAAGTTAATAACATCAAACCACACACGACAATTCATGAAAAACTGATTCCGGCACAGCACATACCCAATGAAGAAACGCCAACACAATAATCAAGTGCATTCGAAAATTCGAGTTACCCTTTTCGTTTTTCGGGATCGAAGGGGTTCGGACGAGAGGGTTTCTTCTCTACGACGCCGTTTTGGGAGCAGCGGTTCGTGAGGTCTCTGAAGTTGAAGAAGCGGCTTATGGCGACGGCCGAGGCCACCGCACCTAATACTGCAGCTGTAGAAACCAAAACTACCTCTCTCGAGTTCATCACCTCTCCCGGTATTGTAACTTCTCTCACGCAAGCACACGCACAAGTGCGTGAGAGATAAAATTTAGCCGCGAAAACAGAGTGGGGGGAAACAATTGCTGAAGAAAAACTAGCGGGAAAAAAAGATGAGCAGTGACGTGGACTGGGCCAACTGTCTTTATTTAAAGGCCCAATTCATATTACTGCGTTCAATAAACTTGAGCCCAACCTACTTTTTAACTGCAAGATTTTATTTTGAGAATTACTTCCTCCGGTCCAATTTCATTTGACATGTTTCATTTCGATATGAAATTTTAAATGAAATGTTAAAAGTAAAAAGTAATGGATCTGCATTGAAAAATATGAGTAAGAGTTAATTCTTTCCAATTTAGGAAATAAGCTAATTGAAATGAGACGTCCTGATTAGAAAATGAAGCCAAATGAAGTAGATTAAAGGGAGTATTTGGCAAGTAAAAATTACTCCATTTGTCCTCCGTATAAGTGTGAGTATTTCCCGCCTAGGACGTCCACCGTACTAGTGTGATTGACTAGAATGGAAAGGTTCCTAAACAAAATGATAGTATCCTAAAAGTATTTTTTACCTGATCATGGGGTTGAACCCTTATTCCAGTATTATCAACTTTTCATCACTTTTATCGACATTTTCTTAAAACCTATGCCATTTCTTTCTCCACACTAATATAGGGGACGAAGTGAGTATTTTTCATGATTTAATTCTTCATTTTATTTTGTCAATATCAAGCTACTCCCTCCGTTTTTTTTTATAAGTCGTTTTAACCTTTTGTCTTTGTTTTTTTTTATAAGTCGTTTTCATATTTCAAGATAAGATTTTCAATTTCCAACTAACTATTCTTCACTTTTTCTCTTGTTTTCATTATTTTCATTTATCACAATTAATGTTTATCTCTTCTTCCAAAATAATTTCATCTATTTTTACATGAAAAATGCGATTTACGAGGAAAAAAATGAACAATAAAGAATAGTCATTAAGCTTTATTAATTCGTGTGCTTGAGCTAAAAACGACTTATAAAAAAAACGGAGGGAGTATTATTTTTTTTTCTTACCTTTTCTTGTCATTTTTTCCCATTTATTGACAAGAAATGTTGGAAGAGGGGAGAATATGCATAATCTATTAATTTTTCCTTGCTCCTTATTAACAATGTCTTTCGAGCATTTTTGATTTGGCTTCACACTATATACAAATTTATATCTACTGATAAAACGCTTCTCATCCAATTATTAGGTTTGATATTCGAGCCTTTAGAAGTACATAAATGAGAATGTGATGTGTGTACGAAAAGAATTCATACAATTTGTCAAATTTATAAATTCGATGTAGTTGAAATCACGGTCGGAAGCTAAGACTCAAATTTTCAGCTTCAGCTTCTGAAAGTCGGCCGGAACAGTATTCGGCGTGAAATATTCCTCCTCGACCGTCTTTGCCGAGCAAAACTTCACCTACAAAACGGACATGAAAGAGTACCGATCAATGTATAATGCAACGATATAAGCAAATGCACGAACACAATAAAAACATACTCCGTGTACAACTATGGAAACTATACTTAGTCTACTGATATCTCCCATCTGTTGGCAAATTATGCAACAATGTCAAGCAGTCCATCGTTCGTATTTTACAACTACGATGAAAACTTAAAGCAACGAATGTACGATGTTTTATGATAAGCTTTGCCTTTTTTCCCTTTCCATCTATCCATACTTTCCCTGGACAATTTGTTTTCCAATAATAGAATAAAAGTAAGTCTTACCATATCTCCATATGATTTCAAGAAAGGCTTAGCCAGATTCCAAACTGGCTTGTACATGAAAGGGGTGTCTACGAAGAGGACTTCACCCAATCGCCGAGGATAGTAGTAGTAGAGTGTGTCGAACTGCAAAAGAAATTTAGACCAGAATCATTGCATTATTCTTCTTCTTCTTTTGGCAACTGGTAGTTAGATAAAAACAATCGTGTGACACTCAAATGAGAAAATGAGTGATAACGCGTATAAGATTCCCATGATTCTTTAAGAAGAAGAGCATAATTCGAAAGAACTTACAAGGAACGGTAAAAGCTTGATATCAACATTCTGCTTATCAAAGCCTCGGAAATCAATCAGAGCAAGTATTTCCTCCTGTCCATTTGTAAGTTTGCTAATGGCCTTTTCAATCATGAATACACAAAGCTTCTCGTCTTCATATATCTCTTGGTCCTGTATTAATAATATACACGGAATATTCGAATTATCATTGCCAAACTTCTATACAGTTAACTAAAAAGGGTCATAAAACTTTAGTTGGTAGCTCTTTGGCCTACAATAGTATCTAATGCCGTAGGTAGACTGCATACACAAAGGGTCAATGTTTCTAGCTAGAATCAAGAGCAAGAGCAGTTCAATGAGAGAGAGAGAGTCTTAACATACCCCAGGCGTATGCTTGGACAAATTTGCTATCAAAACTGGTCTGTCATAAACATCAAGGTAGTCATGCACGTATAATTTTCTGGTTTCAGCTTCATTCTTTATTGATTCCTCTGAAAGTTCGGATACACCAAATTCATGGCGCCATCTCTGTTTATTCAGCAAGAAACACACACGTGACAAATGTGTTCAAATTTACAGTATTTATAGCATGAAAGAACTCAATAAGCATAATGATAAGAGAGTAGGGAAGTCTTCATTACAATGGCTTTGGTCAATTTGGAAACGGTCTCTTTCACGGAATATTTTCTGTCCTTGAGATACCAGAGGATCATCTCTTCATCATCTCGTCCATATTTCCCAAGAGGAAGAGCACTGTGTTCCTTGAGCTTCTCCTTCACTTCCGCGACTAACTGTATACATCACACGATCAATCGTCTAACCTCATCAAATTCAATCACTAAAAGAGGCGTTTGATCACGCAAGGATCTGATTTGCCAATGCACTATCTTAGTACCGTTTCATTGATTTTACAGTTTTTCCTCAAATTTCATAAGCAAACTCGCATTCCGAATACAATTAAGCGATCCGACTTTCAAGCCACACCACACATGACAATAACACTAAGACAAACAAGAAAGCAATTCGAACATATCATGATATCAACAACACAATAATGGCGAGCAATATGAAAATGGAATCGACGATGTACGAAAAAGATCGTAAAAGATCGCACCTTGTAAGCATTCTCATGAGGCAGAGAACAGCTCCGAATGCTAAGCTTGGAGCTCTTGTTGGGCTTCTTTCCCTGAACAGGAACTGCCTTGAACCGGGTGAACGAAGGAGCTGAGAATCCGAGACAGTGAGACATTTCATCAAACACTTTGTGATCCTATTCTCCGAACTTGATATCGAGTTTGACTCCACTCCGGGCCATTCCCGAACTACCATGGCTAATTAATTAATTTTATAAGAATACGTTGCGAGCCTTACGACATCGGTAGATTGCGTGCATGTACTAGAGAGAGAGAGATGTGACGTGATTTTCTTGATTTCTTCTACGTTGCTTCTGCAAATTTTTACGGTTTAGGTATACATAAATCGTGTTTCAAAAAGAATCACATGGCAGTTGCTTATGCGATTTTCGCGGTATTAATGTTAAGTAGTCAAACGCAGTCAATCCTTAGCTACATGGCAGATAACTAACGGTCTGATGCTCTCTGACGTTTTTTTCCCTTTAATAATAATACTAATAATAGTTAATAGTTTACTACCCGTCGAAAAATCGACGATAATAAATCAAGATTAAGGCTAATTAGTTTCTAGAAAAATGAATTGAAGCTGAGAAGTTTATAAATACATTAATTATGGAATTATTTATTGTCGTAAGTTCAAAATAAAATTAGATAGTAATGCCCCTTCAAGAGTTAAGAGTGGCCCAATGATGGGGCACACTCCTGTGAGGCCGGCCTCACCGTGAGACCGGATTAAGATTGACACTTTTGTTTATAAAGATTGACACTTTTATTTACAAAGATTGACACTTTTGAAACATTGACACTTTTATTCATAATAATTGACACTTTTACGAAAAATACGTTAATAATGAATATTAATTTCATGTTATGGAAATAAATAATATGTATGTATATATATATAATAATATAAACCATAATATCAAAACATTATAATAACAAGTCGATAAAAAAAAATATAAAATTTTCGATATCAAATAGATTGGCACTTTCATTCAGAACAATTGACACTTTTATTCATCAAGATTGACATTGCTGGAGAATTATATATCCTAAGTTTCAATTTATAATTCATATTCAACATTATAAAATTGAAGTTAAATACTAAACAATAATTATAAAACCCTAAATTGATATATGAACCGTATAAAGTAATTTTAAAATTACTACATACATACAAATTACGTATAAATTTTTATTTATAAGATTGACACTTTTGTTCATAAAGATTAGCACTTTTATTAACAAGGATTGGCACTTTACTTAAACGGGTCGGGTCAACACGGACCCGACCCGAAATTGAGTCAACCGGGTCGGGTTGACCACAGTTGGGCCGGGCCGGGTCGGGTTTGCGGGCCGGGCAAGTCAAGTGGATCCGGCCGCACCATGCGGCCGGCCACACACAAGTCTTTGTCCCCAATGATTTATGGGTCAACCCATAATTAGAGATGTTGTGATAAACATCATGTCTCACATTGATAATATAAGATAGATGAATTTTATATATAAAGGAGAATATCACTACGTTAGTATGACTCCTATTGGATAGGAGTGCAAAAACATAACTGTATGGGCTTTGGCAGTCCCTAACAGCCTACCCGTAGCTTAGATGGGTTTGGACCTCGAAATTTGAGGTCCATAAAATTTTGGGATACCCGACTAAACTTCAGCATGACCTGGTAGTAATTTTCACAACCCGATACCAGACTGAACTTCAGCATGTCCTGGCCCGCCCGACCATTTCTTTAATCCCGACTTGGTAGGTTTGGTAGTAATTTTCACAATCCGATACCCGACTTTAACGAAACTATCGTTGATTCCTCAAGAATTCCGATGGTTTCAAGATAGCAAAATAAAACAACTTTATTTTTTCCCCCCTCAAATGTCCAGAAACGTTCCCATAAGTACAAGAGTTTCAACCTCTTCCACTCCCACAGTAAATGATATGATAAATTAACATAAAATAAACATAATTAAATTATATCTTGGGCTTTGACACACGTATTGGGTCGAACTTGTCCAAGAACGCAATCGCGGCCTCATCTTCATCATTCTCTCCTCCCTCGGAACGATTCGACCTCGAATCGGCAATGGCCTCATCGTCAACATCATCTGAAAAAGGTACTAAGTGCTTGACATTGAAGACATCCGAACAACGAACGTGGCTCGGAAGGCGAAGCCGGTAAGCATTGGGGTTGATCTTCTCGATTATCTCAACAGGGCCAATTTTTCGAGAAGCAAGCTTGTGATACTCGTGTGCCGGAAAGCGATCTTTAGTAAGAATAGCCCAAACAAAATCACCGACAGCAAACTCAAGATGACGGCGGCGCGCATCAACCGCTGCTTTGTAACGAGCATTGCTGGCCTCTAAGTTGGCTTTCGTGGAGGCATGGATTTGTTGCAAGCTCTGCATAACATCAGCTGCGCGTTCTTCCACAGGAGCAGCAGTCGGCAGCAACACCAAATCTACGGGGCCGCGAGGAACAGCTCCATATACAACATAAAAAGGGCAGAATCCCGAACTACGATTGAGCGCCGAGTTATGAGCAAACTCAGCTTGACTCAGTTTCAAATCCCACGACTTCACATGGTCCCCAACAAGGCAACGCAACAGATTACCCAACGAACGATTCACAACTTCCGTTTGGCCATCTGTTTGAGGATGATAGGCACTACTAAAATGCAACTCGGTATTGGCCATGCGCCACAAGCTCCGCCAAAAATGGCTTAGAAAACGAGTATCACGGTCCGAAACAATAGACGTGGGCAAACCATGGAGGCGGTAGACCTCACGAAAAAAAAGCTGAGCCACATGCACTGCATCGGAGGTGCGCTTACAAGGGATAAAGTGGACCATTTTAGAGAACCTATCAACCATAACAAAAATGGAGTCAAACCCGCGTTGAGTCCGTGGGAGGCCTAACACGAAATCCATGCTCACGGCTGCCCATGGAACGGATGGAACAGGTAACGGCCGATATAACCCCGCGTTAGTAGCTGTGCCTTTGGAGAGTTGGCAAACGCGACAACGATGAACATGTCAAGCGACATCTCGACGAAGAGAAGGCCAAAAGAACCGTCGTTGAACCAAATCAACGGTCCTATCACGACCAACGTGGCCTTCACCATGCAGCTCGGAGACAAGTTTGGCACGAAGACTGCACGCCGGCATGCAAAGGCGATTATTCCGGAACAAGTAACCCTCATGGAGCACAAACTCAGTAGGCTTGCCTGAACGAACCTAAGCAAGAACATGCCCAAAAAATGAGTCAGAGGCATAGAGGTCTCGAAAAGTATCAAACCCCGGAACGCTCACGCGCATATCGGTGAGCAGGGAATGACGACGACTCAACGCATCAGCGACACGGTTGGTAGCACCAGATTGATGTCGTAGCACGAAAGTAAATTGCTGCAAAAATGCAATCCACAAGGCATGTCGCGCCGACACATTATCCTGACTAGACAAATATTTCAGTGCATCATGGTCTGTGAATAGAACAAACTCACGATGAAAAAGGTAATGGCGCCAATGACGAACGGCACGCACGACGGCATAGAACTCCACATCATAAGTACTATATCGTGTTCGAGCTCCTGATAACTTTTCAATGAAGTACGCAACAGGGCGTCCTTCTTGGCTCAAAACAGCGCCGATGCCGACTTTAGAAGCATCACAATGAAGTTCAAAAGGTATGGAGAAATCCGGGAGAACCAACAGCGGAGCAGAGGTTAGTTTCGCTTTGACAAGCTGAAAAGCAGCCTCTGCAGCAGGAGACCAAGCAAAAGATTTTCCACGCATACAATCGGTTATGGGAGCCATAAGAGAGCTAAAATGGGGAATAAACCGACGATAAAAAGAGGCCAGACCGTGAAAGCTCCGAACAGCAGTCACAGATGTCGGTGTCGGCCAATTTTGGATGACTGCAATCTTAGCATTATCCACACTAATGCCGTGACCAGAAATATTGTAACCCAAGAAGAGCACGGACGACGTGAAAAAGCTGCACTTGTTAGGCGCAGCAAAAAAAAACGTTCCGCACGAAGGATGACAAAGACACTCTGAAGGTGCTCAATATGTTCTCTTTCAGATTTACTATAAATTAAGATGTCGTCGAAATAAACGACGACACACTTACCAATCAATGATCGTAGAGTTTGGTTCATCACACGCATGAACGTGCTAGGCGCGTTTGAGAGCCCGAAAGGGACAACCAACCACTCGAAGAGGCCCTCCCGAGTTTTGAAAGCAGACTTCCATTCATCCCCAGGGCGTATACGGATTTGGTGGTATCCACTCCGCAAGTCAAGTTTGGAAAAAACCGTCGCGCCACTCAGTTGATCAAGAAGGTCATCCAAACGAGGAATAGGAAACCTATAGCGGACAGTAATTTTGTTGATGGCTCGACTATCCACACACATCCGCCAAGAGCCATCTTTCTTAGGTGTTAATAACGCCGGAACAGCACAGGGACTAAGGCTCTCACGAATCAAGCCTTTGTTCAACAACACCTCAACTTGGCGTCGAAGCTCAGCATGCTCACCGGGACTCATCCGATAGTGGGGGCGGTTGGGAAGAGAAGCGCCCGGAACTAAATCGATGTGATGTTGAATATCCCGTAACGGGGGTAGTTCGTCAGGTAACTCAGGTGGAAATAAATCTGCAAACTCGCACAACAAAGGTTGAGCCAAAGGATGAGGTAAAGCAGATGGAGTAATATCATGAGCCACCAACAAGTATGTAGGAGCGTGGTCACGTAGCTCCATCTCAAAAGCCGCACGTGTGAGTAACTGAACCATAGGAGGGTCGGGCTGCGGAGACGGAGTACAAGGAATGGAAGGATGTAGGACCAGCTTCACCCCATCAAAAACAAAGCTGTAGGTATTGGAGTGACCATCGTGCGTCACACGCCTATCAAATTGCCAAGGACGGCCGAACAAGATATGACACGCATCCATAGGGACGACATCACACCATGCAGAGTCCTTATAGGAATCACCGATAGAAAAATTCAATAGCAACCGTTTATCAACAGAGACGAGGTTATCACGTTTGAGCCAGACTAACTGATAAGGCTTGGGGTGTGACACCGTGGGAAGTGCCAACTTTGAGACCGCCTCAGTTGAAATAACATTTTCACACGAGCCTGAATCAATTATGAACTTACAAACTTTCCCATTGACGGTGCAAGTGGATTGAAATAGCAGGTGCCGTTGAACTAGATCCTCAGTAGATCGTGGCGTCAGGCACGCTCGTCGAAGAACCAAATTCACTCCCACATCTCCGAGTAAATGTGTTTCAGCCAACGGTTCACTAGGGTCTTCGTCGTAGACTGGCTGGGTATCAATCGCATCCCCCTCCACCTCATTGGCGAGAATGGCAAGACCCGTAAGCCGCTTCGGACAGGAAGCCATGCGATGATTAGGATCCCCGCAATTGAAACATTTGCCCGTGTTGGTTGATCGAGCTGACGAGGAAGAGTTGCGAGCCCCTTGTAGGGGGTGGGCTGGCGGGTCTGTGATTTTGTTATCGGTGATGGGAGCAGGGCGACGCTCCGATCCAGCAACAGGAGCTGTCCACGCAGGCTTGCGATTGAACTGCTTTTCTAAGGTAGAAGCATGTTGATGAGCTTCAGATATGGTCCTTGGGTTGAAGAGATTAAGCGAATCTTGAAAAGGAACACGCAAACCGCCAATATATCGTGAAACTAACTGGTCAGGTGTTTCACGAAGATCATTGCGGCACAAAAGTTGATAAAATTCCGAAGAATAAGCAGCAACTGAGCGAGTGCCTTGGCGAAGATTTTGGAGACATTGATAGACAAGCCGTTGATAATTATGTGGTAAGAACTCACGCTCAAAATACTTGCAGAATTTATCCCAAGCAAGTATGGGAGGTTTGTGTTGACGGGCACGATCACGCTTTGTATGAACCCACCAGGCTGAAGCACGATCGCGAAGACAAGTCGCCACGAGTGGAACACGACGATCCGGAGGGACACCTTTGAACTCCAGCAACTCTTCAACGGCATGAAGCCAATCAAGAGCAGCATCATCGTCTCCGTTGCCGGAGAATTCTGGGATATCAAGACGAAAGCTAGATTCCCAACGACTGCCCTCGCCACCACGGGTGCTGGGCGCTGCGAAAGGGTTAGTAAGGCTGGGAGTATCATCATCCTCGTCGCTGGAGGGCGGGGAACGATAATCGTAACGTGTGTGTCGATCCCAGTCGTGATGACGATGGTCACGACGGCCATGACGCTCATCGTTATCCTCCGGCAGCAAGCGCTCGATACGAGCAAAAAGATCTAGTTGGGCATTGCGCATCTCAGTTTGTTGTACGCAATTCTTCCAACCCAAGGGCCAGAGCATCCACATGTTGACGGAGTAGATTGGCATCGTTATTCTGTCGAGGCGGCATCGGACAAGGACTGACTCTGGATACCAACTGACGCAGCGAAGCTTAACGAAACTATCGTTGATTCCTCAAGAATTCCGATGGTTTCAAGATAGCAAAATAAAACAACTTTATTTCTTCCCCCCTCAAATGTCCAGAAACGTTCCCATAAGTACAAGAGTTTCAACCTCTTCCACTCCCACAGTAAATGATATGATAAATTAACATAAAATAAACATAATTAAATTATATCTTGGGCTTTGACACACGTATTGGGTCGAACTTGTCCAAGAACGCAATCGCGGCCTCATCTTCATCAGGTAGTAATTTTCACAACCCGATACCCGACTGAACTTCAGCATGACCCGGTAGTAATTTTCACAACCCGATACCAGACTGAACTTCAGCATGTCTTGGCCCGCCCGACCATTTCTTTAATCCCGACTTGGTTTCGATGTTTGACAACTGTGTATGTAATGAGATAAGGATATAGTTACTTTATGACTCGCACTTCGACACTATAGTTACTTTATAGCCTAGACTTCAAAATTTTTAAAATGGTACTTTTACATTTATAGTGAATTTACGGTTCCACGATGAAAATTTAACAACAAAACAATCGATGTACACGTGATGTATGATAATGAGACCAAACAACAACAATTAATTTAAGTTGAACATTTATGATTAAGAAATTTTTACGCATTAGTGGCGGATAAACACTAAATTCATGTACAAAATGATTTTTATTTAAAATCCCACATTCATCCAAATGAGAAAGGGAGAATACAATAATATTGCAGAATTGAAGCAGCACAGAGAACTAGGAGTACTTCTTAAAGCTAAAAACATTACTCCCTCCGTCCTCCATTTAGTGACATTATTACTATATTAGAACGTCCTCCATTTACTGACAATTTCCGTTTTTGGACGTAGGCCCCACAATCACTTTAACACTTTATATATTTACTTTTTATTATTTTAACATTTTAATACTATTAAAAAATTCAAATGGACACACAATTATTCCACTTTAACACTTTAACACATTATTATACCTTAAAAATACAAAAACACTTGTGCCTAGAAAACAATGTCACTAATGGAGGACGGAGGGAGTATCCGGGTACAAGAAATGAGTAAAAGTGGTGGAACAGAGTATTAGAGATGAAAATCGAATGCTGGGAAATCGAATCACTTGCCTTCACCAGAATTGAACAGGCCTCTCTCTCTCTCTCTCTCTCTCTCTCTCTCTCTCTCTCTCTCTCTCTAAATTGCCTTTTAAGTACACTATCAGTGCACATACATAGTGAGAAAAGTAAGATAATGGGAAGTATAGGGGTGTAAAATGAGATAAAATTAGACCTACCGAAACGTATATATACTTGGTTGGGGACATGTGTCGAACGACTCATCTGCTTTTCTTTCTTAGCTCATGACATCAGAGATCATCTCTATTCTCTAGAGAGAGAAAACTGTGGCATCAGCCGCGGATTCAACCTCTCCCGCACAAACCTAGGATTTGTAAGTCTTCTTTCACTTACTCAATTTTGCCTCTCTTTCTCTCTCTGTCTCTGCCTGTGGGTTCTCGAACTGAAGGGGAAGTTTTGTTGTTTGATTCCTGTATGCTTGACTGTTTAGATTTTTGACGATAGATTTTGGAAGTTTGGAGCTTCGAAGAATAAATATGTATGGCAATTTGTACATGAACATGTGCTCTATATTTGTGCACTATGTTGATTTTTTCAGAGCTCGGATTGTTATAATTTATTTCTTTACTGGTAGTTAATGTCCCAACGTTGCTCTGTTCTTGAAACAAGATAAAGTAAACATTTTGTTTCGGTTGAATGAACTTAAATAAGTGGATTCGAAGAAACAAATTATGCCAATTTTGTTGTAGCAATGAAATAGAAGAATTCCAGCAATTTTGGCTAAACTGTTCCATCGCATATTTTGATGCATTGCTTGATTTCGAGCTTATTTAGTAGTCTAATCTTCCATCACCGAGAAAACTTCGTGTGAATTTCGTTTATATAGCATTCTATGGGCATTGCTGGTTAGCTTTCCCTGCATTTCGAGCCTGCAATTATTTGGTTGGTTTCAATTTCACTGGATTTTTCATTGTCAGTTCACCTTGGAAAATCGTTAAAGTTACTACACTTCCAAAAACAACAGCTAATGAATGCCCTTTTGGGCTTTTGTTGAATTATGAAATGCTGCTCATTCTTAGGGAATTGTCAATGTCTAAGAGCAGTTCAATAAGAGATTGTTTAAACAAAATTATCTTGATTTAGATTTTTGTACATCTAAATATAATGCATTTGTTGCTTAATGCATCATAGGATCTTGAAAATTTGTCTTCTCTAGAATCTATTTTTTTTCCAGCAGGAAATCGAATCAAGAAATTTACTCTAGATGCTAAAACAACATTCCATATTTTTCCATCTTGCATAAAAACTTCATAAGGAAGTCTTTTAAGGACAAAATTAGACATTGTTCTCAGTTTTCATCAGCCCCGTCTTCCTTGTCTTCCTTCTATACGCTCACATAATTTTTGTGGAAGAAGATGTTGTGGATAAAGTTGCTGGGATCGAGGCTGTGCAGTTTGAGGAGTTGATAAGATATACTCGTAGAAATGCTGAATCCTGGTCCAGATTCCCCTTGAGCTGAAGGTACTAGCCTTACTACCATACTTTAGCATCAGTATCTGCTTTCATTTTTTATTGTTTGACATGTAACTTATAGTGCCGATAAAAAAATTGCACTGGCTCCTCAATCGAGTACTGTCTTTAATTTACAGGAAATGTCAAACTTTTAAACACTAGAGACCTTAAAAGAGGACTCATTTATACAGTTAGTATTAGGAATTACCTTGAGGGAGTGAACGTGACTTATACAAAAGATAAAGTGAGTATTTGAAATGAAAGCTTTCTAGCTCCCGTATAGATTATTTAACACTAGGAGGAGAAGATAGCATGTCAAATTTAGGTAAGATCATTCATTAACAAAATACACTCAGCCCATGGGAGATTAAACATGGTATATTAGTTAACACACGGCTTCCTGATGCGATTAAACCTCATAATCTAATTAGGAATCACCATAAGATTATTCTTGAATGTTGCTAAAGAAAAAGAACTCGTTATTTTGTTTATGTAGTGACTATTCTATGCTTGTCCAGATTAGCTATTTTTTGTTGGTTTCTCGGCATAATTTACTCAGACGAAACTCAACAAGACTAGTTTGAGTAACTATTCTCTGAAAAAACCCCAGAAAAAATTGTAAAATTCCCATCAAATATCATGTGGCCATCCATCAACTCATGTAGGGAAACTGTAAGAGGATCTTGTCCTTGCTACCTAGGTCAAGTGTGTGTCAGATTAATATTTCTTTCCCTTCCAAATAACCAACCTATTATGAGCTACAATTTATTGCATAACAAATATGTATGTAGGGGTCCATGCATTTTTGCAAAGGCCTAAATGTTAGTGTACTGTGAGCTTTTGTTACAGCATGTGATTCTCTTTATATGGGAGCAAGGACATAAATTTAGCATGTAAATGTTGTTGAGTGCACCAGTTGAGTTCATGCTAGGGCCCCTTTGTCATGGAGAAAAGCTCGAAAATTATTTTGGACGTTCAAGTCGACTAATAATGTAGGATCAACATCCTATGCTTGGATAAATTGGGTACTGTTCAGCTTTCTTTCTGTCCATGTTAACATACAGTGCAACACCTTAAAAGTTTAGTGCTTATGATGCTGCTTATATACGAGCGCGATTGGGATAGAGTGCAATTACTAAAATACCCTTGGCCCGAACAACCGTTTGTACTTTTGCACCGACGGTTTCTACTCCATGATCATCCTTACCCCTTGTGTACAACAATAATGATGGAGCCCTATCTCCCAAAGAACAAAAAAGTACAAACAGACAGAGGTATACACAATCCTAGCCCTAAGTTTTACAATAGAGAATTTAAATCAATGGGTTTGCATAACTGAAAGCAGAGGCTGGTACAACCGTACAAGTACTTGACTTGTTTGGTTAAAGGGAATCTTTTTTTGTAGTTTGAGAATGTTAAAGAGGGAATCCTGATTACCACTTTGAGTGGAGAAAATTCATATGTAAACTGTGACCCCTATATGTTACCAAAACAGAGCCCAGATAATATCTTGAAAATCTTTGTTGTTTTGAGGCCAAAAATTTATAAAAATAAAATAAAATGCTCATATCTCAATTAAGGTAGGTAACAACTTGCAATTACCACCTCATACATGACCCCATTTTGTCTATTTCAAGCTATGCACTTAATTATATGAAGGTTTAGGAAGAAATCGCATATGTAATGCTACATAATAAGACATAAAACGTTGCTTGTCAATAAAAGGATGTGACCATAGGCCAAACTGTCAATTTTTGTTTCATCTACTTTGGGGATGATATATTGTTTGCATCCTTATCACATGGTGGGGGTCCTTTTTTTAGCTCACCTCTTTCACACTTATGCCCCAAAAAGTGTTGGTGTTGAGGTGGGGCTTTGGCTACTTGAGGTTTTGGAATATATTTTTCTTGAGAATATATATGTGTAAATATAATAATCTTATATTTTTGTTTAAAAAAGGGTTTATTTTGTGTGTGTGTTGGCTTAGCGGTAGGGGGTTAAGTTTTGGGGCCAAATGTCTCGAGTTCGAGTCCTCCTTGGTGCAAAAAGGGGGTTTATTTTGTAATTCTCTCCTCCTCTTCTTCTTCTTCTTCTTCTTCTTCTTCTCGCGGGTGAGAGATTTTTTAGGGTCCACTTGCCATTGCATAAAAGAAGAACTAAATGAAATGAGAACTCTCACCAACCACCAGCACCAAAGTCTGCCTTTTATTTCGTCAACATGAAGTGAGTAGTACTTCTTGACCGAGCTTTTATTTATGATAAATTATTTCGATAACAATGATAAATTCTTTGTGATTCCATAACACAGCGAGATCATGCTTGATTGAGCGTTATCTAAGTCATGACCGCAATCAAATCCCTAACCACAACCCTATAATGCTAGGAATAAATACAGAACCGTATAGGAACAAAAACAAGGCATATGGCTGCCCCATCAAGACATCCCTATGCTTCTTTTTTGATGAAATGATAGAAAAGGACTTGTCCGTAGGGGCTACCAAACAATGCTGCATCTTTCGTTTCTATGTGTACTAGACATGCACGTATATCTTAATCTTATTGAAGGTTAAACCTTACCACATAATTAGTATTCCCTTCGTCTCATCCAACTAAACACGCTTCTTCAATATACGTGATTATATAAGGTATGAAATAATGAAGAGTACCTTTTATTTTGCAAGAAATTATAGGATTTGGTTTAGTAATTAGGATTGCTCCCTTGTCATTCTTTTCGGATAATGCAACAATGATCTTGATATTATAATCAAATAATGCTCCTACCTCTTTACATCACTATCCTACTCCTAAGAAATAATCCCAAAAAGGAAGAACGTTTCGAAATAAATCATTGATGCTCTTTGTTGTAGTTTGTGGAAGAAGAGGAGTAAGCTAGGGAGCTATTTGACGATCCTTGGAGAAGCAACAACTGAGACGGGGTGACCGATGAGGAAGAGTACGAGGGGACTTGATCCGACTCTTTCGGCGATCTAGCCGCGGGCTTGTGTGCTTGGTCGGACCCACCCATAGGCTCGTGCTTGATCTCCTTCAACAAGGCCACCACGTCCTTCATGGCCGGGCGATCATCCGGCCGGTTGCTAGTGCAGAGGAGGGCGATCCCGAGGGCTTGAAGCATTTCTTGGATCTGCGTGTCCGGGAGGCCTTGAAGCTTCTGATCGATTATGTCGACCGGGTCCTTCTTGCTCTTTAGGTGGTCTCGCACCCATTGGACTACGTGTTGGCCTTCAGGGAACGAAGGGTCTACGGGCTTTTTACCCGTTATGATCTCTAGCAGGACGACTCCGTAGCTGTAGACGTCGCTCTTTTCTGTGATCTTCACCATGGAAGCATACTCTGCGTATACAAAAAGGAACAAAAATGAGAGAGAGAGAGAGAGAGAGAGAGGTTTTCAAAAAATGGAGGATTGCAAGGGTAGAAGACAGAGTATGTGGAGACAAATTAGTGGAGAAACAGTCACATGATTTCACATGCATATTCCTATTCCTGCAAACATAACTACAAATACCAAAAAGCAAGTAAACATCATCCAACTATTCAAATCTTTGTTTTTACCAAAGTGGTAGAGACTAATGAGGAGCATACATCATTTTAGGCATATCCTTCTATACAGAAAATAACCAAACAATAATGCTATTTGGCCATAATGTGGCCGGCCATACAACGACATTTTTCATAATATACGTAATTTTAAAAATAGTAAATGATAACTATAATTTATTAGTTTAATATTTTAATTTAAAAATATTTTTTCCCTCAAAATTACATATTTTCTCTTTTTTTTTCTAGATAAAAAGGTAATAAATCCTTTAAAATAGTAAAAATTATCAAATAATTAAAGGATTAATTTTAAAAAATACGTAAAAAATATGGAGTATCACATTTTATGTTTTTTATAATCTAAAAAAGTTTGGCATGAATATATAAATTATTTGATACTAAAAAATTTTTAAAAAGTTAAATTATGGCCGGCCACATTATGACCAAATAGCATCACTCATAACCAAAACATGCAAAGAAAATAAAATGCTGAAAACTCTGTAAAAAAGAACATGAGAAATTGGTTAAAAATAGAAATTTACCTGGAGCAAAGTAACCATATGAGCCAGCAAGTTGTGGATGTGCTGAAAATGAGCCGGCATTCTCATCCTCCATGAACCTTGCTAGTCCGAAATCGGCTAAGCAAGGCTCGTACCGATCGCCTAGTAGAATGTTGTGCGTCTTGACGTCGCGGTGGAGGATTGGAGGTGCACAGTCGTGGTGCAAGTAGGCTAAGCCCTCAGCGACTCCCAACGCTATCTTGAATCGAGTCTCCCACTCGACTCTCTCCCCTAGCCCTTCGTGTAGCAAAGTCCCTAGCGTGCCGTTGGGCATGTAGTCGTACATCAATAGCTTAGTCTTCCGATTGGCGGCCCACCCTATGAGCCTGACGATGTTCCGGTGTCGGATGCGGGCCAATGTTGCGATTTCTGACGAGAACGCGGAGGCCGAGCACTTCTCCGAGGACCGGAACCTCTTCACTGCGATGGTGGGGCCGGCTGAGGTCAATGCCCGGTAGACGACGCCGGTGCGGCCGTGACCGACCACGTTGACAGCTGTCAAGCACCTAGCCACGTCAGTTATCGACAAGTCGAGCTTCTGGTACACGGTGACCTCCCATGGTCCCCCTAGCTCCACGTCATCCTCACTGTCCACGTCACCGCCGTGGGCCCGGCGGGCCCTGATCTTGCCACCTAGGATTAAGTAAAGAGCCGTGAGAAGTAAGATGCACGCCGTGCAAAGCAACACCACCATCGCCACCCTCGCCCCCTTCACCCGCTTGGCCGTGCCGCCCTTGTCCGCCGCGCATGCGCTGCCGGAGAGGCAGAGGTCCGGGTTGCCGGAGAGGACGCTCAGCGGAAGCTTCGAGAAGAACGTGGTGTCCGGCACGTGGCCGGAGAAGTTGTTGTGAGAGACATTGAGCACAACTAGATTCTGGAGATCGGCAAGGTAATGAAGGTCGCCGGAGAGCTGGTTGTGAGAGATATCCAGCACTCCGAGCCGGTCCAACGCCGTGAACTCCTCCGGAATCCCGCCGGAGAGCTGGTTCCAGCTCAGATTCAGCGCGATCTCAAGCGCCGGGATCTTCCCCAAACTCGCCGGCATCTGCCCCTCGAGCTCGTTGCTGCTCAAATCGAGCAGCTGCAGCCTCGAACACGACCCGAGCTCGCTCGGGATCGAGCCGGAAAATCGGTTCATCCCGAGAACCAGCTTCGTCAGCGAAGTCAACGCGCCCAAGCTAGAACTCAACGTTCCTCCGATCATATTTTCAGAAACATCTAGAAACTGCAGAGCAACAAGATGATTCAAATCCTGCGGCAAATTCCCGGATATCGAATTCGAATGCAGATCGAGAAACGTGAGATTCCGGCAACCGGAGATCTCCGGCGGAATAATCCCGGACAACTTGTTCGATCCGAGATCGAAGAAAGTCAAACTCTTCAGCTTCCCGATCTCCGCAGGCACATTTCCGGTGAGCTTATTGTCGTTGGCGCGAAACCGAATCAACGAAGAACAGTTTCCGATCGCCGGCGGAATTGGGCCGGAGAGATTGTTAGCTAGTAGGAGAAGCTTGTTGAGATTCTGCAAATCGAATATTCCACTCGGAATCGGACCTGTCAACTCATTCTGCGACAAGTCAACGGCTTCGAGTTTGTCGCAGTAGGACAAAGATGGCGGGATGTTTCCCTGCAGTCGATTCTGCCATAGAAACAGTAGGCTCAGGTTCCGCAAGTTGCCAAACTCCGCCGGAATGCTGCCGGAGATTTGGTTGTTATCGAGCTCGATGTGTGTCAGCGCGGTGCAGCCGCCGAGTTGACTCGGGATCTTGCCGGAAATCTGGTTAACGCTCAGCTGCAGCTCCTGCAATAGGCTTAAGTTCCCGAAGGATTCCGGGATTTCGCCGGTTAGCGAATTCATCGAGGCGTCGATCACGAGCAGCGTAGTGCAGTTTCCGAGCTCCGGCGGAATGGTTCCGACAAGGTTGTTCTGCCATAGGAGGAGATTCTCGAGCTTCTCAAGCTTTCCCAACTGAGTTGGGATGGATCCTGCGAGCGAGTTCTCGTAAAGATAAACGTTGCGAAGCTCGGTGCAGTCGCCTAACTCGGGCGGGATTTGGCCGGAGAGGAGGGTGGTGTAGATGGCCAGAGTCTGCAGCTTCTTCAGCTGGCCGAGCGACGGCGGCAGGAAGCCGGAAATGCTGGTCTCCGCCAATCCCAACATGGCCAAACTCGAGCAGTTTCCGATTTCCTGAGGCAGAGGGCCGCCGAGGTTCTTGTTTCCGCCGGCTCTAACCACCATCAGCTGCTTCAGCTTCCCAATGCTCGCCGGAATTCCGCCGACGAGCTGATTATCGAACAGAGTCAGCTCCATTAGGCCGGTGAGGTTCCCGATTTCAACTGGAATCGAACCCTCGAGCTGGTTGCTGTTGAGATGAAGCTCCTCCAGCTTCGGAAGGTTGCAAATTCCCGCCGGAATCTCGCCGGTCAATCCATTGTCGCTCAAATCCAGCACCTTCAGCTCCTGAAGCTCCTCAATCGTTTGCGGAATTGCCCCGCTGAGATTAGTCCCGCTCAGAACCAGCTTGTTCAAAGTCCTCAACGAGCTAAAATCCGCAGGAACACTCCCGAGGAGATCAATATCCTTCAAATTGATCTCCACAACCTCATTCTTGAGGTTGCAGGAGATTCCGAACCACGAGCACGGCGTCTCGTGGTTTTCGGAGCTCCATCCGTCGAGAGCGCCGACGGAGCCGTTCAACGTCTGCTTCCATGAGAGGAGAGCTTGACCCTGAGGATTAAGGGCGGCGGAAACAGAGGAAAAGAAGAGGAAGAAGAAGAGCAGAGGGCATTGAAAAACAGGCATTAGAGAAACATAAAAAAGGAAGGAAGATTAAGATACAGATTCCGATGGAGAAGAGAGGTAGCAGCCTAGGGAGAAGAGGCGAATTTGGGAGGAAAACAAGATCATGTTTTGTGGGGGGATATATATATATATATAGGGTGCATATAATATTGTAGCTAAAGTGCCAGAATCTCCGGATCCAAGAAACAGCTAGGCCATTGTGTGTTTGTATAGTATTGCAGAGAGAGAGAGGGAGGGAATTGTTTCTGGGAATTGTTAATGGAGGAAGGAGAGGGAGAGGAGATGAGGATTGGTTAATTTAAGAGAAAAATGAGAGGGGGGAAAGGTGGATGGAGATGGCACAGTGGAGTGAGAGAGTGAGTGGTGAGTCTGCAATTTTTGTTTATTTAATTTTGTTTATTTCAAGAAAATGGAGACTTTTATCGCTTTATATGTGCAACTTTATGTGCTGGAAACTTTCCTACTTCAGTTTTTCTTTTCTTTCTTTCTCTTTCTCTGGGGATTTATTTGTGGCAGAATAATTTTTTGTTACTGTTACATCTTGTTTTCAGGAATTTCTTTTCACCAGAGAATTACTGGTACTTGAGAGAACTGAGATCAGTGAATTAAAAGGAATAGGTTGATGTTACTGGTATACCTAATATTTCGATCGATGATTCAACAGTGCCACATCAAAATTTTTGATGGGATCACTATAGTAAGCAGTGTAACATTTATGTTATCATATAAGATTCGAACTTGGGACATTTAGTATCAGCCACTAACGAATCTAAGAAGAAGTGTTTGAGGGCTTATAAGCCCCTGCTAAAATAAAAAATTAATACTCCAAAAACTTTCAAATTTCTTATTATGTTGTGCAGATTATAGTATAAAAGTTCCCGTCACAAAATCAAATATCAAGAATATTGCAATCGAACTTGAAATTTCTAACATACAAACCCTTCTCAAGATTTTTGTTACATCCCAGCCCTTGCATCACCCGTTAAGCCAACACCCAAACTATGTAACTAACATCTTTATTAAAAATCATTTGAATATTTCAAATTTGGCTAAACCTTGTAATAACTCTAGAAACTTAGATAGGGAAATGTTGGGCTAATTACAAAGAAAAGAACATGGTCATCACATTAATTTTGTTTATGCATACGTATTCAATTTTTCTAATTTCATGCATAAGACAAAATTCCGAATTTATCCTTTTATTTTATTTTTCTTTTGCCATGAATTAATCCATTTAATTTAAATAATATTATATCGTGATTAAAAAAAAAAAATCATAAAATCACCAAGATCACAAAAAATCCACACCCTTAATCCTACCAAGTACCAACAACTCAATAATTCAAACACACTAAATCTTTTATACAATGATATCTTTGTATAATAAATTAATAATACATGCTCCACTATGAATCTTAATAAAAACTATTAATATGGTTAATTAATTACCGTTATAACAAATAATTTAAAATAAAAAAAAGCATAAAAAGACAGGGGAATAAACAAGATTAAATGCCACATTAATTTGAAAGTAGAAAATGGTATTGGATCTAGATCTAAATCAGACCCACTCAAAATTATTATATATCTTAGCAGTAACTTCCAAATCTTGATCTGTAACAAGCATTGCTTAATTTTTTTTATATAAAATGTTTATAATTTTTTTATTCCGGGTAATTAATTAAAATCTGTAAAAATTCAATTGGTGGGATCTGAAACATATGAAAATGAATGGATGGATCTATTTTCCGTACAGTAAAATAATTTTTTATACATATTTAAGTATAGACTGTCTGTTTTTTATATTTAAAATTAGATCTCACTATTGATTTTATACATATATCGGCTACATATAATTTTCCTGTATACTGTAACGAATTAAAATAAGAATATATAGTCCCAAAAAATATGCAATTTATAGCCTCATATAAATTTTTTTTTTTAAGCCTTATTTTTATTTTTTTTATTTTTCTTTTAAATAAAATTGGTGACGAATTGACTTACTAGCGGCACGGCACGTAACAAGCCAATAATAAAATAGGATAAAAAAAATTAAGAGTTGCCGCCTGAACTTTTATATACTGTATTTGGTTTTCTTTATTATTTTTTCTTTTTTTCTTTATGAAAAAAGAAATAATATTAAAAAAGAAAAGAAAAAAAGAGAAATGGTGGGATCACGTGATGTCGCGTGACAGAAGGCTATGTTATTGTTGGGGAATACTATGATTTAGATTTGAAGCACATGTTGGAGGCGTCGTGATTTGTGCCATTCATTTTAATTTCAAACTAATCTTCCATTTTAACTTAAAATTATCTTACAATTTAGGAATCTAACCACGAGCACTTTCAGACCCTTGCACATGACAACAAGACTTACTGTATGAGGCTGTGTGTGTGAGAGAGAAGCTATTAATTGTATATTTAACAGGTTTTAGTAGGTACGGATTAACATTTGATAATTTAAACAAGTCTTGGAATAAAAGTAGTAACGTTATAGTAAATCATTATACATCTTCTCATAACACACATTCATACATTACACTCCATATACAATACCTTATTAATTACTATATGAGTGGAAATTTTAGAAAAAATCTCCGATATATGAGTATAAAGTACTTTAATTGATAGATCAATATATACTCTAAACAAAAATTAGAAGTTGTCTAGTAATTGAGGGGTCGGCATGTGATCAAAACTGCAAAACTCAGGGGTGGCTTAGATGGGTCATTCTGTGATCAATAGGTTGTGGGTTGAAATTAAACCTAACAACCTACAAGTCTTATCTAATGAAAAAAAAGAAAAAAAAAAATCTCGATTGCAACTGAATTGATTACTTTGGACCATAATTAGTAGAAGATTTTGACAGTGGCATAATGGTTGAGGACCAGCTTGTGATAAATAGGTCACAGATTCAAATTCCCTTAACAATTTCTAAGTCTTGTCTGATTTATAAAAAAATTGATGGTATTAGTGGCTTTTTTGAACCTTTTTTTTTGCAAATAACATTGTCAATGCAAAAATATTATCTTACTATATATTGCTAACTTCAAAATTTATCTATATATTGTTAAGTTCAAAAATTAATTATGAAATAAATTTTAAAGGCATGTAGCAAAATATAGTAGTAGAATATTATAAAAATAATTATGTGACAATAGATGAGACAAACAAAGCACACCATGCATCAAAATCAAGAAATTCTCTTAATTTATGTATATATATATATATATACTAAACTTGGAGATGAAGCATTGCCCTCTGCCTGCTATAAACATCCTGTTTCCATAATTATTATTCTCACTATCTAACTATAATTGTACGTTAAGCATCATTAATTTCTATATACATATAGCATGTTTCTCTTTAAATTGAAATTGTGATAGAACACAATTGATCATAGGGCCATTTGTCGCAAGGTTTGCCTATCATCCTGGAAATATAATATAAATGGCTCGATTTTCCAAAAGTTGTTATACAATTCTAGGGGTGTTAATGGGTTGTGTAACTGAAACGCTTTCTAAATCCGAACTCATTAGAATTTTGTTATACTCATACTCATTCCAAATCTGATTAAAATTTGATTTTAGTAATCGTACCTAGCCCAAACTCATTGGTTAATACCCGTTAATTATTCGATAAACCCAAATAAAATTAATAGTGATAATCTTTGTATATAAAATTTATTAAATGATAACTTAATATATGTTGAAAAAATCAATATATATATTTAAACATGTGAGCCTCAAAATAAATGCTAACAATAAAAAAAGGAATATAAAATAAATCTTAAGTTAAATGTTAACAAAAATAACAGTATAAAATAAATATGTTTTAATTTTTATCGATAGATTTTTTTAGAATCCTCTCAAAATTTTAATATATTAAAAAAAGACTTAAGATTACTAATAGTTACAAATATAGTTATTTATAAAGTATAAATATAATTTGAAATACAAATATTGATACTTAGTAGTATATAAATGAGTTTAGGTAGTGGTAGTTAGACGTATATATCATTACCCAACTCAAACTTGTTTCCAGTATTTGTTTTATTACCCAAACTCGTCCTTAACCCCCAATTTAAACTATTCAAACATGTTTCAATTAGGTTGGGACAAGACGGGTACTCCGAAAACCCGACCAATTGGCATTCCTATACAATACCAATGGGTAATTAAATAATTAATACTCGATGCATATATAAATAATAGTGATATTCATCGACCATACTCAAATTAATTTGGCAGTGCATAATTAAAAATACATTACTTTTATCTTTTATAAAAGTTCTACTAAATCTATTCACTTTTACAGTAAAGGTAAAAAAAAAAAAAAACTTTTATATGATTATGCTCCATACATTTTTTTTTTTATAAACATTTTGCATAAGGCAAAGTAAAAATTAGTTTTAACGACCATAGTTAAGACTTAAGTACTCACTTCGTCCAACTGACGTGATCACATTCGTTTCGGCACATTTTTTTAAGGAGGGATGAATTAAGAAGGTTTTTGGTGCCCCACATTTAACTAATTATCTTAAATTAGTTGTTTATAATAAAGGAGAACTTGAATTAGGTTGTTAAGTGTGGGCTATGTTGGGTCCAAAAAGAAAACTGCCCAAGTCGACTGGAACATCCCGATTTAGAAACATGACCAAGTTGGGTGGAACGAAGGGAGTAGTATTTATCGACGGTATTTTAGCCATGAACAAATGTATTAAATATATGGCAACAGTTAGCACATGAGAAATTGTAAAACTGATGAATAATATAAGGGTTATATAGTTTGGGGAAATTCGGTATTATTTAATACGAGTAGTGTTTTATGGAGGCTGATATTTTAATCATTCACCATCAAAATTTGGTTACATAATTTTGGTTTAGCCACTAAATAATTTGAGAAATAAATATTGGTTCAATAGATTTAAGTTAACCATTTTGGTGAAAGTAAGGACAATTTCAAATACTTATTGACGACTTATCGGTCTATTACTATAATATAACAGGCTCCAACTCTATAAGCTGAAATGTTAATGACATTACATTAAAGTCGACCCAAGGCGAGCTTTATAATGAAGTTTCCCAACATGGACAATTTGAATTCATAATGCGAAAATCGTAACATCTCATATTGAATAAGTATGTGATGTGAAATGGGTATATACATGAGCTTATGGACTCTCTAACATTGGATTAACTATTTTGGTAAGACATGGACAATCTTTATGCGTTGAAAGTGGATGTTAAGATATGACAAAACATGGACGGATCTCTATTCGTCGAAAAACGAATGTTAAGTTAAAATCGAATCAAATTAGCCTAAAAGAATACAATACTATTTTTTTATGAGACAATCACGATGCACACACACCTGAGATGACTCGAATCCCCGATTTTTTAATTAAAAGAGAAGTATCTTACAAACCGCACCGCGCTTTACGTTTAATTGATTAATTATATATTATTATAAAGCAACTCTACGTGATTGATCCCAAGGAAATTATCAAATAGGTAATCGATTTAACTCTTGGTTTATTTAATAAAATCTTTATCAAGCTAAAAAAAATACTTATCATTGCTTTCTTTCTTCAAAAGACTTGCAACCCTTGAATTAATTATAAACATGAATTGGTTACATACTTTTAAATGTGATGATTAATACTTTATGTTAGTCTTGGATAATATTTTTGACTACTATATATTTTAATTTAGATGTTAAAATGAAAGCATACATATATTAATTTATTTGTGTGCATGTACACACAGTCTGTGTTTGAATTCAAAAAAGCAAAAAGTCTTCATGCAGATCTTTTTCTATAAAAAAAATTACCTAAAATCAGCTACATGCATGATTGATAGTGGGATAAGTTTTTTATTCTTGATACCTCAATTATTGTAGATGGTAATATTAAGCATAAGTTTATTTATAGAGCATTGATTAAGTACATCATACATATTTATACAATTGAAATAAACCTTAGAGCTAAAATAGAAAATATATATATATATATATATATATATATATATATATATATATATATATATATATGTATACATTATTTTTTTGTATTACACATGTATATAAAACGTAGTCGTATTTTTTCAGTAGGATTTATTTTCAGAGAATTTATTAACATCTTTTTTAAAATATAATATTGACACATTACAGTTGACACATTAAGGATGTTCACGTACGGTGGGTGAATATGTCTAACATATAATTAAACAAATAATGATCAAACTTTTGCAAGCAATACCAGTCTTTAAACGGAAGAAGAAAGCTATCAACTTTTAAAAGCAATACTAATTAATGAGTGTACAAGTGGAGGGCAGATTATATCAACATTTAATATATTATTCACTAATTAACTTTGCATTAATCAAATTATTAAATGTTGCATTACTACTAAATTATACTAGTATTATAAATAACTATACTTTCAAAAAAAAAAAAAAACTATTCCTTTCTTGATATTATGGCATCCCTTTAGTGTTTTACGTCCTCTTCTTTGCTTTTTTAGTAGGAAAAACTAACATGGAGTTGAATAATAAAATGAATTTAGGTTGCTTTTGCTTTAAATTAAGCTAAGTGCAATATTACCAATAATTCTCTTGTTTTATATATTTATTGGAATGTTCTTCCCTTCTTTCAAGGTAAATAAAGTTATTAACCTCCCTTTTTTGTTCTTTCGGCTCTAAAGCTAAGCTTAATTAATATTTTAGTGATTTGAAAATTACTCTCTCCGTCTCACTCTATTAATCCACATTTCATTTTTGTATGTCTAACTTATTATAGCATTTTCTTAAAAAGAAAATAAATTATACACAAAAATATATTTTAAAATCCATTTATCTTGATCTTTATACTAAAAACAAATTGAACTAATTAAGTGGGAAAAAGAGAGTAGAAAATACGACTTGCCGTTGTATGTGAGTTTTGAAATTTGCATATGAATATGTTTTGATTGTGTTTTTACTTTTTCTTTAACGGGTTCGATTTTCCTCCAATTTCATGTGAACATGGACGCCGAATCTATTTAGGGTTGCCATGTCGCACAATATATTGAAACTTATATTAAAACTTACGATGATGTTGGGCCAAGTGATTTATTTGGGGCATAATATAAACATTTTGGATTAGCAATCGAATGGATTTGGCCCATACACCAAACACAATCTTTAGGTTTTCAATTTCATTTTCGGCCGTCCACGAAAAGTATATTTCGTTCATTTTAAAACGTGAACGACATATTCGTTATTCACACACAGTCATATTAAACGTAACTCATTGGGAAAATAAAAACCGTGTCTTAAGATTCAAAAGCAATGATCACGAAGGAGTAGTACTTGATTGTAGATAGTGTAGGTTAAAAATCCAACAAGCCAAAAAATATTAATTCAAGCTTACAGTAATGACTAGTGGGCATATTGTACTGGGCTAGCCCATCCAAAGATCGGCCCAAAATCAAGACACCTCATCGGGCCGGGCCGGGCCGACGCACAGAAGTCGTTAAATTAAATTAAAATAAAATAAAAGAAAAGAAAAGAAAAAAATGAAGAAGAAGAAACAGAAATTTGACTTCACTTGACTTGGAGAGGACCAAAACTGGCTCTTTAGTTTTTACCATTTTCATTCTTCTTCTCCAAAACTTGCTTCCATCCATGGCGGCGGCTTTCGCAGCTCTCGTCTCTCTTCGGAACAATCTACACCTCATCCAGAATCATCCCCGCCGTTCATTCTCCTTCGAAGAAGAACAGATTCGGTCCCTCGAGGAAACTGTCCGTTTCTTAATCAACTTCATGAAAATCCATGGCAGTTCGGAAGGTGCACAAGCCCTAGAAAGGCGAATCGCGCGAGCGGCTCAAGCAGCTGAAGACGTCATCGAATCTCACGTAGTCGATCAGATTCGCAGCGGATCAAAGGCAACACCATCTCGTTACTTGCTGGATCTGCAGAAAGTAATTGAAGATATGGATTACATGAGGGGAAAGGCTTCCGTCGTCGAAGCTCGGAGCCCGGTGGAGACGGAGCAGCCATCCCCCCCCCTCGTATTCAACAGAAGCAGAAGCTACTTCGACAACACCTCCAACGACCAGACCGAGCTCCGAGAAGAATTCCATGGTCGGATTTGATGATGACCTCCTTCGGCTGCTGGATCAGCTGACCGGAGCGCCGTCGAGTCGGAGAGCGATCCCCATCGTCGGAATGGGGGGAATCGGTAAGACTACTCTTGCCGCTCATGCTTTTCAACATCCGTTAACTGTACAGCGCTTTGATGTTTGTCTCTGGGCTTCAATATCTCAACAATACAAGGTTGAGAAGATTCTCACACAGCTTCTGTCTAATCTGAGCAAATCAAACACTGATGAAACAACCACTACTAGTTCTACTGTTTGTGGGTTAGGAGAACAGTTATATAAGAGTTTATACGGGCGGAGGTATTTGATTGTACTAGACGATATGTGGAGTCTCGAAGCTTGGGATGGTATCAGATTATTCTTTCCTGATACGAATGATGGAGGTCGAATCGTTGTGACTACTAGGCACTGGGATGTAGCCAATCATTTAGACATTTCCTCTCTTGAGATGGATTTTCTAGATGATGAGAATAGTTGGGATCTTTTCTGTCAAAAAGCATTTATAGATCGAGTTTGCCCTTATGAGCTAGAGGAGATCGGAAAGGAGATAGTCGACATGTGCAAAGGACTTCCCCTCGCAATCGTTGTGCTTGCAGGTCATCTCAGAAAGTCCCCAATGGCTCTAGAATACTGGGAGAATGTGGCGGACCATATATGCTCGGTTTTGAATTCTACAGAGAACGAGGAGCAGTGCATGCAAATACTATCTTTGAGTTATAGCTTCTTGCCTCCTCATCTTTTTTTTTTTTTTTTTTTTTGATCGGAAAAAGGATAATTATATTGCTCTTGAAACTCAATGGTACAAGTAGTACCAATGAAAGAAATGGTTACAGTTATGAGTGAAGAAAAGAAGAGAAAGTGGTGCTCCAGTCCACAAAACTTACGTTTAACGCTGCTTCTCCTCGCGCCGCACTCCAACTCCAAAATCGGCATTTAATCTCCTCTTCTATTCTTTTGAAGTCCCAATTCTTTTGATCAAATAACGTAGAGTTCCGCCACTTCCAAATGATCCAGACGACGCAAATCCATAAGCCCCCAAGTCTTTTACGCGATTTACCCCCGCCTGCAAGATTTATGAACTGCTCGAAGTGGCTTTGAATTGAAGTAGGCGAGGCCCAACTAACTCCAATCCAATTGATTACTTTGTTCCAAATCATACACACCTTATTACAAGAGAGAAAAATGTGACCTGCTGATTCATGATTTTGCCGGCAACAGCAGCAGAGAAGTTCGTCTGGGGCAAGAGGGAGGCGTTTGGCTAAGTTACTTTTGGTAGGAAGACGATCATGGACTAGCCTCCAGGCAGTAATTTGTGCCTTGGAAGGTGCAAAAGACTTCCATATGCATCTATAACCACTCCAAAATTGCCTCTGCGCAGTCCCGACCGAATTGTTACGAGCGAGCATCGCATAAGCTGTTTTTACTGTAAACACCCCCCTCGGGGAATCGCCCCACCTCCATTCGTCTTCGGTATCGTCTCTGGGTGTGTAGTTCTGAATATGCTTGAGAAGTTCCTCGACGCTCTCCACCTCGCGATCGAGCAGAGTCCTTCTCCATGGTAACTCCCACCTCCAACAATTATCAATCCAACTTCCCATATCACTAGTTTTCCCTTCCTTGTTAGCACTGAGTTGATAAAGCCTTGGGAAGCCATCTCTCAAAGCCTTGTCACCAGCCCATTTGTCATGCCAGAAGAGGACAGAAGTCCCGTTGCCAAGTTTGAGAGACAAATTTTTCCAAAAGAAACCATCGTTGTCTCTCCCCGATATTGTTAGAATTTTTGACCACCAACCAGTTGTGCAACCTCCATTTCTGCTCCTATTCTGACCCACAACATGGGGGGAAAGATCTCCGTGTCTTGCAATAATGACACGAGCCCATAGACTGTTCTTATTCACAAGAAATCTCCAAACCCATTTGATCAAGAGAGCTTGATTGAATAGTGATAAATCTTTAACTCCAAGCCCTCCATCATTCTTAGATTTGCAAACATCTTTCCAACTTATCCACGCCATCTTTCTTTGGTCCACATTGCCTCCCCACAAGAAACTGCATTGAAGGGATTTGAGTTGTTGTGCCACCCTTTTTGGTAGAGGAAGAAAAGACATACAATATAGTGGCATAGTGTTGAGTATAGAGTTAACTATAGTAGCTCTCCCTCCCATAGATAGAGTGCTTACGTCCCATTTGCTAAGTCTCTCTTTGATTTTCTCTATGACGTTCGACCATCCCTCGGACCCATTCAATCTGCCTCCAATTTTCAGACCGAGGTAAGGGATTGGGATTGTACCAGCCATGCACCCCAGTAACCCAGCAATTTCCTCCATTTTTCCCCAGTCCAAATTGACCCCGTATGCGCAACTTTTATCGAAATTTACCTCTAGACCAGAGACGAGACCAAAATTTCTGAGAAGCCATTTGATGCAGTTCGCGTTCTCCTTCGAGCCTTCCATAATGAAAAGGGTATCATCTGCATATTGGATGTGGGAGATAGCTAGTTCTTCCCTCCCCACAGTGGCTGCCTTTAACAGTCCTTCAGAGACGGCTTTCTTCGTCAAAATGCTGAGGCCCTCGGCAGCAATAAGGAATAAGAATGGGGAAAGTGGGTCCCCTTGTCTAACTCCACGCTTCAGATGGAACTCCCCTGAGGGACTGCCGTTCACAAGAACGTTTGCTGTGGCGGTCGAAACACAAGTTCGCATCCAATCGATCCACTTCCTCGGAAAGCACATCTTCCTCATCATATCAAATAAGAAGTTCCAGTTTACAGAATCGAAAGCCTTGGCAAAATCAGCTTTAAAAATCAAGACGCTTTTCTTCTTTTTCTTAGCTTCCTCAATGATTTCGCTCAACACAACAACTCCATCCAAAATGTTTCTTCCCTTGATGAACGCTGTTTGGTTGTCACTAATGATTTTCGTCATGACTCCTTTAATTCTTCTCGCAAGCACCTTGGAGATGACTTTGTAGAGACTGCTAATGAGGGAGATTGGCCTGAAATGCTTGATATCTCGTGCCCCATTTTTCTTTGGAATTAGAGTGATGAACGACGAATTGCTGCCACGGACTAGTGAGCTGTTGGCATGGAATTCTGAGAAAACTTTGAGGAGATCTTCTTTAACGATGGACCAACAATGCCTGAAAAAAGAAAGATTAAAACCATCAGGACCCGGACTTTTGGAACCATCACAATCCCAAACAGCATAGCGAATTTCCTCTTCCGTGAAGGGACTTGTTAGAAGAGCACCATCAGCCTCATCTAATTTGGCCGTAATCAAGGCTGACGAGATCTCCACACCGATACTCGTCTCCTTTTGGAATTGTTGACGGAAGTGCTCTGAGATAAATTTTTTGATGACAGTCGGCTCTTCAGACCACACGCCATTAATTTCCAAGCCAGAAATTCCATTTGAGATATGGCGATATTTGATCGCTTTATGAAAAAGCTTACTGTTGGTATCCCCCTCTTTGAGCCATTTGAGCTTCGCCTTTTGCGCCAACAGGGACTTTCTGTTGTTGAGTTGAAGAAGTAATTGAGCAGATTTTTCGTTCCGGCTCAGAGCCTCCACCGATGAAAGACCACGTGAGTCGTCCAGCTGATCTAAAGCGTCGATTTCTTCTCGTAGGGATTTAATTTTATGATCCAAAAGTCCAAAACACTCTTGGTTCCAGACTTTGAGTCTTGCTTTGAGTCGTTTAAGTTTTTCCTTGAACACGAAACTACCCCACCCTTCGATCCCTCCTTCTTTCCAAGAGTTCTCAACAACGTTCAGAAAATCAGGATGTGAAGCCCAAGCATTGATGAAGCGAAAAGGATGAGGACCCCAGTCAGCTACATTGGTGTAGAGGACGATCGCGCAATGATCAGACACTGACCGTTTTATCCCTCTAAGTGATGTGCATCGCCAATTTTGTGCCCAGGTCTCATTAATGAGAGCTCGGTCGATACGGCTTTTGCTAGTGCCGTTGCTACGATACCATGTGAATTTTCGACCCTCGAGAGGCACATCAAGGAGTCTTCCGTTAGCCACAAATTTCTGAAATTCTCTCTTGCCTCTCGAAGAGGAGGAACTGCTGGTGCCTACTCTTTCATCATCATGTAGAATAGAATTAAAGTCACCAATGATGCAGAGGTTAGTCTCCAAGTTTTGCTCAACGATCATAGATACTCTATCCCACAACAGAAGTTTTTCTGCAAGAGAACATGGAGCATAGATGTTAATAATACAGTAGTCCTCGCCAGTGGCGCGCCACCTTCCGTTGACTACAACTGCCCCGTCCATGGACCACTCGCTAGAACTGTAGAATTTGTTCTCATCCCAGAATGAGAGCAAACCCCCTGCCCTTCCCCTGGAACCTTTAGTGCACCACTTGATGTTAGAGGAACCCCAGATTTCTCTTGCATCTGTGCTTGAAAAAGATTCCAATTTCGTCTCTTGAACACAACAAAAAGTAAGATTATTCGAAGAAAAGAAGGAGCGAACTTCGTCTTTCTTAATTGAATCCCCAAGCCCACGGATGTTGTACGAGCCAATCTTCATTAGGACACCACTCCATTCGCTTCCAAGCCGACAGCAGTAGACCGATCATCCGACAAAAGTTTCTCCATTTCTTCATCTGATTTTGTTGAAGTGAGACCCAATCTTTTTCCCAATTCCCAGCCCTCCGCTCCATTGTGGTGATGCCCAAGCCTGGTAAGAGATTCTTCTTTTCTGCGAATTCCAGTCGACTTCCGTTTGCTCTTTGAATTGAGGAAAGCCTTCCATACAGATGGAGCATAGGTATTCTTGGTAGTTCTTCTCCTTTTGCCCCTGCCTCTTGACGCTAAGAGTTGTGGGGAAATCTGTTTATTGGCGTTGGAGGGTAGATCGAGGGGGAGGGAGGGGAGCGAAGGGTTGAGAGAAGGATTGGGGATTTGGAATTGGGCAGATTCCAAGCCCGCTGGAGAAGAGGGAGGCGCAACAATCTCATAAGGGAATGGGCTTTGGCCCTGCGAAAATTGAAGGATGGGCCCAAATTCGCTCGGGCCCACATCAAGATTATTTGGCCCAGTCTCCTCGTCTATCTGGTTAGCCCCACCTTCGCTAGGCCCATGGCGCAAAGAAGGAGCAGCAACGGTTTCCTCCTCGAGTCCCGCCCTAATTTGAATTGGATACTCTTCATTATTGAGGCGTGCAGTCTTTTCGTTTTCCAATGAGGATGCAGCCGCCAACCTGCAGGTTTGTTGGGGAGATGAGGGGGTCGTAATTCCACCTCGGACAGAATCGCCATCATCGCCTTCCATATCGGAAAGCATCCTCATAGTTGCCAGAGCCGATTCATCGCCGGACCAATCTGAGTCGTCTTCTTCTGATATCAAGTCTTCCATATTTTTTAATTGATGAATATTATCCATGCAATGGATCTCTTCAACTCTGATCTGGAAACAAGCACCATCAATGTTGCATTTCATAATTCTATCGATCGTTGCTAGACCGGTGGATACCTTAACGAACGCTTCATCTAGTCTTCTTTTGGACTTCGTAACATCATGTATATCTTCTAATCGACCAAACTTTGAGCTGCATAAACCAAAGAAACGGGAGGACCATGCTTGCAGAGGAACTCCAATCCACCTCGTCCAAACTGAACGATGTTGAGTGACGTCGATGAAGGACCATGGCTTGCACCAGTCCATCCAAAATTTTGACCATTCATCAAAACCATTAATCACCTTAGCAGTTGTTTCCTGTGTAGCACTTTGGATAAGAATCATCTGATTTCCCATGTTGGTGAGAACTAGCTTGCCACCGCATTCTTGCTGAATTTCTTCGCCATGTTCCTTCCATGAGAAAGGATCTTTTAGACGGCCGGTGTGGGCGTCTCGTAGCCATGAGCTTTCCGCTTCTAAGCTTTGAAACTGAAAGATATCCTCCTTTTCCCCTTCTGCCACTGCGCTCCTCCTACGACCCGAGAGAACGTCCGCATATGTTACTTCCTGTTCTTTTGCTGCTTCCTTGGTTACCATACTTCGAACCCTCGTCGTCGTCGCCGTTTCAGAGGGTCGTTGAAATCTTGGGATATAGGCTCTAATGATATAAGACCCTATCCACAGTTTGTTCAGCCTGTTGAGAATCGATTCCCTGTTGTTCCGGGGGGAAAATCTTGCAAAGCCGAAACGCTTCCCATGCTTATCTCGTTTTGCAGGGATGAAGATATCAAGAACCCTCCCTGCTTCTTCAAATCTCCTCCAAATTTCCTTTTCCGAACAGTCCTCTGGAAAATTTCTGAAGAAAATTGTTACACATGGCTGTGACGTCCTATCCGGTCCTTTGTTGGGCTTCCGACGGGAAACTGTTTGCCACTCCCCATGACTTGGTCGCCGTTGCCGCTCCATCACACCGACATGATACTATTATCTCAATCCGATAAACACGTTAAGAGTATCTACTCTTGCCTCCTCATCTAAAACCATGTTTCCTACTCCTCGGATCATTTCCAGAAGATGAGGAGATTTATGGTAGGGACATTCGAAAACTTTGGATTGCTGAGGGATTTATAGAGCCTAAAGAGAATACCTCCTTAGAGGAGGTAACAGAGGATTATTTACGAGATCTATACGAGAGAAATCTAATTTTAGTAGATGCAATGGATTTCAATGGAAAAATTGCGTTTTTTAAACTACATGATCTGGTGACAGAATTGTGCATAGAGATTGGGGAGAAAGAGGAGTTCTTGCTTGCGCTTGACAGTCTAGGAGCAATAAATAGGGAACGTCGAGTTGTGATCTGTGGGGAAGAAGCTCCTCAGGGGAAGCATCGAACGAACACTGTGGATGCACCAACCCGTTATCTGATATATGAAGGGGATTGGCCATCGTACGACTTGAAACTGTTGAGAACATTGGATACGGTTGTTCCAGAGTCAACGAGTCTTTCTGTGTTTCAGCAAGTTAACCTGCGGTTTCTCAGTGTTGATCTCGAACATACAACTCTACAGGCTCTATACCTTCCTTCATCAATATCACTACTTTGGAATTTGCAAATGTTAACTATAGACTTACCCATTCAATCTAAAGTGATTGCACCGCATGAGATTTGGGAGATGCTACAGCTTCGGCATCTTGAGATCACCTTGATTTCTCTTCCCGATCCTCTTCCGGTGGAAGGAATAGACGACAGAGCAAATGACTTGGTTTTGAGACATCTGCACACACTTTGTAAGGTAGAGAATTTCAGGTTGAGTGAAGAGGTTTGCAAAAGAATCCCAAATATCAGAGAATTGCACCTATTATATTGTGGCGAAGCAAGTTCGTATTACTGTCCTAGTAATCTTTGCTACTTCAATGAACTGGAATTCTTTTCATGTGATTTCGATCTCAATCCCAAGTGGCGTGATTTTGCTTTGAGCTTCACTCTCCCAACTTCTCTCAAGTGGCTGTTTCTAAGTGGCTGTCGGGTTGATTGGGAAGAAATGACAACAATGGTCGGATCGTTGCCCCATCTTATAAGCCTTCGATTGTCGTCTCATGCTGCAATTGGCTCAGAATGGACCACTGTTGAGGGGAAATTCCTTAGCTTGAAAAACTTGGAGATTTGGGACTGTGATGAATTGGTTCACTGGAGTGGGGAGAGCTCCCATTTTCCAGTCCTTGAAAATCTTCATCTCAAAAACTTGTCGAAAATGGACGAGTTGCCTTCGGATACAGGAGAAATACTGACACTGCAGAGGATTACGATGGAATATTGCAGCATGAGTTCAAGCATTTCAGCAATTAGAGCACTGAAGGAACAAGAGGAGTTGGGGAATGAGGGGCTTCACCTACATGTTTCGTTCGAGGGCGACGAGGCAACATCTGGAAGCTTCATTAACCAACTTAAAGAAGAAGGTCTCCTCGCAACCAAAAATATGTCTCTATATTTCAAAGTTACTAATAATTTCGATTTTGATTTTCCGTTCAAGGAACTTAATTAGTTTGTGTGTGTGTGATGATTGTATAGATTTGTTTATTGCTCCTTAAACAGAAATTTTCGCTATTTGCATGCAATTGTAGAATATGAAAGTATGGTTTTCGTTTGTAAACTAGACTCTTAGTTAAACATGGCAGACTCAGGATGAAATCATTATCGGGATAATCCATAAAAATATATAGTTTCATCAATATGATACCAACAAAATTTCCGACAAAACATATACAAGGGATTCCGACGAGCTACTTTAAAGGCTTCAGCTTGCGCTTGCCCCACATAGATTCGCTATTATTGCTAATCAAGGGCAAGATATACAAATAGTTATTGCTAATCGTACTTCATCGGACTCCTATGGCTCGGCTGAAGATCGGCCGAAATCTAGCCGGATCATCGGGACAGGCTCGACCTGATTCGCCACCTCAAGGGCATCTTGCATTTAATTAAGAGCATAAAATTTTTATTAAAAAAAAAAAAATTGAAGAAGAAGAGACCAAATTTGTATGGTTGGATAATGCATGGTTCTTCTCAACTTGTGAGACAGGAATGGGATCGTAATTAATGAAACGAGCAACTGATAGTTGTAGAGTAGTTGGATTCAATAAATTGGAGCTCTAATCTTCATCCCCACAAAACTAACAAGCTTCTCATTTTCATTCTTCACTCATACTCCCAAGAAAAAGTTTGAAAACCATCCATTGATCATCCATGGCAGCAGCTTTTGCAGCTCTCATCTCTCTCAAGAACGACTTAGACCTCATCCAGAATCACCCCACCCACTCCTTCTCTTTCGAGCCAAAACAGATTCAATCCCTCGAGGAAACGGTCCGTTCCTTGATCGATCTAATGAAGAGTCATGCTCGTTCTCCCGGGATCCGCAAAGAGGCTGCAGAAGCTTTAGAGAGACGAGTCGCGCGTGCAGCTGAAGCGGCTGAAGATGTGGTCGAATCTCATGTTGTCGATCAGATTCACAGCGGAGAGACGGGACGATCAAACACGGGATCACCTCGTTTCTTGCTGGATCTGCAGAAAGTAACTGTGGACTTGGAGTATATGAGGAGAAAGGCTATGAATGTGAAAGCACAGAATGGAACCGAAGCCACAAATGCTGCTGCTGCAGCAGCAGCCTCCAACAAGGCTGCTCCTGCAACTACTACAATGGTGGGATTTGAAGAAGTTCATCTCCAACTTTTGGACAAGCTTACCGGAGTGCCCTTGAGTCGTCAAGTCATCCCCATCGTAGGGATGGGGGGAATCGGTAAGACTTTTCTTGCAAGAAATGCTTATAAGGATAAACTTACAGAGGGACACTTTGATGTTCGCCTTTGGGCTGCAATATCTCAACAATATAAGGTCGAGAAAATTCTCGCAGAACTTGTGTCTGGTATAAGACAGTTCAAAAGTAAAAATTTTGGTGAATCCACTGGCTATAGAATTGTTGATCAGGCGCCAGATGTAAAGTTGCATAAGAGCTTGTACGGGAGAAGGTATCTGATCGTACTGGATGACATGTGGAGCATCGAAGCTTGGGATGCTATACAATATCTCTTTCCCGACACACACAATGGGAGTCGAATCATTATAACTACGAGGGACTCCTATGTGGCCAATTATTTTAATGCTGAGTGGCGTGCAATGCGTTTCCTGAATGAGAACAATAGTTGGGATCTGTTTTGTCAAAAAGCATTTCCCGAGCAAGTTTGCCCTCCCGAGTTAGAGGAGACCGGGAAGAAGATAGTCGAAAAGTGCAAAGGACTTCCCCTTGCAATCGTTGTGGCTGGAGGTCATCTCAGAAAGTCCTCATCGTCTCCAGAAAACTGGGAGAATATTGAAACCATATGGACTTGGTTTTGAATTCTACAGAGAAGGACGAGCAATGCTTGAACGTATTATCTTTGAGTTATAGCTACTTGCCTCCTCATCTAAAGCCGTGTTTCCTACTCCTTGGAGCATTTCCTGAAGATGAAACCATGCTTGGGCGAGATGTTCGTAAACTCTGGATTACTGAGGGATTAGTCGAACCTGCTGAAAATACCGTCTTGGAAACGGTTGCAGAGGATTATTTACAGGATTTGTACGAGAGAAATCTGATTCTAGTTGATGGAATGGGTTTCGATGGAAAAATTGGGTATTTTAAAATCCATGATCTGCTTAGAGAGTTGTGCATAAAGATTGGCGAGAGAGAGGACTTCTTACTTGCGCTTGATAGTCCAGGAGCCATCAACAGGGAGCGTCGAGTTGTGATCAGTGGAAAGGAAGTTGCAGAGGTGAAGAGGCATCGAACAAAGACCTTCCATGCCCCAACTCGCTTCATGATCCACGAAGGTGGTTGGTCCTCGTACGACCTGAAATTGTTGAGAACATTGAATACAGTTGTTCCAGAATCAACAAGCGTTTCCATCTTTCAGCAATTTAACTTGAGATTCCTCAAAGTTAATCTCGAATCTACATCTCTCCGGTGCTTTTACCTTCCTTCATCAATATCACGGCTTTGGAACTTGCAGATCTTGGCGATTGATTTAGACTCCAACTGGTCAAAAGTGATTGCACCGTACGAGATCTGGGAGATGCTACAGCTTCGGCATCTGGAGATCACCACGATCTACCTTCTCGATCCTTTTCCTGCGAAGGACAAAGCTGATGAGTTGGTTATGAGAAATCTACAGACGCTTTGGTGTGCTGAGAATTTCAGGTTGAGTGAAGAGGTCTGCAAGAGAATGCCTCATCTTAAAGAACTGCACTTACGGTATCGGAATGAGGCAAGTTCGTATTACTGTCCCCAGAATCTATGCTACTTCGATGAGCTGATATTTTTTATAGGCAATTTCGATCCGAATTTCGAGTGGAGAGATTTTGTTCTGAGCCTCACTTTCCCAAGATCTCTTAAGTGGCTGTTTATATTTGGCTGTCGTGTTAACTGGGAAGAAATGACGACGATTGCTGGATCCTTACCCAATCTTTTAAACCTTCGCTTGTTTGCGTATTCAGTCATTGGATCGGAATGGACCACTGTTGAGGGGAAATTCCCGAGCTTGAAATGCTTAGAGATTTGGGGCTGTGATGAATTAGTTTCTTTAAATGTGGAGAGCTCCCATTTCCCGGCTCTTCAACGTCTTCATCTCAGTGATTTGCCTAATCTGGACGAGCTACCTTCAGAGATAGGAGAGATAACAACACTTGAAGGGATTATAATAGAGCACTGCAGCGAATCTTCAAGCATTTCAGCAATAAGAATATTAGTGGAACAAGAGGAGCAGGGGAATGAGCACTTCTGGGTTCGTGTTTCTTTAAAGGGCGACGAGGAAACACTGAAGAGATTCGAGAACCAGGTTCAAGATGAAGGTCTCAGAAGAAAGAATCTATTTCTAGATCTCCAAATTGTGAAGCCCTAGAGTTTCTGACAATTTCTATTTCTATTTTTTGTTTTAGGGATTTCATTTTGTGATGGTTGCAAGGTTTTTTTTAAGAACATATTTCGCTCCTTATATTTACTTTTTGCACCATTTGGTTTGGATTGTTTTGAAAACTTTTGCTGCAATGATTTAGTTAACACTTGGGACTAAGTATTTTAGGACCTCCATTGGAGCTGTCTAAAGAAGTAACCCAACCCGCGGTATAACCAACTCTCAGGTTGAATTTTACTCACAGAATACTAGAACTTTAAGGTCTGGTTGAGTTGGGTTGAGAGATTAGGAGTCCAATAAGATTTGGGACCTAAGAAACCAAACCTAGACATTGGGTCAAATTCGGTTTAGACCTAAAATCGGTACAATATACCAATCATCTTGATACGAATCGGTAAATGTCTATCACTAATACTCTCATTCTTCGATTCAATGAAACACGGACGATCAAGGAGGAGAATTTACCTGGCAAGATTTGCAGCATCTTCCACGCTTGATGCAGCTGAATCACAAATCATGATCCCCATCATTGAATACACACAGACAGGACTTGTTTCGATCTTTACGGTCATCCTTTCCGTGCTTCTTGAACCATGAGAGTTTGATATCCCTACAGAAACATGGTGTCGTCACATATAATGGTGACGAAGGCCATGAAAATACCAACTGGTCTTGTGGAATGAAATCTATGCTACGGCAGTAGTAAGGCTAGGCATGCTTGAACAACTTCATTCTCAGCCAATGAAAATATCACGCAACAAAAGGGAAACGGAAGTGAGAAGGGCACCAAGAAGCAATAATACCTACACAACTACAATATTGTTAGTACTGCTACTGATTCTAAATATTTGTTGAGCTAAGCATGCTGAAAACTGGAGTCACAATGAGATAGGAGAAAATCTTTTGATAAAAATTCTAGATAGTAAGATAAACTGCAACCGGAAGCACATTCGTTCTGTTCAATAACTACAAAAGATAAACTTTCAACCACAATGAGGCACCAACCAACCTTTTAAGATGCAAATGCACCCAATGCATAAAAGAGATATTTTTCTAACTGAATAAAGATCAATAGGCTAAGTCAGTGATCAAGACTATCAAATGTAAGCAATTAAATATAGGAATTTCATGTAAAACAAAATAAAACTACCTGTCACTTCGTATGGCATTGATAAGAACAATGTGAGATGGAGGATGAAGCTTAGATATGACAGCAGCATAGACGAAATTCATCAATGAAACAACTCCAAGGATAACGAAAAACCAACCCCATACTATTCTCAAGCTACAAACTTCTCTAGCAAAGACATTTCATGCACACAACTAAAACACATACGACCGTGAAACAATTTTCTCCCATGTACAAATCAAACACTAAAAACGTAATGGACCACAATTTGCATTGACGACTTGTAATACACAATTCCTAATGCAGATTTCAACTTAAGATAGATGCAACAGCAATTCTTGCAGCCCTAATCAACATGTACTCCGTTGATTGTTAAACGTGCTTCAATTAGCTGGTGGAAAATATTGCAGCAAAGCATATGTTCTTGAGCTTACATTATTTACCAACCTGAATAGGCAGCTGGTTCAATCAAAATCAGAGCTTCTTCTTCTTCTTTTCTTTTCTTTTTTTTTAAGGAAGAAGAAGATATGTTTATTGATCTCTAATAGTACATCAAGAGAAATTGAGCTACCTATTCCATGTATTTAATGACGATTAGAATTCTTCATAACTAGAGGTCTCTGGATTTCTCAGCTACCATCTGTACTCGCTAGTCGTACATATATTTTAAGTTTTCTGGTGACAAATCGAGATAAACATCAACTGGATTTAAGCATTCCGAGAAATTTCTTCATATTTTTACAACGAGAAAGGACTAATAATCAAAACGAAGATAAGCAATATATTAAATAAAAATACCACGGTAGTGATCGCTAACTAAATAATACCTCGTCGCTCACAAGATCGCCGCCGGGAGAAGCAACGGAGAGAGAGAGAGACCGAGGAGGGCGGCGACGGGGAGAGTGGCATCGGCCGCGGAAGAAGACAGAGGAGCAGCGGCCAAGGTGGCGATTGACTGTGAATGACTCGGGTCACTGGTTTAAAATGACTCGGGTTTAACGGGTCTGGACCAGAGCCCGGTCGGTTTAAACTAATGGTTCTTAAAATCTATATCTATATTCTATTAAAACAAAACGAAAGTTAGTTTTTTTTTTTCGATTTTTAAGGTGAATTAGTTATTTTAACTGTGGGAAGTTTCCGAAGTTATTTTAATTTTCAATTGTAAATACACATATTCGAAAAACACACTGTTACAGTTTAGTTTCAACATTCAGTTTATGGGAGGTTGACTTCCACTAAATCTCTCCACTACACACGTCTCATCCTATAAGGAATACAATCTCTTTCATTACCACTTATCAGAGGCATTTTGAATTCATTCTACAAATTCAATTGAGGAATAATAAAGAGAACTGCATATTTATCCAAAAAACATCGGTGAATCAACTATTTCTTACTGTTCATTCATTTTATTTAACAGTCTAATGGCAAAAGATACCGCAACTTCAGACACCTCAATATTCAAGGAATTGAATATATGGCCGAGACTTGCTAAAGAGAGCATGACAACGCCATTACGGAACGGTACTTAAATTTTCCATAAATCATTTGATATTAACTAATCTTTTGCCCTTTGATGTATTTATGTTGTGAAGATATAAGAGTGATTTGAAATTCATAATTATTTTGATATTTAGAGAGATAAAAGACTGCTTATAAGTATGTGCTCAGATTGTATGGTTGATTTGTTAGTTGCTCTTATTGTCCCTGCAACTTTAAACAATCAACTTTAATGATAAGAGAAGTTGATTTCTTATATATTAGATTATTTCTGATTAACTTAGCAACATAGTTATATTATATTATTAAATTACTCTTCATTCTGATCGTAGTCAATGAAGTTTGTATTCAAATTGAAGTGTAGAAATAGCTCAAATATTTTTTATAAGAAAAAAAAAAATAGTAAAATGAGATAGGGTTACCCTCGGACTTCGACTTCGATGGCAACTGGAAATCCATGGTGCCCAAAAAATTAATAAACCTTTGACATACACAAAAGGAATTAATATTGATTGTGTTTTATCATTAGATCAATGATTGTTTTATTATAGTCGTAGTAGAGGGAAGAAAAAAATTACCATATACTATATGTTATCCAATAATTTTGTGTTTTTTGATGCAATGTTATTCATTATTTCTAAATACTGTAATTGTACTTAAGAGAAGAAATATAAATGTTCTAAATTATATATAAGTGTATCAACATATAATATTGAGTTTTACTTTTGTTGATTAGTTGGGTAAATTTTATATAATTTCGAATTGACACTCTATTATTGATTTATGTAAGATTTATATAAAATGTATTATAAGAAAATAACTATTATAGTATGGTTTATTCTTTAGATAATGTAGCTTATAGTTTTTTCATCTACTTTTTTACTAATTGGTTGAAGTATGAATACTGCCATTTAACCGTGCATCGCACGGGGTCACGAACTAGTCTATATTATATTAAAACAAAACGAAATTGCAGTTATTTTTTCCCGGTAAAATTAAAAACCGTTTTCCTTCTTCTCTGGCAGTTTCTTTTTCAAAATAACTGCAACTCCATCCTTCCACCACCCACGATCTCTCTCCCCTCCTCTATCTTTCTTCCCGTCTGCACTCTATAGAACTCTCTTCAATTTAAACTCCTACCTCTGCCTCAATTTTCATTAATTCCTCACGATGCAATGAAGGAGGAAAAAGGTTTGGGCTACTTTTTTCAATAAAATGATTTTTGTTCGCTGATTTCTTTCTGCCATTCTTTACCTATTTAATTTCACTTTATGATGGACATATTTCATTTTTAATTTAAATTGATGAATGGTGTGCGCGTGCAGAACTTTGCTATCGGAGAAGATTTATGACTACGTCACTATAGATGGTATAGGTCTATACATTTTAATTCTATATATTTGTTTCCTAAACATGTTAGTCTTTGAGCCTAAATCCTCAAACATACATGTATATGTTGTCAATACAATTTAATTCTTGTGTGCAACATAGAATATTATTTAAAACAATTTGGTGTCATCTGTCCTCGTAGTATTATTGGTAATGAATCTCAAAACACTGCTACATGTGAACGGCTTGAACGGTTTTCTCCAAAAAGAATATGCATTCATTTTATATGTTCGGTGTTTATTTTTTCATTTGTGGATTTTGTAATATACAATCTTCAAGTGCTCTCCAAGCTAATATTGCAGAGATCTTGAAGAAGCTTTTAGTTGATTGGGTTTTAAAGCAGCAAAGGAATAGACCAATTTTGTACGTTTAATTCTCAACTTTTTTTGGGTTCAATTTCGTACATGGAGATAATGCTATCCTAAAAAAACTCTATGTGTCCATTATTTTCACTCTTTTTGTTTGTGATTTCTTTGTTTCCTTGGAACCGTCAAGACTTAAGCTTTAACCTCTTTTAGGATAAGAATCATAAGATTAATTATCTCATCGTGCAAGAGAGGTCGGAGTGAAAATAAATTATAGGACATGAGAAATTGGATAAGACAATAATCGAAGACACAACTCGCATGTAAGCTTTGTTTGATTTCTTGAGGGATTTACTGTATGTCTTTCATGTTATATATTTTGTATTATCTTATTAGCTTTGGAATTGAGAATATTTTTCATAGTGAAAATTTGAAAGGTTAGTATTCATCCAATTTTTTAGAGAGATGGATATTTCAAATTTAAAAATATTGAATCTTCGAATTGTGAATTTGAGTTGAGTATAACCGATATATGCATCGCACAGGGGAGCGTACTAGTAATAGGGGAGAGCAAAATAAAGGTAATTCTAAATACAGCCCCGAATTCTTACCCTTTAGTTCCATGTTCACCTCTCATCCCTCAACTTAGCCCCAACACGATAAAATACAAAATTGTTTCTTCTCATTTTATACCTCTCAGTTGTCTTTTCATCGATTCTATTGTTAAAAATGAAAAAAATTTACTAACGGCTCGTTTGGTAGGGAGGGAAGGATAAAGTATGATAAGATAAAAGTTATCTTTAAGTGATGAGATTAGACAAGATAAATATATTATTGTGGTTGTTTGGTATACAAGATTAAAATGGTAGATAACTTGTATATCTTGTTTGATGGCATAGTTTGGAATAAGATTAAAATAGAGAATGACAAAAATACCCTTACAACATTTTATAGTAAATCCATCTACATTTTCTAGGATTAGTTAATTAATATTGTACTCCGTATAAAATAAAATTAGAATAAATAAAAAAGATAAAAAAATAATGAAAATATAAAATCATTGCATATATACAAATATATTGTATTAAAAATAAATTATGGTATCTTGACTATTGAGGAATTCCACATTATGATCGGAAGGAAATCCAAAGCTAGAGGGGAAGGTTAAGTGGTATTTTGGGCAATTCATATAATAATCATGGGTACTATTTTGTTATCATAGGGTTGATGTCATACTATTAAGGTGAACAGTGATTTAATACCGGACCCAACTTTTATCTCGGGCCGGGAAGATAACTAATTGTTGCTACCAAACACTAGATAAAGTCATATTATATTTCTTATCTTGCCTAATATTATGCCCTACCAAACACACCCTAAGAAAATTAAGAAAATCCGTAGTTGACATTGATTCTTCTCTTTCTCCATAGTTTTTCGGGGTGATAACAAATTTACTTTTTCTCTAATTTTACACTATTCATTTCCACTTTCGAAGAATTGTGAGCATATTAAAGTTTTGTTCTCGCCAAAACTGGAGAAGTTATTGTGTTAATGGTGACAAAAGGATTCAATAAAAGGGGTAACTATTTGATAGAATGGTGAATATTCTTTATGTTTCGGGAATAATTTGCAGATACAGGAGTAAAATTAAAAAAGTCTAATTCTTCACTTCTCGTATTTCGCGAAATAGGGTCAGAAAAATTGACAAGAATCAGGAAAAAGATTAAATTTGAGAATTTAGAGTGAAAATGATTTTTCATTTAGGTTGCGTTCTCTTTAATGCGAAAGAAAAGGAGTAAAAAGAGAAAATTACCCTATAAATTCCACCCATTTTCTCCCATTTTTTCACCTTTTATCAACAAGGGGGAATTTTACTCCTTCAATTGGAGATTATATTTACAACACCAAATTGGAGAGATAATATTTTCTCTCCATTGTAGTGCAAATGAAGGGGAAAAAATAGAAAATGTGAGAAAATGTGAGAAAATGGATGGAATTTATAGAGTGATTTTCTCTTTTCTCTCATTTTCTTTCGCATCAAAGAGACGCAACCTTATTTGTTTATTTATCTGTAGATTTAATTGGGGGCTACGCCGTTACGGCGAAAATAATGAAGGGGGCTTATTATTTTTGTTTTTATTTCCCCCTTATATATATATATATATATATATATATATATATATATATATATATATATATATATATATATATATATATATAGGTAGTGAATCATATGAAAACTAAATATTTCGTGCAAACTGCAAACCATGCATTTTTATGTATAGCATGATGTATTTTTATGCATAATTGAGTTGATAGGATTTTGCTCCTCTTACTTGTTACGCATGAAAATACTAGAGTAATGAACATGAGAAACCACGTGAAAAGGCTTCGAGAAACCCTCGAATGATTGTATTTCATGAATCTATATCCCAGATGATACTCGTTTGTGATATATAAAATGATGATGTGTTATGAAGTGTTCGTGTGCATTCTACTCCGCTTATTCATAGAATAATTAGTATAAGAAACCGCGTTAGGATACTCGATGTGAACCATCGATGGTTAAACCTAACGAATTATATGCTAATGCGATCAAGTATTTGTGTTGATTGATAAAAGGGGAAGTAGGCTAGAAGTCTAAATATGTGATAATTTTGGATATTTGTGAGATGTGTGTATATCGTTGATTGGATCCTCATACTTGGATCGATTTATAAGCCACATAGTTCATTGATGTTTGATTGTTTATAACTTGGGATTAAGGTGACTGCGTTCGTAGCTTGTCGATTCCGGTGATTAAATGTTCTATGATTTGAATTGTTTAAATTGAGTCTAAGTTGTATGATTGGTTTGCCTAAGTGTGGGGGATTTTTTAGTGTGGATTTGTTAAGTTTTAGTTGATATTTGTGGTTCGTATTTGTGTCGTTTTATATTTGTGTCGCTATAATATGAGTATTTTTAGTATTTTGATTGTTAGGAGTCGAGGAGGCAGAAAGGAGAGAAAGAACGAAGAAACGAGACGAAAAGAGTATTAATTGAAGTGCTGAAGAGAGAGCGAGGAGGGAAACGAGCGCTCGCTCGCAACCATGCAAAGCGCTCGCTTGAGGTGTCAATATTAAATTAATAGCGTGGATCATGTCACGATCCCACCCCTTCTAAAACTAGCCAAGCGAGGTCGCGACTTAAGAAAAAGGGAAACGAAATAAAAACGAACAAACGACGTGAGGTGAAACGATGCGAAAACTCAACTTTAGATTAATTCGAACTCTCCATCATTCGTCGAGAGTGAATGGAGGGAAGATACTGTCCAACAAAAGTGAAGTGTTACATGAAATATGCGGAAACGTTGTTCACGAAGAAGTCATTGTCTATGATGGGGCCAATACATTACAACGATACACAAATCAGAGTCTGGTTTAACTACATAAAGATCACAACGGAAGAACGTGAGATGCATGTATGGAGACATGCACCACCAAGAGACTTCAACACTTTTCATGCTCGACAAAAGCTCCTTCCGACAACTTCACTTCATCCTGTTCAACATGCACATGGGAAATATGTACAAGGCTGAGTACTTTAAAGTACTCAGTGGACATGTGCCAAAACATTTCAATTGTCAGCCATTCAAGTGAATCATAGGGGTTTTCGGAAAGGACCTATGTTCACAAAAACATTTTAATTTAAAAGAGTGCCTGCGCAGGCTATTTCTGGTGTAATCCGTCATATCTGAGCTGAGGGTGTATCCGGAGAGGTTGGCCACCCTCCTGGATACCTGACCGCGCCAACTTGCGTTAGCTAACGGTAACTGAGTGCACTAACTCACCGAGGTCTTGACCTCGATGAGCCCGAATCGTTCTGATAACTGAGGCATAAGCCTTTAACTGAGGCAAGAGCCTTTACAGATAGACTTCATACAAAAACAAAACATTTTATGGTCTGACAATTCTTTAAGAAAAGAATTATAGCATAAAGAAACATTTTAGTTTTTTTGAAAGCCCACCTCAATTGCTTTCCTGAATATAACTGTAACTCTGAGGTGCTTCTTTAGCCTCGGCTTGCTCCTTCGCCTAACCTTGTTCAGAGAACGTGAAATAAGAGACTTGAAATAAAATCGATAATCTTATCGATCTATGAGAAGGTTGTCTTTTATCGAGGTTATGTTCTCTTTTACTGATAACGTATCATGGTTATTCTTTTAATCGAGGGTTTCTCGATTCTCATTTGAAATCGATTACTTCGATCGTTTCTTGTGTCTTATAGTCTTTTCATCCTCGACTGAAATCACAGGATATTCGATTAAGCCAATAATGAGGCCTCGTGATTTTATTAGAGAATATAAGTGGTCTACACTTATAAGGTACATATTACTGGGCTCAATTTCATTAAAGGTTATAAGTGGTCTACACCTATAAGATTAACATAACTGTTGTTACTGGGCTTGATTTAATCATTAATAGGGTTTCGTGATTTTATCACGTGTTATAAGTGGTCTACACTTATAAGATAAATATTACTGGGCTCCTCAATCTTATTATTAAATCTGAGGTTTATAATTTACTTGAGGCCCAATAGAATTATTAAGGGTTTAAGCCCAATTATTTAAACTCGGAAAATTACTAACTCGAGCTCAGAAAATTATTACGTGCGGCCCTCGTCTTCTGATTTAAATATCGGCCCAATGAAATATTCTGGCCCAACTGTTGAATAAATTCAGCCCATCTGTTCTTTAACTTCGACCCATCTTGAATAATAATTCTCGGCCCACTGAATAATTAACTTTCAGCCCATTAGATCTTGAAGCTCCGGCCCAACTGAATAATAAATCTGGTCCAACGAATTAATCCCGGTCCACTCTGACTATGAGGCTCGGTCCAGCAATCTCGAGCCCAAATTACGAATTCAGCCCAACTGACAAAATCCCCAATTCGCGATCTCCCTCCCTCTACTCTTTCTTTCTCTCTCTCTCTCTCTCTCTCGGCAGCTCTCTCCGTCGCCGTCGCCTTCCTCAGCTTCTGCCGCCGCCGTCTCTTCTCCGCCGGCGTCGTTCTGCTCGTCTGCCATTGTTCCCCTCGTCGCCGTTTCTGGCCGCGGCCTGTTTTCTCTCATCGAGGCCCAAGCCCTTGTGGCTAGGCTCGTCTCGCCTCTCGGACCTCTCTCTCTCTGTCTTCCCGTCGGCGCCAGCGGTGGTGCCGCCGTCGGTGTCTCCCCTTCTTCTTTCTTCGTTCTCCTTCTGACCTCTCTTCTCGTCTTCGATTTGCAGGTGTCTCGGGCGTCCGCCGGCGCGGCAGTAGCCTCGACGAGGCCATCATCCACGTGGCAGTCCTCGGTGCTTCTCGAGGACCGTTGGGTGCTCCGGGTGGTCTCAATTCCACCCCCGGCCCTGCTTCCGATTCCGGGCAGCCTTGTTGTCACCGTTGGCGATGCCGACGAGGTTCGTTTCTTGATTTCCCCTTCTCTATTTTATGCTTGATTGAGTAACGGATTATACTTATTGGTTAGGGAGTGTTTTAGGGGTATGTTCTTGGTGATTATTGAGCAATTTCCCAGATTTTTAACATACTTATAGTTGGTACCTTTGTTGGATTGAAATGTTTGATTGGGGAATTGTTATGCATGCAATGCCTTAAGCTTGTTAGGGGAGGTTCTATGTGGTTTAAACATGCTTTAGAACTGATTTTGAGCTTCTAGATATATGCATTGTCAATCGAATTTCCCTAAGTCTTCGTGCTTGGTTAAACTATGTTTCTCATGTTTTAGTCCTTTAGAGGTTTAACTAATTTGTAGCATGCTTTAAGTCTTCACACACTAGAGCAGCCTCTAAGTTGATTTCTAGGGCCAATTTAAGGAGGAAATTCATGCTTGTTGTTCTCAAGGTCTTAGGTGAGATGTAAAACACTTACTTGGTTCGTAATGGGGTCGAGATTTGGGTCTCTCGGGTTTGAATAGGGGCTGTCCCCCTCGGTTATGTCCTTCAAATGCTTCCTTCTCCTTCGTTTCCTTTCCCCAAGGTCAGTTGCTTGCAACCTAAAGACGTAGGCTTAGTTTCTATGCGTTTCGAGCTTTGATAATCATTCTAATGGAAGGGTGGGGGCTCGTTCTTACCTTGGTGAGTATGAAAACGAATCCTAAGCTTTCGAACAAGGGCTGTCCTCTCCTCGTTCTTTGCTTTGTTGGCCTCCCCTTTCCCTCGTTTTCCTTCCTAGAGGTAGAGATTGAGACTCTAGTTAGTGCATGCAAGCTAGGCCTTTGAGGGAGAAGAATTAGGGGGTTTACCAAGAGGAAAAACGCAGGGTTTCGGTGCTTGGACGAGTGTCGACGGGCTGTGCTTCCGGCAGCCTCTCGGTCGGCAATCGGTGCTCCTCCGAGTGTTCACTTTGCTTCCTACTTGCTTTCTATCTTGTTCTCTCTATGGTGTGAGTAGTTGGGTGAGTGAATGAAGATTAATTGTGAGTATTTTGTGTAGGTAATGAAGGTTATTGTGAGGATTGGGGGCTGCTTTCTCTCTCGCACAAGGAAGGAGGAAATGGTGAGTAGGAGCTCTTCTCTACTTGCTTTCTCTCTCTATGTTGTTTGAATGATGTGTGATTGTGAAGTGTTTTTGGTGTAGGGAGGGAGTGTTTTCTTCAAGAGTGGTTGTTGCATGGGTGACACGTGTGGGAGTGCATGCTTGGGAGATTTCTACAACTCCACTTGTAGGATGTGGGTGGTTAATTGCTCAAGTAGTCTCTCTCTCTAATTGTAATTATATCCCTAATTGTAATTAGACTATTTCTATTATTCCTTGATCAAAATTTAGGGGAGGAAGATTGTGCTGTACGCCCTTCTCATTCTTTTTCTTTCTTTTCTTTTATTTTATTTTATTTTTATCTAATGTCAACATGTGTATATATATAAATATATATTAGTACATGGAAATATTGTGATGGGCTTAAAGCTATTGATCTTGGGCCTTTATTATTATTATTGGTTATCTAACGAATGTGGGGTCTCGTTCTTGGGCCAACAAAATCGAACTAATAATCGTGACGTGGGTCTCGATCACTAAGTGAGCCTTGGTCCTTAAATAAAATTAGTCGATTCGTTTCATCGGTCTTTCTAAAATAATTCGACTCTCATTTGACACTATTAATATTACCAAATATAACACTACTAATAGTAGTACTAAAATTTTATTTTACTCGTAATATTAATAATAATAACACTCTAAATTTTAAAATAATGCCGAAGTTTTTATTTAATCACTAAATAAAACTGCGGCCATTACAGATCAAAGTGAGCGCTCGCTCACTACAAGTCAAACGCTCGCTTTGAGCTTTCCAAAGCAAGCGCCCGCTTGCATTGATTGGAGCATGCGTTCGGGGGTTAAGTGTCTTTTTATTCGGTTTCCTTATTAAATTAGGACTATTTTTTCTTTCTTATATACTACTCCCTCCGTTTTTTTTATAAGTCCTTTTAGACATTTGGTCTTGTTTTTTTTTTTATAAGGGGTTTTCATATTTCTATGTAAAAATTTCAATTTCCAACTCACTAATTTTTATTTTTTCTCTTGTTTTCATTATCTTCATTTGTCACAATTAATGTTTATCTCTTTTCCCAAAAAAATTTCATCTATTTTTACATGAAAAATGTGATTTACGATAAAAAAATTGATCATAAAAGAATAATCATTAAGTTTTCTTAATTCTCGTGTTTGAGCTAAAAAAGACTTATAAAAAAAAAACGGAGGGAGTAGTGGACAACACGTGCGATGCACGTGACCACTCAACCTTTTACTTATTTCGATAAAAAAAAGTTGTTTAAAAAAATTATTAGGTTATTTTATATCGAAACATATAATGAATCATTAAAGTTTAAAAATAAAGTGTAAAAATAAAAAAAGATGAATAATTATTAAATGATAAAAACAAAATAATTTAACCAAAAAAAGTTCAAGTATCTCTAAAAAAGAAGTAATTAATCTATACTATAATATTTAGAAATTAAAATTTATATCATGGTTAATCTTTCTCCTTTTATACTTTGACGCGCATCGAACTTCTCTTCCACTTGCTTTTGGAGATAAAATTTTCAAATTGTCGTCATCGTTGCCACTGGAAATGTCGACACAATCTTCAAATTTCTTTCGAAATATTCTTCTTTTCCCCTTCTCTTGATGTTCACGAAGTTCCAACTCCACGCTTGATTTTTTCTTAGAGGTTTTCCTCGTCTTCACGTTTTTGTTTGGACTTTTTTTACCTCTTTTTCACTTGTGGCTTCTATCTTTTAGATTGCATCGGCTATAAGGTTTAAGTTCCATTTATTGTCTATCTTCACCGAATTGGTTGTTTGTAACGAAGCGTACTTCCCTTGAATTTTATAAGCTGAGTCCTCTGTATTACACAAATTAATTTTCTCCCTAAAAATTAGATTTGATGTATTTAGCTTTGATTTGGAAATTCTTAGCATTACTTAAGAATTTAGAACATAAAATAACCTTGCTGATTGATGATATATATTCGTCCACCGAACATCTTACGTATACTGCCGCGACATCGTTAAACATAGTAATATGAGCATTGTAATCCTCTTGCACAACATTTAGAGTTATCTTGTACCTGTAATTATGTACCTGTAATTATATAGGAAGTTCAAGTTAAAAATATGTACTTTATTGTAACTTTGAAGTATTTGTATTTGCGAAAGTACCTTGGTATTATTTCAATTACTTTCTCATTGCACTTTTTACATTTTGAATCTTCGCAATGTTTTGGACATATCGTTTGGATTGCATTGGCTATAAGGTACAAGTTTCCTTTATCATCGGTTTTCACCGAATTGGTTGCGGTAAAGAAACGTACTTCCATTGAATTTGTAAGTTGAGTCTTTGTTAGTACACATAAATTGATTTTCTCCCTAAAAATATTTATTTGTTATAAAATTCGATATATTTAGTTTTGACATATAAGTTTCAAATGTGTTGGTGCACAATATACTAATATTATTGTGAACAATCTTTGTAATTCATTTTGACATTTGAATGTTATTGCTCCACTCAAGCATTCAATGATACTTTGATATGTTTGTAGTAATTCTCGTTTTTGTGTACCATTGACCGTTTTCAAGTATTTGAAAGACGTTGGTCTTCTAACATGATTCAAGAGTAATCTTTCATAATACCTTTCTCCTTCTATTGGATTTGGCGAACTAATACATCCAATCTTGAAATGTGAATGTGTTGTTCTTCCTCGGTGCATTAGTCCTGCAGCAACTCCAAACGTTGCATTTACAAGTGCAATACATTTTTTCAATCTGACATTAGTTAATAATGCACGGTATAAGAATGTTTTTTCGGTTCCGCCTGGTCCATCTATAAACATAATCCACCTTCTCCTTTTTCTATGCAATCCCAAAATCATAGAACAAGTAAATTGTTGTACGTAGTTCAACTTTGACTCTGCTTGGTGATCTTCTTTAAGTATCTCTATTGACATTTCGTCTTAAATTTCTCTATAGTTCACAATGTTCACATTACCAAGATTTCTAGGAATGTCTGGAAGATCATAAGCTCGTATATCTTTCCCATGCTTTCTAAGTAAGTGCTCAAATGTTTTGAAAGCTTGTAGATCGAGTGAAGTATTTGCTTCCTTCCTAAAATCTTTCGACAATGCATCATAGTACGCATCCCATAGAATTCTCACATTTGCTGGTGCACAATGTACTAATATTATTGCGAACAATCTTCTTAATTCATTGGGCATTTGAAATGACATTGCTTCACTGAGGCATTCAATGATACTTCAATTCGCTTCTAGCAATCCTCGATTTTGTGCTGCTTCTTTTAAATTCAAATAATATGTAATATTGACTGTTTTCAAGTATTTGAAAGACGTTGGTCCTCTAACATGATTCAACATTAATCTTTCATAATATATATTTCTCCTTCAATTGGATTTGCCGGAGTGATACGTCCAATAACATCTCCATTTCTTTTCTTTTCTGTGCAGCATGTGCCCATTTTGTCCCAAACATAGTGCTCATGAAATTCTATGTAAAGATACTTTCTTGTTTTTTCATTTCTAGCACCTTGATACGAGCATAAACTATCCAAATCCAAATTCAAAACGAAGAACTCCTTGAAACGAGTATAAACTTTCTAACAAATCTCAAGCTCGAGAACTCTTGAATATGAGTGTAAACTATTCACAAATTGAAAATTAAGAACTCCTTGATATGAGTATAAACTATTGAAATAATCGAGACTCGTCCATTTCCACGACAAGTCGTTCATGAACAAGTCTCGAGGGGGCATTTGTAGGCACACCAAATTTAAGGAAATAATTAAATATTTAATTATATTTTCTATTAATATTTTGGGATTAAATTAAATATAATTCCAAAATTAAATAAATATATATTTGGAATTTAAATATATGGAATAAATCTGTGCAATAAAGGAATAAATCTGATGGAGCCAATCAAATCATGCCACATCAGCCCTAGGCCCATTATTTACGGGCTCAAGTCTAAAGCCCAACCCTAATCTGCCTAAATTAAAATTCTCTACACCTATAAATAATGGTGCTTAGAGCATTCATAAATCACCACAACAATTAGTTAGAGAGCTCTAAAGAGAAGAATATAAATTCTTCTCTACGATTTCTCTACAATATTCAAAGTGGTCGGTCGTCATCCATCATCGCGTTCCTCGTGGATTCGTTGCGTTCTTCGCCAAAGTCTGCTCAAATCTACGCTAGATCCGGACGTCCTCCGAAGCTCCGCGTTCGTCGCCAAAGTCTGCTCAAATCTACGTTCTTCGTCAAAGTCTACTCAAATCTCAAATCTACGCTAGTTCCGGACGTCCTCCAAATCTACGTTCTTCGTCAAAGTCTACTCAAATCTACGCTAGATTCGGGCATCCTCCGAAGCTCCGCGTTCTTCGCCAAATCATCCCAAATCAGCACTTAATCCGGAAACAAGTCAAAAGACCTTCGGATTATAGCTAAATCCATACATCAAATTCGAAGAGATCAAGGGGAGCCAAATTCTCCGCAAATCTCGAAGCCACCCAAAATTCAAGAAGCAAATCGGAGAGAGAATCAGAGGAATCATAAAGATAGCAACCTACAATCTATTCAAGTTCTTCAAATATTTATTTGTACACATCTTTTATATTTATTTTATCAAATTAATAAATAAAATTTGTGTTTACAAAGTGAAAATCGCATTAGGGGATAAAATTTGCCGTTATTTTTTCCACCCCTTCATTTCCTCTTCATCAAGAAGAACACATGACACATTCTAAGTGAGATGAAGTCCAATTTTAAAAAGAAAAGAAAAGGGGGAGCAAGAGAAGAGAATAAAGGTGAAAAAAAGGGCAAAGTGAAAAAACAAAGAGATTAATGGCATCCCACACCACACCTCTAATATATTAGTAGCAATTTGCTTTGTTAAAGATAATAAAATGATTAGAAATAAAAGTGGATTTGATTTGATGATTATGAGAATCTTGCCAAATATCCGCATCCAACGTCTCTCCTCAAACCCCATTATTATATTTTTACTTTTGGATATTATTATCATCATTATAATAAAAAACAATTATCCCTTTAATTATTGTGGGGAAGCATGCATGGAAGGATGGAATCATTATAAATTAAAGGGATAATTGTTGAATATATATATAATCCATGCCATTTACCCCTTAAACTACTTCCTCCGTCCACCCGAAACACGATTTATAAGTTTCTTTTTCAGCTCAACAAAAGTATTAAGGAATGAAGAATTAGTGTGTAATATATGTGCGATGAAATATTTTCTTTACCGTTTATTTTATTTTAGTTTATTTTTAACGGTACAATTAGTTGGACCTAATAATTTGTTTTATTAAGTTTTAAATTTCTCAATACTTATCCAAAAAGGAAACGTGTCATTTTACGTGGGACGTATCATGTATAGCCTTAGTAGGGATGGAGGGTATTATTTATGATTTTGTTTATTTTCTACTATTCTAATCGTATTATACATGGACAATTGAATCATAATTTGTATATATGTGTATAAAGTCTATAATAATTGATTGATCAAATTCAATCATATAAGATTCTATCTTATTCTTATGAATCAAGCACATATTTATTCAAACATTAGAGAGTTATTAGTGTACTAGTAAACAACCTGTGCGATGCACGTGATCACTCAGTCCTTTACTTAATTCGATAAAATACTGTTTCAATTATTGTGTTATTTTGTATCGAAATATATAATGACTCGTTAAAGCTTCAAAATAATGCGAAAAAATAAAACGATAAATGAATAGTAAATGATAAAAATAAAATAATTAAAAAAAAGCAAAAAAAAAATACGTCATCTATGTTTCATATCGTTAAAAAATAAATAAAAAATCTATACAATGATATTCAGAAATAAGAATTTATATCCTCGTCAATCTTCCTCCCTTTTGATTTTGACGCGTGTCGAACTACTCTTCATTTTGCTTTTGGAGATAAAATTTTCTAAGGTCCCATCATCGTTGCCACCGGAAATATCGAAGCACTCTTCAAACATCTATCGGAATATTTATCCTTTTTTGTTTCTCTTGATATTCACGATGTTCCCATTCCAAGTTTGATTTTTTTTTAGAGGTTTTCCTTGGTTTCACGTTATTGTTTGGACTTTTTTTGACTTGTTCTTCACTTTTGGCTTTTATCTTATGGATTGTATTGGCTATAAGAGTCAAATACCCTTTATCATCGATGTTCACCAAATTGGTTGTGGTTACGAAGCATTCTTCCCTTGAACTTTGTAAGCTTAGTCATGTGTAGTACACATGTTGATTTTCTCCCTAAAAATATTTGTTATAAGATTAGATATATATATGTTTGATTTGGAAATTATTAAGAATTAGTTAAGAATTTATAACGAAAACTAACCTGGTTGATTGGTGATGTACATTTGTCCACCGAACATCCTATGTATACCACTACGACATCGTTAAACATGGTAACATGTGCATTGTAATTCCCTTTAGTAACATTTAGAGTTATCATGTACGTGCAATTATATAGTAAATACAAGTTAAATATATGTAAATTATTGCAACTTTGACGTATTTGCATTTGTGAAAGTACATCGGTATTGTTTCAATTACTTTCTCATTGCACTTGTGAAAGTACCATACATGATTTTGATCTGGATTTGTGACAGAATATGTTTTTCAGAAAATTTACTAACTTAATGTTTATGATAATGTTTGTAACAGTGAACTTAAACTTAAGTTCTATTATATTAGAATTACTCTACATTTAAACATACATACGCAGCGGAAATAGAAACAAACACTCAAATATATTTTCACAGGTTAAAACATGTGTATGCCTCACTGCTCAATTTCACTAACATGAAATATCTAATCTATGACAATGATAACGATAAAAACAATCAAATACCTACAGTCTAAACCCTGTCTAATATTTGATTTACAAAAACATCAACATACTTCTCCTAGAACTACACTGATGAAAACTACGTACAACATAATACAAACACACATTGAACTGTGATGTATACTACAAACAAAGATTTATCAACACATAGGTTCAACCCAAAAGATAAGACTACCTAAACTGAACTTGATCACACAAGGGCAGTCAAAGGAAGAATGGCGTCGACAACAACAAGAGAACTTCTCTCAATCTCTATCAAAAAGCGTAACCTGTGAAAGTGAAAGATTTATGCTTTTATAGTGTTATGAGCAGTAGTGAGCTCTTCTTCAATTGCTCACCTGTATTGAGAAACCGTATCGCACGACCTAGTTTCCTTTATTTAAATAATAAAGATTAAAAGAATATATAATACAAGTAATTAGTAAATATAAAAACAAAGAATTGAAGAATAAAATAATATTAAGTAGAAAAGATTATCATATAATTCATTGATTAACAAAGTTTGTAGTGTGAGCTTTAAGTGTTAGAGTATCTCCAACAGTTTCCCCTATTTTCCAGCAGCACTAACACTAAAATGGTGCAGAAACAGTAAATAATCTCCAACAGTTCACACTAAAATACAGCAGAAAAGAAATATTCCAAAATATCCTTTTACATTTTTTTTAAACTGATACTCCCTCCGTCCTGCCAAAGACGTTACATTTCTTTTTGTCAATTTCTAGCACGTTTTTCCACGCTTCTTGATGAAGTGTTTTAAAATAGATTTTTGAAGATTTTTTTCTTTTGCGGGATAATACGACTATCATAGTATCCCATAAAAGAAAAAATTCTTCAATAATCTATTTTAAAACGCATCATCAAGAAGCGTAGAAAAATGTGACAGAAATTAACAAAAAGAAATGTAACGTCTTTGGCGGGACAGAGGTAGTATTAATTATTATTTTTGTTTCATGTATTTGTAAAAAGTCTATTATTTTCGTAAATAGATTTGTATGTTTAAGCAGTTGTAAATAGATTTTTCATTAAATGTATTAATTTAGACGTAATCTTTATAGAGATGTACTCCCTCCGGCTCAAGATTCGTGATACGTTTCTTTTCAACATTGGTATCCCGTAAAAGAAAATTTTCCTTAAAAAGATATTTTGAAACTCATCATCTAGACGCTCGAAAACGCTTGCCACAAATGCTGAAAAGAAACGTGTCACGAATCTTGAGCCGGAGGGAGTATTAATTTAGAAGTAACTTTCATAGCCATAACTCTTTCATTAGACAATTATAATATTAAATTGTTGTTTACACATTATATCTTCTTTATAGTTTAATTTTAGTTCTGATCAAGATTCAATCAAGATTAAGTAGGATGTCAAGTTCTTTTATTGTAAATAATTAAAATCACATTCTTAATAAATTATAAAATTACAAAAAAAAAAAAACAGATATTGAAAAGAACGAAAATAATGAATAAAAATTTTAATACACACAAAACGAATAAGCATATATCAAATTAAGTTGTGAAAAGAAAAAATAAAATTATTACTCATACAACAAAACAAACTAAATTGAAATACTACCTCACAAAATAAAAAGTGGTAATATAATTTTTTACCAATGGACACTAAGAAAAGAACACATTTATACAAAACTTAATTTTACTACACTTATACCTACATTTTCCATTTTGAGACTAAAATGCCCTTGTATCTTTCTTCAGCATTTTAACTCACGCAATCTTCTCACTTCTCTTCTTCTTCTCACTTATATTCTCTTCTTCTCACTTCTCTCCACGCAACCTTTTTTCTTTTTTTCTCGCCTCGAACTTCTTCCCCCTTCCTTCTTCTCTGTTTTTCTTCGATTTCTCCCGTTTCCGGCTGGACATCGCCGGAACTTGCATAGAGTACCGATTCCTGCTAAATACGTAAGTTACAGAAAAACTAGGGTTTCAGCTATGGTTTTGTACTTTTGCGGCAACAGGTAAGTTACAGAAAACTAGGGTTGCGGCAAGAAGAGAGGTACAGAAAGCTAGGGTTCCGCCTGGTTCCGACTTGATATTTCGCATCCTTTCGAAATTTTTGCTGGTCTTCGACTGAATATTATGGTGTAGCTGCTGTATTTAGCAGCACTACGTACTGCTCAAATCGGAGCTAGCATTTTTTATACGTAGCGCCTCAAATCGGAGCTAGCATTTTTCTTACGTAGCTGCTGTATTTAGCAGCACTACGTACTTCTCAAATCGAACTTAAATTCTTTTTGTTTTTATAGAAGGTTTTTGGGTGTGCATGTTATCATTTAAGTTTTGTGTTTTAAGAGACTGTCAGTGCATTTATGTCAGTTTTTTTTGCAGAATCAGTTGTTTCTAATGTAAGAAATGTGAATAGTTTTGCATGTATTTTTGCAGAATCAGTTGTTTCTAATGTAAGAAATGTACATTTATGTCAGTTGTTTCTAATGTAAGAAATGTGAATAGTTTGTTTGCAGCCAACATCATCGTCTCATGATCTAAAAGCACTTTCATTTTTGAATAAATTCTAGACAATGCAAGTGAGATTTGTTATAATAATTTTTTGTTGGTATGTCATAGATTACATTCAAGTAGATTTCTTACATTCTATTATTCTTTTTTTTATTTTCTTACATTTTCAATACGTAGCTTACATTAAAGTAGATTTCTTACTTATAATTTTACAGGTCCCTTCAAGATTTCTTACAATCATTCTTCCTTTATCCATTTTATTTGACATTAATATATATTTTCTTACAAGTATTTTGTTTTTTTCTACGCAGTAAATTTAACATAAATAAATGGAGATCGTCGATTTAGATTGTGGCAGTGAGTCTTCAGTGAAAGATTCACTACAAATTACACCTTTGTTCCGACGTGAGACGATGATGTTGCCTGTATTTTCTCCAAAAGTGCTTTTAGATCATGTACCAGAACATGTCAGATGTGATCCTAGTGATTATGTTCCTCTTGCAAATGGCTCAGTTTTTCTGAGCAAGAATAGCATGGTTTCTGCTATTCATGCATATCACTTGGAAAGATTCGTTGAGTTTCGGACGGCCATTTCAGATTCACTTAGATACTATGTGCATTGCAAGGATAATCTCAAATGTGTGTTCTCTTTGCGTGGGAAATCATTTGGGTATTCATGGGTCTTGTATGATTTCAAACCCCATTCGTGTGCGAGAGATTTTAGGGTTGATCGCGAGCCCAAAGTATCAACTAGGTCAATAGCTGATCACGTTATCCCTTGCATGACAGAGGACGGTTTTGTAATAAGGCCTCGAGATATTCAGGGTCAGTTACGGAGAGAACTCGGTGTTTGTGTGAGTTACCATGCTGCTTTACGTGGTAGGAAGCGTGCTTTGAATCATTTGTTCGGAGATCACACCAAGTCTTTTCAGGTAAGAATTTATGTATTCTATCAATTTAATAAACATTATAGGAATATTTTGTCAGCATATAGGAAGTCATAACATAGATGTTTTGTTTTCTTTTTTATTTGTGTGTCAGTTGGTTGCCAAGTTTTTATACATGCTTGGACAAATCAACCCCGGTTCCGTCGTTGACTTGCAAACCTTGCCTGATGATACATTCCAGTATTCATTCTTTGCTCTCGTGGCATCAATAAGAGCCTTTCGTGCATGCCGTCCCATAATTGTCGTTGATGCAACTCATCTTAAAGGTACTTATAAGGGTGTTATGTTTGTTGCGTCATGTAAGGACGCAAACGAACAAATTGTGCCGTTGGCTTTTGGTATAGGTGACAAGGAGAACGACTCTTCCTGGAAATGGTTCATTGGGCACGTGCGGGAGAGTTTTGGTTGCCCGGACAATTTGTTGTTTGTTTCTGATCAACACATAAGTATAAAGAATGCGGTAGAATTTGTTTACCCTGGTAAGAATTCAACCCAAGCAGTCATTTTTTTCTTTTATACTTTGTAAGAATTTAAATATAATTCAATTTTTTTTTTCAACGACATGTAGGTGTACCTCATGGTTTATGTTCATACCATATCCAGGGGAACTTGAAGGCCTGGGGTGAGAATGTCATTGATATATTTCATTCAGCTGCGAATGCCTATAAGGACGATGATTATGCATATCATATGCATAATTTGGAAGTTTCTGCGCCTGGTGCTTATGCAAAGCTTATTGCCTTGGACCCTACTAGATGGGCGAGCTGCAAATGTGCTGTTCGTAGGTATAACTTTGGTACGTCTAATTCCGTGGAGTCACTGAATGGCCGTTTGAAGTGGGGTAGGGCATTGCCTATTACGTCGTTATTAGAGTATGCAAGGAACCTCATGCAGTCGTGGTTTTATCAGCGTAGGACAATAGCTGGAGATAGGGGCAATGAGTTGTCTGAATATGCAGAAAAAAGGTTGGGATATGCTATTACGAAGGGTAATTCTTATATTGTGCAGCCAATATCCCACCTTCTTTTTAACATCAAATCAGTCTCTGCTAGTAATGTTGTGGATTTAGGCAAGAGAGAGTGTTCATGTCAAGTATTTCAAAGGGATCTCATTCCATGTTCACATGCCTCAAGGGCTATAAGGTACTTAAACGGACATATATTTTAATAAGTATGAAATTTGTTACTTAATATAAGATAATGAATGTTAAATTATGAATTCTTACAATCTACTTTTTTAGGTTCATAAATCAAAGTGCAGCTGCGTATGTCGATGCATGTTATTCTACACATATGTGGCGTGAGACATACGCAGATTCAGTCATGCCGTTACCCGACGTCATTGATTGGCATATCCCAGACGACATTGAAACAAGAGTTGTTCTGTCTCCTCCCAATCCAAGGCAGGCTGGCCGGCCGAGAAAAGCTAGAATTCCAGCCGTAGGTATAGTTCAGAACCTCTCTACTGCACGGGAACGTAAGCGAAAAACGAAGAAATGCGGCATTTGTGGAACAGTCGGGCACACTCGTCAGACATGTAAAGACCCTAATAGATATGGTTAAGCTTTTTTGGTGTAAGTAATCCTTCTGAAACTTCAGTTTTTTGTCACTTTTGGTTTAAAGTCTCCTTTTGTAAAGCCCCAACGAAGACTTTTGGCTTAAAGTCTCCTTCTGTAAAGCCCCAACGAAGACATGTTTATTTTTTTGTAAGAAATGTACAACTTGTAGTAAGAAATTATCATAACGTGTGATTATTCTGATAAACATTCCATAAGAAGTATACAAATGTTAGTATGAAATATACAACCTTTTAGTTAGAAATTATGATAATGCCTTATTTTTCGTAAAAACAGTATGATATAGGTATTACCTGAATACTATTGGGTTTATAAGAATTAATTAAACATTTCATAAGAAATATACAAATGTTAGTAAGAAATATACAACCTGTAGTAAGAAATTATCGTACCGTGTGATTATTCTGATAAACAGTATGATCAAGTTATTAACTGCATATTATTGGGTTTATAAGAATTAATTAAACATTTCATAAGGAATATACAAATGATAGTAAGAAATATACAACCTGTAGTAAGAAATTTATCGTAACGTGTAATTATTCTGATAAACAGTATGATCAAGTTATTAACTGCATACTATTGGGTAAGAAATATACAAATGTTAGGAAGAAACATACAGCCTTTAGTATGATCAAGTTATTACCAGTATATTATTGGGTTTATAAGAATTAATTAAACATTTCATAAGAATTATACAAATGCTAGTAAGAAATATACAATTTTTAGTAAGAAATTATGATAACGTCCAATTTTTCGTATAAACAGTATGATCAAGTTATTACTTGCGTACTATTGGGTGTATAAGTATTAATTAAACATTCCATAAGAAGTATACAAATGTTAGTAAGAAATATACAACCTTTTAGTTAGAAATTATGATAACATCTTATTGTTCGTATAAACAGTATGATATAGTTATTACCTGAATAGTGAATACTATTGGGTTTATAAGAATTAATTAAACATTTTATAAGAAATATACAAATGTTAGTAAGAAATATACAACCTGTAGTAAGAAATTATGGCAACGTGTGATTAATCTGATAAACAGTATGATCAAGTTATTAACTGCATATTATTGGGTTTATAAGAATTAATTAAACATTTCATAAGAAATATACAAATGTTAGTAAGAAATATACAACCTATAGTAAGAAACTATCGTAACGTGTGAATATTCTGATAAACAGTATGGTCAAGTTATTAACTGCATATTATTGGGTTTATAAGAACTAATTAAACATTTCATAAGAAATATACAAATGTTAGTAAGAAATATACAACTTGTAGTAAGAAATTATCGTAATGTGTGATTATTCTGATAAACAGTATGATCAAGTTATTACCTTTAATAACAAATTGATAAATTTTTGTGTGTTTGTTGTTTAATATAACCTTATTGACACACTTAACTATCATATTATTAGGTTTGTAAGAATTAATTAAACGTTTCATAAGAAGTGTATAAATTTCATAAGAATAATAATATTTCTTATGATCGATACATAAGAAACATATTAATTCTTACATCATGGGAAACACAGTTGTAATATTTTGGTGTCGTTATAACGACGTCGTTTTGACTTATGTTTTTTTTATAAGAAGTGTTTTCGTGAGTTCTGAACCCTCATTTTCTTTGCCGCGACCTAGGAAGAAATTTTTTTCTCTCCATCCATACTAAATGTCAGCAAACTCTTCCAGCTCCTCTTCCACGTTCTCTAGGGTTAGCTGGGGTGCGTTCTGCGACCACGGCGCCCCATGTGACGTACTGACATCGCGAACGGCGGCGAACCCAGGCAGGCTTTTCTTCAGGTGTCGATTTAGGAAGGTAAAATTAGGGTTTCGTATGTGTTTCCCCCTTTTTTTTTTATTTTTTTTTATTTACTAACTCTAATGCTTGGTTTTTTTTTTATCATAGAATGATGATTGCAATTACTTTGAGTGGGTTGATTCAAAAACTCCCCTATTTTATTGTTGGAACCAGTGTGATAAAATTCGCCAAATGGAGATGGATCACTATGAAAGACTACTGAAGGTGAAAGATGAGCAAGCTAGCAGTTTGGCAGAAAAAATGCAGCTGAAAGAAGAAGATTGTGAACATCTAAAGTCCAAATTGGATAAAGCACTTGCAGAACTTATACTTTTCAAAAAATGGGGTTTTCTTTTTTTCTTCTCTTCACTGTTTTTCATGCTAGCTAAGATAATGCTAGATGATTGAATCTGTAGTTGTACGTGTTGTGTGAATCATTTTGGTTCTTGTGGAATGCAAATTGTGTATTTTGAATGATTTACTTAAGTTTTTTGGTATTACATCTCGGATTTACAACCTGTATTTTGAATGATTTACTTAAGTTTTTGGTTCTTGTGGAATGCAAATTGTGTATTTTATTAACTGCATATTATTGGGTTTATAAGAATTAATTAAACATTTCATAAGAAATATACAAATGATAGTAAGAAATATACAACCTGTAGTAAGAAATTTATCGTAACGTGTAATTATTCTGATAAACAGTATGATCAAGTTATTAACTGCATACTATTGGGTAAGAAATATACAAATGTTAGGAAGAAACATACAACCTTTAGTATGATCAAGTTATTACCAGTATATTATTGGGTTTATAAGAATTAATTAAACATTTCATAAGAATTATACAAATGCTAGTAAGAAATATACAATTTTTAGTAAGAAATTATGATAACGTCCAATTTTTCGTATAAACAGTATGATCAAGTTATTACTTGCGTACTATTGGGTGTATAAGTATTAATTAAAAATTCCATAAGAAGTATACAAATGTTAGTAAGAAATATACAACCTTTTAGTTAGAAATTATGATAACATCTTATTGTTCGTATAAACAGTATGATATAGTTATTACCTGAATAGTGAATACTATTGGGTTTATAAGAATTAATTAAACATTTCATAAGAAATATACAAATGTTAGTAAGAAATATACAACCTATAGTAAGAAACTATCGTAACGTGTGATTATTCTGATAAACAGTACGGTCAAGTTATTAACTACATATTATTGGGTTTATAAGAATTAATTAAACATTTCATAAGAAAATACAAATGTTAGTAAGAAATATACAACTTGTAGTAAGAAATTATCGTAATGTGTGATTATTCTGATAAACAGTATGATCAAGTTATTACCTTTAATAACAAATTGATAAATTTTTGTGTGTTTGTTGTTTAATATAGACTTATTGACACACTTAACTATCATATTATTAGGTTTGTAAGAAATATACAACCTTTAGTAAGAAATTATAATAACGTGTGATTAATCGTATAAATAGTATGATCAAGTTATTACCTTTAATAGGTATTTGATAAATTTTTGTTTTGTTTGTTGTTTAATATACAATCTTTCAGTAAGAAATTATTACTACTTTAGATTTTCTTAGTAACCATTCACATGTTAGAAAGAGCTCCATAAGAAAACATAAAGTTTCTTATGAACAGTATTAAAAAACGACATAAGAAATAAACGAGCTTTAGTAAGAAATTAAAATTTTTAGTAAGAAATTATGATAACGTCCAATTTTTCGTATAAACAGTACGATCAAGTTATTACTTGCGTACTATTGGGTGTATAAGTATTAATTAAACATTCCATAAGAAGTATACAAATGTCAGTAAGAAATATACAACCTTTTACTCTTTTAGTTAGAAATTATGATAACATCTTATTGTTCGTATAAACAGTATGATATAGTTATTACCTGAATAGTGAATACTATTGGGTTTATAAGAATTAATTAAACATTTCATAAGAAATATACAAATGTTAGTAAGAAATATACAACCTATAGTAAGAAACTATCGTAACGTGTGATTATTCTGATAAACAGTATGGTCAAGTTATTAACTGCATATTATTGGGTTTATAAGAATTAATTAAACATTTCATAAGAAATATACAAATGTTAGTAAGAAATATACAACTTGTAGTAAGAAATTATCGTAATGTGTGATTATTCTGATAAACAGTATGATCAAGTTATTACCTTTAATAACAAATTGATAAATTTTTGTGTGTTTGTTGTTTAATATCAACTTATTGACACACTTAACTATCATATTATTAGGTTTGTAAGAAATATACAACCGTTAGTAAGAAATTATAATAACGTGTGATTAATCGTATAAACAGTATGATCAAGTTATTACCTTTAATAGGTATTTGATAAATTTTTGTTTGTTTGTTGTTTAATATACAATCTTTCAGTAAGAAATTATTACTACTTTAGATTTTCTTAGTAACCATTCACATGTTAGAAAGAGCTCCATAAGAAAACATGAAGTTTCTTATGAACAGTATTAAAAACGACATAAGAAATAAACGAGCTTTAGTAAGAAATTACAATAACGTTTGATTAATCGTATAAACAGTATGATCAATTAAACATTTCATAAGAAATATACAAATGTTAGTAAGAAATATACAACCTATAGTAAGAAACTATCGTAACGTGTGATTATTCTGATAAACAGTATGGTCAAGTTATTAACTGCATATTATTGGGTTTATAAGAATTAATTAAACATTTCATAAGAAAATACAAATGTTAGTAAGAAATATACAACTTGTAGTAAGAAATTATCGTAATGTGTGATTATTCTGATAAACAGTATGATCAAGTTATTACCTTTAATAACAAATTGATAAATTTTTGTGTGTTTGTTGTTTAATATCAACTTATTGACACACTTAACTATCATATTATTAGGTTTGTAAGAAATATACAACCTTTAGTAAGAAATTATAATAACGTGTGATTAATCGTATAAACAGTATGATCAAGTTATTACCTTGAATAGGTATTTGATAAGTTTTTGTTTTGTTTGTTGTTTAATATACAATCTTTCAGTAAGAAATTATTACTACTTTAGATTTTCTTAGTAACCATTCACATGTTAGAAAGAGCTCCATAAGAAAACATGAAGTTTCTTATGAACAGTATTAAAAAACGACATAAGAAATAAACGAGCTTTAGTAAGAAATTACAATAACGTTTGATTAATCGTATAAACAGTATGATCAAGTTATTACCTTTAATAAGAAATTGATAATTTTTTGTTTTGTTTGTTGTTTAATATACAATCTTTCAGTAAGAAATTATTACTACTTTAGATATTCTTAGTAACCATTCACATGTTATAAAGAGGTCCATAAGAAAACATGAAGTTTCTTATTAACAGTATTAAAAAACGACATAAGAAATAAACGAGCTTAGTAATAAAACATATTATATACCTACTAAGTTTCGAATACATCATAATTACAAAAAAGACCACTTTTGCAGGCTTCTAACCCGGTGGCACACACCCTACGATATATCAAAAAATACAAAAAATGTGATTGTTTGGTCTTCCCAAGATGTACAGTTTTTTTCACTTACTTACATCCCCTGCCTTGAACTAATCACAAAATGTACAAAATAAGTTATGCCCAATAACTTTACTTACATTCCCAGCATCATTGGTTGCACATCGGAGTCCGTACTGTTTGAGTAGATGGTTTTAGCAACATGGTAGCGGTATTGCTGGATTTCTTCCTTTGTACGCAGACCATTGGAGGAGCTTGTATCCGTTGCTATGAATTTTTCTGCGTACCTCATGCAGTATAGTGGACTGTCGATCTGTTCCTTTTCACGGAAAGCATTCCTACCTGCGTGTGGGCCAAAAGTTATTGGCCATTGTGCATGATTGGGGTTATCTACACTGTTAATTGTAGGATAGCTTATAGCTTTCATCAACAGAGGCACAAGGCGGGCCATTGGTAGGAATATGTTAAGATTGAGGTGCATCCTTTGTCTCGGCAAGTCCCACGCTTTTGGGTCATGGATAACAAGCTTTTGGCCTACCATGTCGATGACTACTGTGATCCAATCATTTTGGAACTTACAAACTGCAATAATCTGTAAGAATTATGTGTTAGTACACGTTTGAATGAATGTAAGAAATTGGGTATATCAGTTATACCTTTTCATATGATGTCCATTCCTTTCTGTCCTCCCCCCAAGGTGGATAGCTTCCATTAGCAAACACCACTAACTTCTCCATCTTCTTAGTAGGTACTTCCTCTTCAATTTTCTGATTGAATGCTTTGAACTCATACATCCCTGTTCTTGGCTTTTCATTCTTATGTATCTTATCAAAGACTTTCATGATCTGGGTCTTTTATTCATGGGGGGCAATTTCATACTTATTAGTTCAGTGTGCTAAAAGTTAATTCATTATATAGCATAATATAGGGAGGTTTTACCATGAAATAGCAACATGTAATGCCGACTTTGTTTTTAACAGCCTTCAATCCAGCGAGGGTGGGGTTCGAAGAGATAATAGCTAGATAGGAATTGACGTGGTCCTCACTTAGGAACTTCTTCCCTTCCATGATGTCTTGGAAGAATTCTTTGTCCACATCATAAGGTAATCCCACATTCCGGCTGTGCTAGTGTTAGTAAAGTTATATTTTTGTAAGAAACATAGATTAAGTAAGCTATTTACAATCCATTAAATAGCTTACAGCGAATTTTGGCTCTCCATGAAAAGCTTGAATTTGTCAGGACGTGGTCGTTTATCGTTTCGTAGGAAGGGGCTACGGCATGCTCTTGATGGATATTTAGTACGGAATGGGCGTGCCGGTTCAGTAGGAGCACCTTCAGTTGCTGACTGCAAGGGGTGGGTGGGGGTGGGGGGGGGGGGGTGGGAGTTGTTGTGGTGTAACATTTAAGAATGATAGTTTATCATACTCTCGGTCGATTTGTGAGTCTGATATTACCTCGTACTCCTGTCACAAAATAATTAGCGTTTGTAAGAATTTCCCTACCAATAACAAATCATACGCATTATTAAGATCTTCATAAGAATTTATGATAGTAAATGTAATAATTCAGTAATCTTTTCTAAGAAGATGATAAGAATTATTAGTCCGTACTAAGAATGTGATAAGAAATTATGATACAAAAGTTAAGATTTATTTTTAAATAAGAATTTCCTATCAAAGATAGGATTTCATTCAATTCATACATACTACGGCGGGTTTTTTCTTATAGTATAGAATAATAATAAGTGGGCGGTAAGAAATTAATCATTTCAAGAAAACATTCATAACATACAATAACAATAACATAGCATCTTGAAAACATTACATCCGAAAACATTACAACTGAAATTGACTGAAATTGTTCGAAAACCTAACATACCAGGAGTTTGTCTGAAATTGTCCAAGAACCCACAGAATACCAAAGATAGAATTAAACATAAAGATAGTTTTTTTGAAATCGCATCCTGCCAGTACTTGCTATACCTGCGGCTTGTCCACAGTCGCAGGGGGAGCAGTCGCAGGGGGAGCAGTAGGCGTGTCCACAGTCGCAGGGGGAGCAACTGGCGGGGGTGGGGGCATCTTTGCTTTTGCTTCAACAATGTTGGCCTGCACAATTGATTCATTGTTAATTCCTAAAGAAAAAACACTAGGCTCTTCATTGTCAAAAGCTGTAGGCACTGCAAGAGTTTTAGGCTCTCCACAAGCTGTATCACCACCCTCATCACCAAGGCGCTGAACATTCAATTCTTCATATCCCCTTTCTTCGTAGAAATGATCAGTTTCGTTGGGGCCTTTCGCTAGAAGAATTGATGTCACCTTGTTAGCAACATCAGTAACAAGGGTGTTGTGATACTCTCTCAAAAAGTCTTTAAGTGCATCCACCCCAGCTTGGACTGCCGCCTTAGCAACCTCCACCATCGAAACATTTTGGGCACTTAAAGCCGACCCTTCTCCCTCGTTTTCTCCCTCTCCGCCTTCTTCATCTCTGTTCTTCCTTTTCATACACTCAGTTGGGTCGTATGTGAAGGCAAATGGGTTCGGGGCTTTGTCATCTTTAAGTGATTTCACATACGCTTCCTCCAGCTCTTCATCAGTTGGGGTCAGTTGGCGAACCAGTTTCTACCATCAAAGCAATCATCAGAAAATATTAGCACAATTTTCTATGAGATATAATTCTTATAAACTAGAGACACCATTTTATAATTTTCCCGTGCAGGTAGGCAACATTTTTTATGACCTAAACATGAGCTTACTATTTCTTATAACCTAAACATGAACTAAACGTGCAGGTAGGCAACATTTCTTATGACCTAAACATGAGCTTACTATTTCTTATAACCTAAACATGAACTAAACGTGCAGGTAGGCAACATTTCTTATGACCTAAACATGAGCTTACTATTTCTTATAACCTAAACATGAACTAAACGTGCAGGTAGATAACATTTTTCTTATCATCATTTCTTATGAACACGGATGGTGAGACACCATTTCCTTATCATATAAGCTTGAACTTTTAAGCATAATTATCATTATTTCTTAGGCAGACAACATTTCTTATGTCCAAAACATGAGCTTATTATTTCTTATGACCTAAACATGAACCTCATGCAGGAAGACAGCATCTTCTTATCATCATTTCTTATTATCAACCATGGTGAGACACCATTTTCTTGTCACTTAAGCTTGTACTTTTATGCATGATTTATGTTTAATTCTTATCTTAGGAATAAATTCGGACAACGCAAAAAAACAATTCTTATAATTATAAACAAACATCTTCTTTTCCATACCTCACTGATTTTTGCTTCTTCGGGGTAGCCCCTTTCTTTGACGTATGAGTAGCGCATGAATCTCGGGATTTGCATCTCAGGCATTCCCAGCCCAACCTCTGCTCCGAATGCTGGAATTGCCTCAAATATCCAAGCCTGTACAAGAAAATCAAAAGAAACAATGTAAGATAGGTATTTTTGTGGGGCATAACATATGAAGTTCTTGATTGTGATTTTTAAGCAACCACTTACTGAAAAAGCAATTGTGTTCCCTTTGAATTGGTAGGTCACTGAATTCTTGGCTTTCGAAGCTTTTGGTATGCCCTTGATTGTTTCCAAGAGAATTTGGTAAGAAATTGATCCCCATGGGAATGCTTCCCATTCGTCCTCCATTTCTAACAGAACCCACAGCCACAGCGGAATTTTCTTCTTTGTTGTTTCGAAACCAAGCACATATCCAAGACACAGCAGAAATTTTGAGAGCTTGACGTAGTCTTCAGGTGTTGCCCGTACTTCCTCCCCATTGACTTCGAACTTTTTTTCAACGTAAGCCTTTCGGACATCACACAGGTTTGTATTCAGGTTTGCTCCGAAAAGCCTACTGAAAATCGAGTCCAGGGGGAGTTCATGCTTCACGTAGGGCTTGAAGTTAGCTGGCCCAAATTTCAGGCCACTAACCAGTGCGTACTCCACCCGTGAGAAACGCAACACCTTCCTCCCTATCTTGAAGAACAAAGCTGTGGGGTCGAAGTTAGGCTCAGGAGTCACTTGGTGGCAGACGATGTAGTGTAGCATGTTGCCGCTCCTAGTGGTTAAATCATCAAGTCTAGTGTATTGGCCGACGGCTGAATCCCTCACCTTGTTGGCAAGGCGGTTGTTCAGTGTTCTCATAATTTTATTAACACATCCTGCCAAATTTTCATACCCCCCAGGTACTGCTTTTGGGGTAAGGCGCAGCAGATCGTACCTTTCGTATTTCCATTCAACCTGCCAAGAATAAACAACATGTAAGAATCCCCCCCGAAAATTTAATTCCTACAATAAGATACAACACACTTAATTAAAATTCGAGAAAACACATGCCTACCAACGAATACGTTTTTTTAACACCAAAAATTCTTACAAACTCAATACTCAGTTATGAACATTTCTTACATAATGCATACACTATAAAGGTTCGAGAAAACACAAACCCTAGCAAAAAACTATGGACATTTCTTACATTCTGCCTAGCCTATAAAGGTGCGAGAAAACACAAACCCTAGCAATTCCATAAAGATTGTTAATATATACTGCAATAGGTTCGATAGACTAAAATAATCGTAAAAATTAGGTATTTTTCTCAGATCCAAGACGAATAAAAGGTTAAAAAATCAATTGCATGTAAACCCTAAAAACAGCAGCAAACCACACGCACCTCTTTATCTGTGAATGGATACCCGCTTGGCTTGGATTGTCGCCTCTTCTTCCGCACTTTTCCATGGCTTTCCGACGCCTCTGCCGTCTCTCCCTTTTCCGGTGTCTCGTCGTCTTTACTCCGTTTCGAACTACGCGTCCCTGGAGCCATACCCCCGAATTTCTTATCGGTGGGGAGGAGAGGAGGAGAATAGTAGAAAGTGGGGAGGAGTGGAGGAGAAGTTGCCCGGTATTTGGAGGTCGTGGTTGTTGGGGCGGGAATAAGGAGAGTGGTGGAGAGTGGGGATGATAACCCTGTACACGCAAGTGAATGTTGGGGGGAGTGAGAGTGGTGTAATCAGTGTTGGGGGGAGTGAGAGGAGTAAATGGTAGGGAGGGGTAAAATTGGGAGGGATGGTAAAATATAGGTATATGTGTTGTAAAATTAAGTTTTGTATATAAGTGTTCTTTCTTAGTGTCTATATAGGTACTATAGTTTTTGCCCCAAATAAAAATCACAAACTAAAAAGAGCACAAAATGATGAACACAAAATTATAGTGCAATGAATAGTGTTACTGTATATTTGAGGGAACACTATTCATTGCACTATAATTACAATAATTTGGTGCAGACTGTTAGAACAAAACTCTCCACTGATGCTCTTAATTAGTAACACTACTAACAACACTAAGCAATGTTTTAAAAACCGAACCGGACGTTGAACCGGTGAGGCTTTCGGTTCATGGTTCAATTGGTTGAACCGATTAAACCATGGTTGAACCGTTATATAATTAAATTAATATTAAATAATATTAATAATAATTAAATAACATGATATATATAAAAATATGAATAAATTTTTAACTTATAAGGTAAAAAATACATTAAAGCTATAAAAATATATATTCTTAATATAATTTAAATATCATGTTTTAAAAATATTTTTCCAATAAAAATTTATTGATTATATTTAATTTTTTATTCTTAGTAGCTATATGAAGATTAAAAAAATGTAAAATTATCCTTATTATCATAAAATTAGAATAATCAACATTACGTTAACAGGTCGTTTTCTTGAAAAATAGTTGGGAATCAGAAAGAGAGAGATAGAATAGACATTTATATAGTAAATAATACTTCAATTTAGTCAATTGTTAAATAAAAAAAATTTACATTATGTATAAGTAGTTATTGTAGTGTAGATGGTGAAATTCTAGTCTTTCAATTATTCGGTCATGGGTTCAATTCTCTTAAAACACAAAATATTTATTCGGTCATGGGTTCAATTCTCTTAAAACACAAAATATATATTTTTTAGGTCATGGGTTCAATTCTCTTAAACACAAAATATATACATTTTTTGGGTAAGAGAGAGAACCGGCCGGTTTTCTGAAAACCGCCCCGGTTCGCCGGTTCAGACGGTTTTGACCGGTTCAAACCGGTTCGGGCGGTTCAAAGCCGGTTCTAACAGACCTCCGGTTTTACAGTCCAAACGGACCGGTCCATTGCCGGTTCCCGGTCGAACCAGTTGAACCAGCCGGTCCGGTCCGGTTTTTAAAACATTGACATTAAGCCACACACTTTCACACGCTTAGGTGTTAGCAATACTACCAACAAACACCAAGCCACAAACTTTAACAATTTCGAATTTTGGCACTAACATGCTTATCAATTTCATCAGTTTAATTTATTTATCGTATAATCCAACTTGAAAATGATTAGCATGTTGGTGTGTGGTAAACCTCTTTTCTAAAATTCAATGACATGAACATGTGCAACAATATTTCCAAATATCTCTTGCTTGAATAATTGATCTTTCAAGTCTTGCAATTTTGATCTAAAAACTCTTAAAGTCAAATCAGGACGATCTTGAGATGTTTGACCATCTTATATTTTTTTTTGTAATTCACTCCACTTTGGATTGCAAGTCATAGTAATAAATAAGTCTGACTTTCCAAATTTTTTTACTCATTTCAATGCATCAAGATACATACGCCTCATATTGGACCCTGTATAAATGTAGCAGGAAGAACAATTCGTTTGCTAACTTCAGTTCCTCTCACTTCTCCTTTAAAGACACTGTCAATAATTCCTTGGTACAATTCGGCTCCCGTCGTTGATTGATTTCTCCGAATAAAATCCAATCATGTAGTCTCAAATTTAATATACATGTTGACTGCGCATTGCTAAAATATTTTGCCAGTGAATAAAAATAGACTGCCTTGGATTTCTGATTTGTAACTTATATATAGCAAGTATACTCTCTACACGACACACAATTATATATAAATTCAAAATTTTTGAACATACAAAATATAAATTCATATTATCATACAAAATATATATTCAAAATTTTTAAACATACAATATTTTTGTTCGTATATATTATAAAAATATAAATTCATATTATCATATTCAAAAGGTTAGAAAAATACCTTGTTCTCCAGAAAATATTTTCTTCGGTTATAATTGTGGCTCTTGTCGATGTATCATTTAGAGTTCTAATGTGAGCTGAGAAATGTTACAAATATAAAATTACAAAAATATAAAGTAACACATTCAAATAATCTAATAATTTCGGTTGAAAAAAAGAGGAGAAACAACAGTACAACAATATTCAAGATAATTCAGGCAACATTAATGATCACTACTGAAACTCAGAAGTCGACTTCTTTGGATGTCTACATTACCTTTTTACAAAAACATAAATAATAAAAAAATATAAAGGAGCAAAATTTTCAGCATTTAATTACTTCGAAATGCAACTAATTTTCTTAGATTCAAAAGTTATGAAACAAACTACAAAATTATTGATTAATTTCTAATCAACCGCAGAAACTAATATAAACTTTTAATCTTGCTAAATAAAATGTAATTTAAAAATTAAAGGAAATAAATTTCTGATTTGTAACTTAAAGCAAGTATACTCTCTACACGAGACACATCTATCACGCCGTCTCCTTGTAACTGTTAGATATATAATATTTGAATATACAGAATTCTTATTAATACGTATATATTATTGTAAAATGAATTCATATTATTATGTTCAAAAGGTAAGAACAATCCTTGTTCTCCGAAGATAGTATTTTCTTCAGTTATAATTGTGGTACTTGCCTATGTATCATTCAGAGTTCTAACACGAGATGAAAAATGTTACAAAAATATAAAGTAAAAATTCAAACAATCTAATAATTTGTAGTAGTTAAAATCATATGAATAATTGATCTCAACTCTTCAACAATTCTCAAGATAATTTAGCCAACATTAAGGATAATTGTTGAAACTTAGAAGCCGTCAGTTTCACCTTTCGGAAAAAGAAGTTGATACTGAAACGGATTATAACATCCATAGTAATGCTTTATCCTATGCCTCTCCCGAATGTCCATGAACTACAATCTCTCATAAGAGGGTGTATCATTATCTCTTTAAACTCATATAACCGTAACTTCATCTGTAGTAGGCGAATTGTACGCGCTTGTTGATCCAAATTTACATCTTTAGAGATATGAAGTTCAACAGTTTCCATTGAAGGCCAAACCCTTGCCACTTTCTGAGAAGAATTCACAATCGATCATTTGTACAAGCAATCCACTTTCCAAATCACAAAAAATCTTTTTCCTAAAAGAAATAACATGCCTTTTTTAATTAACCATCTAACAACCCCAATACTCTTGGATCGGAGCTCAGCACACATATATAGATATAATTTTTTTTTTTTTAAAAAGCATTGTAAGTTTTCTTATGCCATTATTTTATGATGATTATTTGTGCCAGGGGAATGTTATTAAGTAGAATTCATAATAAACATATCTAATAGAGACCAAATTATAAACATGTTTTAAAACTTAAATAGAATGACGATACTCACTTGCTCACCGGTTTGAATGCCAAATGAATTCGTAAGATCAAATTAAATTCAACGACATCTCTCTTTTATGAGATCATTAATTATAGCTGATATATATAGGCATGTTTTCTCTCTTGTTCTTAATAATAGTAGTTTAATTAAAATTAATTTTCCTTTAAAAAAAATTCATACAAATCTCAACAATAATATCAGATATATAAAAGGTCTCTCTTATGAGATCATTAATTGGCTTAATAATAATATTAAAAAAATGCGTATGAGTCCATCTTAGTCAACATTGTTTTTGAAACATTATCTGAATTTAAAAGTCTATCCAGATTTTGACTTTTGTGGTATGCTACGCACTGATGATTAGAAGATGAAGTTTTAAGTTGATAACGGCTGGGCATATATCATGCATCTCAAATTCGAATATTCTCCATAATGCTTCTTAAGAAGATACCCAACGTGCATCTTGAAACTGTTTTATCTCATCAACTTGATTGTTATCATCATTCTGGATCATATTGATTGCCCTTCTATCATGTCCCTTGTATATATTCTTATATAAATATTTGACAGTCGTGATGCAAAACAAACTTCTACATTAATATGACAATTATATATAGATAGTAGATAAGCATTGTAAGGTACGACCCACTGATTGTTGAGCTCTGCATTACGGACAAAAATGACTGCTTCGTTATTTCTTCTTCTATATATCGGATATCCATTGTATAATGCTTTCAGAATGCAATTGTGGATAATGACATTACATTTTCCTTTCACCATACATGAGTTTTTCGAATTCCTTTCCCCACATGGTTCATGCATCATATGCTTCTTTACTAATTCATATAACTCGTGATTTTGATCTGGATCTAGAATTTCGACGCTAACATGCATGTTTATCAATTTCATCTATTGAGTTTATCTTGTACTCCGACTTGAAAATAATTAGTATGTGGGCGTGTGGTAAACTTCTTTTTTGAAATTCAATGACATGAATATGTGCAGTAACATTTCCAAATATCTCATGATTGAATAATTGATTTTTCAAGTCTTGCAGTTTTGCCTAAAAACTCTTGAAGTCAAATCAGGATGATTTTGAGATGTTTGACCAACATATAATTTTTCTTATATTTCATTCCACTCTGGATTGCAGGTCATAGTAATAAATATGTCTGACTTTCTAAAATTTTATACTAATGTCAATGCATCAAGATACATATGCCTCGTATCTCTTGGACCCCCAATAAATGTAGCAGAAAGAACAATTCGTTTGCCAACTTCAGTCTCTCTCACTTCTCCTTTAAAGATATTGTCCATAATTCCTTGATACAATTTGGCTCTCATCGTTGATTGATTTCTCCGAAAAAAAAAAATTAAATATTGCAGTCTCTAATTTAATATACGTGTCAACTGCGTATTGCTGAAATACGGCGAATAAAAGATTAGATAATAGAAGCCCAAATTATTAATGTGTTAAAAAAATTTAAATAGAATGACTACACTCACTTGTTCACTGTATCACAAGTTTTGACAATATTTACTATTAGTATTTGTCAAGGAACGTCGTCACTTCAGTTTGGCTTAATTATGAGTAGTTAGATATTGCACATTCGAGTAATTATCAATTATTGAGTTTTAAACTATGTGTCGATTAGCGGTTGATTAGAAATCAATCAATAATTTTGTAGCATGTATAATAACTTTTGAATCTAAGAAAATTAGTTGCATTTCGAAGTAAATAAATGCTGAAAAATTTATTCATTTATATTTTTTATTATTTATATTTTGTAAGACGGCTTCTAAGTTTTAACAGTGATCGTTAATGTTGCTTAAATTATCTTCAGATTTCTTGTACTATTGAGATTAATTATTCATATGATTCTAACTACTACTTCAAACCAAAGAAAGATTATTTCTCACAAACTAATTCTAGTATCTCCTCTTTCTTTCACCACAAATTATTAGATTATTTGAATATTTTATTTATATTTTTGTAAATTTATATTTTTGTAACTTCTCCTTTAAAATAAGCTTTTCTTGTTTATAAGTTAAAAAGGATAAAAGGTATAGGAAAATGACTAGTTCCCCACGTCCGAACAGTAGGAGGCCGTCGGCGAAGGCTAAGTGCGAAATCCCGAGTTCTTCACACTTAGCGTGGAAAGTGAAATCTGACTCCCTCGTCCTTTTCTTGAGAAGCCGAGCCAAGTATTCCATACAAAACAAAAAGAGTGTGGGTGACATAGGGTCTCCTTGCCGAAGCCCCCGTTTCCCTTGAATAAAGCCGTGTACACCTCAGTTTATGGCTAGGCAAAAGGTCGGACAAGTGACGCACGTCATTATCTAATAGATAAAGCACGGGTGGAAGTGCAGCCCTCGGAGAACCTCATGGAGGAACTCCCAAGATATCGAGTCATAGGCTTTTTGCAAATCAATTTTCACCATGCACTTAGGGGCGAGTTGCTTCATACCGTAGCGGTGAATGAGGGACTGAGCTAGGAGATAATTGTCGGCTAAGCTTCGCCCTTTGATGAAAGCGGACTGAGAGGGGCTGATTAGTTTCCCAAGGATTGGAGCCATCCGGTTATTGAGAATTTTAGTGATAATTTTGTACACAACATTAGTGCACGCAATAGGCCTAAAATCCTCCACCGACGGCTCGTGAGTCTTCTTGGGAATTAGCGTGACCGTAGTATGATTCCATTCCCTTAAAATAAGGCCGCGCTCAAAGAAATCCAGCACCGCCTTCATTGTGTCCGCCCCTACGACCTCCCAATTCTTCTTGAAGAATCCCGCCGGGAACCCGTCGGGGCCCGGGGCCTTATCATTACCGATACTAAAGAGAGCAGATTTGATCTCCTCACTTGTGATTTTGCTAGCAAGGTCCGCCTGTTCCTCCAAAGAAAGCACCGCACCTTCGTTGAAGAGAGACCAGTCCACCATGTTCCTTGGTTTGGGGGTGCCAAATAAGTTTTGATAAAATTCAGTGAAATCCCCGACGATCGCGTTCATGTCTCCCGTGATCGAGCCATCCCTCCTACGAATAAAAGAAATAGCATTCCGAGTAAAAGTACTCTTAACAATCGAATGGAAATACTTGGAATTTTTATCGAGATTGTTAAGGTTAGTGGACTTAGCACGTTGGGTGAGGAAGGATAATTCCGCTTTGTCGAGAAAGAGGGAATTTTTCCGAGCTTGTAACTCCTCCGATCTGAGATCCGAATTGAGTGGGTCTTTATCCACTTTTTCTTGGATTAAATGTAGTCGTTCGCGGGCAGTCTTAGCCCTCTCCGAGATGTTGGCCAGGTCCCTTTTCTTAAGGGGGCCAAGGTCACTCCTAAGCCTCTTAAGTTTGCACGTGAGAATCTGCTGTGCGTTCAAGGCACCACCTCCGCACCCCAACTGTTGCGAAGCACATTGTGGAATTCCGGATCATCGTTCCAAAAGTTGCAGTACTTGAACTCCCTCCTAAACTTCTTAATAGGGCTGAACAGTTCAATCGTACACGGGGAATGATCAAACCGTTCTCCCCTTGTGTGGAAGTGTGATTTTAATTCCCAGCCCTCGTCCAGCCATGCGCTGTTGAAAAGGACTCTATCAATCCGTGAAAAAATAGAGCCGTTAGTCCACGTGAAAAAACAGCCCGTAGAGGGGGCGTCTTGGAGATTAAGGTATGCCGCCGTGTCCACAAGCTCCCTAACTTCTCTTTCAATCGGAGGTCTGCCCCTGACACGTTCATCGACGTCCATTACATTGTTGAGGTCTCCGGACACGAGTAAGGGAAGGTCCAAGGCCGTATGATTGATGAGAGAGTCCCAAAGCTCCCTTCGATCTTGTAAATGATTTTGGCCGTAGCACATTGCGAGTTGAAATTTATTGCCGTTGGAGATGCATTCTACCGTAGCGTTGGTACAATTTGGCTCTCATCGTTGATTGATTTCTCCGGAAAAAAAAATCCAATCTTGCAGTCTCTAATTTAATTAATATACGTGTCAACTGCGTATTGTTGAAATAGTCTGCCGGTTAATTAAATATCAGACTAATAGAAGCCCAAATTATAAACGTGTTAAAAAACTTAAATAGAATGACTACACTCATTTGTTCACCGGTCTACATGTTGAATGAATTCATATGATCAAATTAAATTTCCACTGAATTCTGTATGTCACTCCAATAATATTGTCTCTTATGAGATCATTAATTGTAGCTAATATGTATATGGACGTTTTTCTCTCTTGTTCTTAATAATAATAGTTGAATAGTTATATTTTTTTTTTCTTTTAAAAGAAGAATTCATCTAAATCTCAACAATAATAATAGATATATAAAAGGTCTGTTATGAGATGATTAATTGGTTTAATAAAAAAAAGGGGCATTATTTGATATGTCCAATTTCAGTTTTTGAAAATAAATTTTGTCCACAAAGATAAGTTCAATAAATCATGTCCATTTTTTATTTTTTAGGACAAATTTACCCTTCAATTTTGAATCTGCTTTTTTTTGACCAAAACAAGAGGCGGGCTTCTCAACTCCCTCATTTCAACTGAACGAGCAGTCGAGCAGCTTCTCTTCTCAAACCCTCTCTCTCTCGCGAACCTCTGTTTCCGGTTGCCTTCGCCGTCGGCCTCCCGAAGCTGTCCAGCCGTCGTTGTCGGCGTCCAGTCGTCGGCCTCCCGAAGCTGTTTCCGGTTTTAGCTCTCTCTAAAACCCTCTCTCCCAAACCCTCTCTCTCAAACCCTCTCTCCCAAAAATCCTCACTCTCTCTTCCAGTTCGCGTCGGCCCATCTCCGTCGCCGTCGCCGGAATCTTGCAGAATCGTTGCTGTCTCCCTCTCTCTCTCCAAACCCTAGATGGCAGCTTCAAGTTCGAATGAGGTGGGTTTTAATTTCAGCCGTTTGGGTTTCAATTTAAAGCTTAATTGTAAGTTTTATTGTAATGTTAATGATGAATTGTTAGGGTTATGGTTTGGTTTGAGTTGTGACTGGAAATTTTCAGACTGGAATTTTTTTTTTTTTTTTCAGATTTGAAGTGTATGGTTTGCTTTAATTTGTGATTGTGCACGAATTCTTGTTGGAGTTTTTAGTAGAAAGAGGGGAAAATAGGAGAACTTGGTTGGCTTTGCAAACTGCAGCACCTCATCAATTCATATGAAAGTAGGGACAATAGAAGAATTTGTTTTAGTGTTCTTCCTTCGACCTTGCTTGTTTATATTCAGATTTTGTAGGGAAAGAAGGGACAAAGCTGAGGAAAAGAACTCTATGTTACCCTTTTTTGTTGAATTCAAATGAAAGCACTTGAATAATTTGATGTATCTCATTAGGATGTTTGAAAAGTATAATCTGAATAACTAGCTGCAGTGCCTAATTGAGGCGGATTTAATTCCATTTTCACAGTAGGCTGCATAACTCTTTGTTCTGTTTAAGTGATTGATAGGGTTTAGGGTACTCTATATAGTTTATTCCTTTGAATTGTAGGTATGACATCTACTGAAAAAATTAAATCGCTGCATCATTCGAAACATGTTTTAAACCTTGCATTGTGTTCAGAAAATATATGACTGCAAATTATGCATTGTGTAAGTATCAAATGGATTTATGTGTAGTAGAAGACTCTGATGTGTGTTTATTTTCTGGGAATGAATTTATGTGTTAGTTGAAGACTCTATTGATGTGTGTTTAGTTTCTAGAATTTGCTCAATTACGGGGGACTGTAATTGCTTTTAGAAATTATGCTGAGATCTATGAGTGGAAGACAAGACATGCTTTATTTTATGCCAGATTGTGTTTATTTTAGTTTGATATAGCTTTTCACTGCTACTGCTTGGTAATGTCTCATATAATATTGTTCTTTCGAGTAGATTTGTTTGGAGTTTTGATTGTTGGGCATTTTTGTTAATCCTTTAATCCAATTATCCGAATGCTACTTGAATTTTAGGTCTCTAAATCTTGGCTTATAAAATGTACTTGTTTTTTGTAGGTTCGTTGGGAGTACCCAAGGCTTGAAATGCAGAGTGGGAAGTATAAGCTCCTGTTGGCTGGCAAGGAAAACGTAAGTGAAGTGGTTTGGAAACGGCTGGAAGCTAGCGGGGAAGGGGCAGACCCTCAACAGCTCATGAACTTTACATGCTTCAGGGATTACCTCCGTTATCCCAACAAAGTAATCAGATCAAACAAGCTGATACACTACCTAATCGCACGGGAGGCGGCTGGTGACCCTGACCCTGATCCAACGGCTATATTCTTCCGGGTGAACGATAAAATTGTTCGATTTGGAAGGACGGAGTTCGCCTTGGTGACAGGGCTGAAGTTCGGAGCTTGTCCCCCTGGATTCGATCCCTTCTCCATATTCGAATTTTCATCCCAGTCCACCTACGCGAGGTTCTTCCAGAAGCAGGCCGTTACTGCAGATGACCTCTGGGACTTTTTCACAGACGATTCGAACTTCAAGAAGATGTCTCCGGTGGACTGCTTGAGGTTGGGGCAGGTCGTGATTGCTGTCCACACGGTGCTTGGTTTGGAGTCGAGCAACAAGGTCCCCGAATGGGTGTGGGCCTTGATTGAGCAGCAACCGGTCTGGAATGCCTTCCCGTGGGGGAGCGTCTCCTTCCAGGTTCTTTTAAAGAACCTGAAGTCAGTCAAGTACTCCATTCCACTGAAATCGTACCATTTGAACGGGAACCTCCTCGCTTTCCTGGTACGTACCCTTTCCAGTAATTATAATTCCAGATTTCATTTTTTCATTTTCTGGATATTTGGTATGATATACTCAATTTATTCTTTTATCTCTAGGGATGGATTTACGAGGCATTCCCCGAAATGGGGAAATCAATCGGGGGACGGATTCCTGAGAAGGAGGGCCATCGTCCTCGAGGCGTCCGGTACGCCTACTCAAAAGCTGCTTCGTATGGAAAGATTCTGACCGAAGAGGTTAGTTTAAGTAGTTTGTAACTTGCTGCTTTCAGTTCCAACTTGCTGCTTTCAGTTCCAACTTTTTTTGTTCCAACAATTCTGATCCAACTTTCTGCTTTCAGTTCCAACTTTTTTTTGTTCCAACATTTTGATCCAACTTTCTGCTTTCAGTTCCAACTTTTTTTTGTTCCAACATTCTGATCCAGGGGTTCTGCTTTCAGTTCCAACTTTATACGTTTCAATTGTTATCACGAACAAGTATTTTGTACTCTTTTTTGAAGGTACCTACCTCGTTGGCTGCTGACCCCGACGAGCTGAATGAGCCTTACATGACCACCCTTGAGCCCCCGGGAACCCCCTTCACTTTCCAATACGATCCTTCCCGCGTATCCCTTGCCCGTGCAGCCCGTGCACCCCGTGCAAAGAGGAGGAGGGGGACTTCTAATGAAGGAAATGAAGAAGAGGCTGAAGCCCAAGTCCAAGCCGAAGGGGCTGAAGTCCAACCTGCTCAAGAGGCCGAAGTCCCAACTGAAAGCAGGGGTGGTAAGAGGGCCAAGGTCAAGGATCTTGTTGCCCGGGAAGTTGGGAAAGTGAAGGAGGAGCTCAAGCACGAGTTGATGGGGTCGTTCGCCGAACACGTGGCCGGGTTGGTCTTTGAGAAGTTGAAAACGTTCAACTTCAACCAATCCGGGCATGTGGAGGCAGGTGGTTCCAGTGGCCGGGGAGAAGGTGATGATGAGCAGCTGGTGGATGTGGAGGATGAGGAGCGTGAGGGTGATGCAGCAGCAGATGAAGACGAAGAAGAAGTGGTTTAAACTCTTTTCAATAAATAAACTCAATTCATAGTTTCTTTAGTTAATTTTTTTATTACACAATGGGCAGGAGGCCGAGGAGGCCGAGGAGGACGATGTTGAGGGATCGAGGGGGTGCCGTGTCCGTTGGGCAGCAGACGGCGGTTGGATCAACTGTTGAGGGATCGAGGGGTGCTGCGTACGTAAGGCCTAAGACGCGTTTCAGATCCAGATTTCATCTGGTAATAAAACGAACCTCTTTTCTTAATTTTTTTTTTTTTTTTTGATAATATAATGAGCACTTTTGATGTCAACAGGTCAATGAGCCAATCGACGCCGATGCCCCCCTTACGGAAACGGATCGTGAGCAGTTGCAACAGTTCGAAAGGGACATGACCGAGGCACCCCTGCCCAATCTTATCCTCGATGCAGCTCCGACCGAGCCACGGCCCCTCCCCAATCCTTTCCTCGATGCAGCACCGTCACAGCCACGGCCCCTCCCCAATCCTTTCCTCGATCCACTACCGATAGAGCCAGAGGCAGCTCAAGACGCCCCTTCAGCAGATGTAGGGGTGGAGGCAGAAGCTGCACCAAAGGCATTGCAGACCTACAGGAGGACGCTGAGGCCGAGGAAACCTGCACGGGCTTTGAAAAGCCCGTATTTACGAAAATGAGTGGTAAGAGGGGAGGTGATGTCAGTTGAAACCAATTTATTCGATCCGATCTGGGGTATCAAACAAACAAACAAGGCATGTAATTTTTTTAGCTGTTGATGGTGTGAAACTGTTGGTGGTTCGAACCTTTAATCTGTTGGAACAGTTGGAACAGTACTAATTGTTGTATTTTGTGTTTGTATTTTGTGTTAATGCATAGTGTTCTAACAGTTGTAATTTGTATTTTGTGTTAATCTAATTTGTATTTTGTATTAATTTGTATTTTCGTATTACAAACAGTAACTGTTCTAATAGTTGGAACAGTTGGAACAGTTGGAACTGTTACAAACGTTATAGTTTTTTTAGTTAATTCGTAGTCTTCATTTAATTTGTATTTTAAATTCATTCGTAGTCTTAACTAAATTTGTATTTTTTGTTAATATACATCAAATAAGAAATACAAATGGACATGATTTTAGAAAACACAGTTCCAACTTAAAAACACAGTTCCAACTTAAAATACATGAAAGTACACTACAAATACACGGAGATTTAAACACATCAACAATGCCAACCGAAACACAAATACAACAAAATTAAAACACATCAACAATGCCAACCGAAACACAAATACAACGAAATTAAAACACATCAACAATGCCAACCGAAACACAAATACAACGAAATTAAAACACATCAACAACGACGGAAGGGAAACATAAAATTTTGAAAATATGTTGAGCTTTGTGAGAAGAGGTTTGAATCACGGTTTCCACCACATCAACGGCGATGTCGAGGTCGACGAGCATCGAGAGCGATCAGTTTCCTCTCTAGCCTTGCGCGGATCCTTCCCACGTGGGGGGGGGGGGGGGGGGGGGGGGGTGCATCGGAGGTTGACGGGCCGGTGAAGAGCCTACGGCTTACCGCGTTAAAGGGAGGAGAGGTAACTTCTTCGACGGAATCTTCTTCGGAATCTACGTGGTCGGGCACCTTTTTGCTTGGATCCGACTTTTCTTCTTCTTTCACGTCGTCGAGTCCGTAAAGCACCATCAAGTCGTCGTAGAGAGGGTCACCCCGACGGTAGTATACCTTAGTAAACGGGTTAATCTGGATAATGATGAAGTGCATGTTATTTACGTGTAGGATATCGAAACAACAATGATGAAAACATTACCCGAACGATCTCCGCCCATTTCTCGTCGGTCGCCAAGATGCGATTGCTCTCCATATCCCATTGTGTGCCTTCAAAGGCAATCAACCATTTGAAGTTGCCATACCGCTGCTTCATGAAATGAAAACGGGAATAGACATCTTCAAAGATGAACGTGTATGGGATGTCGAACTCGATGTTGAGAATATCGACCACGGCCAACAAAGCCTCCATCAACGCCGTGCCCTCCCTCTTTTGCTCGATAAGGTGCTTGATGAAGCTCTTATCAATCGTAGGGTTCCACGGCCCAACGTACAAACTGTATCCGTCCATTATTTTGCTTGAGAAGTGGAAGGAGATAATGAGAGAATGGAAAGATAGAATGAGAGAAGTGGAAAGGAGAATGAGAGAATGGATAGATAGAATGAGAGAAGTGGAAAGGAGAATGAGAGAGTGGAAAGGAGAATGAGAGAATGGAAAGAGAGAATGAATGCACAAGAAGTTAGCTAATGTGGGGGGGGGGGGGGGGGGGGGTTATGTTGTGTTGTTGCCACCCAATTTCACATCTAAATGCATGTGAGACAATGATGTTGGAGTAGTCACATCTAAATGCATGTGACACCCAATAACAACACCCATACTTGTTGTTGGCACCCATTCCAACCGACATAATTTGACTCACTTTATGTAATGTAGCATGCATGACAAAGTTGCATACTTTTGCATTAACTTTCTCTTTTTTTAATTTTAATTTTTTATAAATAACTTTCTCTTTTGTCATATACTCTTTGCATACTTTTGCATTAACTTTTGTGTCAAGCACTTTTGCATGCATGCAAGTGTCATACTATTTTGCATGCAAATGTCATTCACATTTGCATTCACTTTTGGGGCACTTGTGACAACTCAATGCATTCTTTAGTACAATTATCATGTGTGGCTAAATTGTGGACATTTTTTTGAAAAATGTAGAGCATGACGAAATCACACATAAGTCCTATACTTCTAATATATATATTTGTACTAGTATAATTTTTTTTTTAAATAAGCATGGTATCTATTTTTTTGCTAAAATTCATATATTCTTTTTTTTTTTCCATATAGATAGCACTCATAAGTGAGAAACAATTATGTTAGTGTATTCACATCATTTTTCATGAGTCACTCCTATTTCAACTCCCATAAAGAATGCACAAGTTTGTACACTATATAAAAGTGATTCATTGGCATGCATGAGTCATTCACATTTGCATTTACTTTGGCATGCAAGTGTCATTTATCTATTGCTAGTGTAGTCACATCATCTTGACCATTGCATATGTTTTTGTTCTCTTGCTAGTGTATTACATTATTTATTCTTTTCATGTAATGTACTCCTATTCTCGAGTCAAACATGTCATATCTCTTGTTTTTTTTTTTTTTGGTTTTTTATTTATTTTCATATAAATAGTAGTCATAAGTTTTCAAGTTCAACTTTGAAATATGGGACGTCGATAGTTCCAAGAAACAGAAACTACAGTTCCAACAGATACAATACAGTTACAACACAACTAAGACAGTTCCAACTGTTCGAACAAACAAAACCGACAGTTCATACACAACCAAAATAGTACCAACTAAACTATGAAAATTTTGCCCTTAACAGTCTACTAAGCTAGTGATTAAGCAACTGTTAGTTTGATGAGAACACTTAATATCAACATTACAAGCCCTACTTTCTTCAATGCGGTCCACTTCTTCGATACTTAGGCTCGAACTGCAACCTCAAAATCAGCTTTAAGAGCCTCAAGCTCCTGCTCTTTCAACCTCAATTGCTCGAGCAACGATTTCTCCACGCATTGTGCTTCAAAAATTTGTTCTCCGTGCTCGAGGATCATGAAGTCAATGAGACGTTCACAATTGTTTCGGCAAAAGCTGGTAGGTTCTGGGCAATCTAGCCACTGGAAGAAGTCGCAGTCATCTTCCTGCATAAACGAGCGACCAATATTTATTAAAAAACAATAAAAAACGAACCTTAAGCCCTAATTAGTTAATAGAAAATACATACCTTCCTGATTGGAAAACAAAAATACCTACGCCCAGGGTTTTCTTCCGTATGCGATGTTAAAATATCAGCCTCCACTCCGTGCACACAACTTGGACGGGAGAACCTTGTAGATCGGCAACCAGAGGAGGAGGAGCGGGTGGAGGACGACATTCTCTACTCGTTTTTAGTGAAGTGAAGTGAAGAAAAACGGTGGAATGAAGTGGGTGCAGAACGCAAGTGCTCAAGAGGTGAAGAGGAAAAACGATGGGAGGAGGAGAGGAATAACGGTGGGAGAAGATTTGAAGTGAGGAACCCTAGAGAGAGACAAGTGTGTTTAAATACAATTAGTCTGGTAGCAAAACGACGTCATTTTCGTCAGCCATGGCCCACAGAGTATCATACATACGACACCAATTCACGCTGTATGTAATGTTGGAACAGCGTCAAGTTGGAACAGTTGGAACAAATTATACAAAAATTGAAACAGTTAGAACTAATGATACTAATTGGAACATTGTAACTGTTGGAACAGGTGACAGTTGTTGGAACAGTTGGAACATATGATAGTAATTTTGCACTTAACAATAATTGTAATCATTTTCACGGTAAGCATGCACGCTTTCAGTGATCAATCAAACATAAAGAAAAACCTTGCCCAACACCAAGCCAACAGATCCAATCCGTACAACAACAGGTTACAAACTTGAAGGAAAAAAAGGTGTCAACCACCGCGAATAGATAACATAATTACGGAGGAGGAGCTCTGTCCTTGCATGTTAAACGAGTATGGCCGAGAACACCACAGATGCTGCACTTCTTCTGCTTCCTCCGTTTGTTTGCACACAAGGACGAGGCCTCAGTAGGAATCGGTAAAGAAACAGAACAAGTGTTCTGATAGTGACCAGTTTGCGAGCACCTACTACACCGAGGGGTATACGAATTTGAATTGCCATTACTTTGGCTCCGAGACGAACCTGACTTGGCCTTCAGCCTTCTCTTGCGTGGACGGCCCGCCTGCTTGGGTTGGTCCGGGGCTCCAACCGACCATGCCTCAATATCACCAGGAACATTCCACTCTTCAGGAATTGGAATTGGCATCACTTCTCCCGCATAAGTTTCCCGCAACGATGCGGTACTGAAGTACGAACTAACAAATGCAGATGGACACTGCTTCGTATGGCTGCCAAATATCATTCAAATTCAAATCGTAAGTAACTATAATTCAAATAAAACTTTAAGCAAGTAGACACTATTAAAACTCGGTTACCGAATGGCTGCTGTGGCATGAGAACACGGTATCAGGTCCAAATCAAAGATAAGACAGGTGCATTGCTTCTTTTCAAGATCCACCACGTGATGCTTCATCCCTGTCGACACCTTGAACTTAGTTAGAGAAATTGGTTCAACACTCATGGTCGACCCCAACTCGAACGACCGACCCAACCTAGACTGTGCATAACCCGTTAACTCGTGAGTTCGGGCTGCAGCCTCAGCTCGTCGGTCGAGGAACCACTTCCCTATAAGAGAGTGCACACACTCAAAAAGCGTACAGACCGGCAACGCCCTAGCCCATCTTAGACACCCATTCACGCACTCAGCAGCATTGGATGTTAAAAAGCAATAACGGTGCACGGGACATTTAGAACGAGCCCATTTGATAGGATCAATACCCATTACCTTAGCATATGCACCGGGAGCGAATGATTTCAAATTATTCATTGCTGTATCGAAGTCTCGTTCCCGGTAGGCGTGTACAGCTTGCTGGAAAATTGAAATTGCACTCTCTCCCCAAAACTTGATGTTGTTCTGTATATGATAAACACAAAGTCCGCGAGGTATGCCGGGGTATACAACATCCATCGCACTCTTGATACTCGCGTGCTGGTCCGAAACTATCAACAGATTTTCTGGACATCCAAAGGCATTCCGCAACTGCGTTAAGAACCAAGACCATGACTCGTCACATTCTTTGTCCCCGAAACCAAAAGCCAAGGGTAAAATCTGTTCGTTTGGATCTTTTGTAACAGCCACGAACATCACACCTTTGTAGTTACCCTTTAGATGGGTGCCGTCGACAACAATCACAGGCCGGCAAGCCTTGAACCCTCTTATACACGCAGCAAGAGCCATAAAACAGTACCTGAATTTCCCATCGGCATCGACCTTCAATTCTGTAACAGTTCCCGGGTTTGCATGCTCTAAGATCCAAAGGTACTTCGGAAGCCTCTTGAATGACTTCATGGCGTCGCCGTACACCATTGTCAGTGCATGGTTCCTTGCAGCCAAGGCGGTTTGGTATTTGATTTTTGCCCCAAATGTCCTCTCTACTTGTGCAATGATATCCATCGGCCTTAAAACGACACCTGCGGTCATCAAGTTTGGGACAAAGTATGCACCTAAAACCTCTGATAATATGGTTGGTTCGGATTGATATCTCAAATCCTTTTGACAACCGTGTGGACTCCATTCATGAATCTTCCATGCGCTACCTATTGCTTGTGCACGTTAAACAAACGAACATTTAGCATTACGGTTTTTGCAAACTGTGTGGTATCGAATGAAACACGACCGCGGCGTTATGAAGGATACATGATTAGCAAGATGATATAACCCTAAGACGGTTATCAATCTATCCTTGCTTGCAAATATAGCATCCTTGCGAAGTGTATCATCATAAATGCCTTCTGAATCTGGGATTTCTATGTGGGCTCGTTAAGATGATACGATGCAGCGGGTATGATCCATTGCCCAGTATATTGTTGATCTCCCTCAAATACGTGATTACTTCCTTGAGAAACCCAAGTCCGTCGAATGCTGCCACAATCCATATCATCGAGACTGTCCCTATCAACTTCATCATCATCATCATCATCGAGTCTAATTGTCTCGGAGGGGTGATGCTCATCCTCCTCCCTATCCAAATCCCGGTCCAACCCTCTATCCAACCCTCTATCCAACCCTCTATCCAACCCTCTGTCCAAATCCTGATCCAACCCTCTGTCCAAATCCCGATCCCACCCTCTGTCTAAATCCCGATCCAACCCCCTGTCCAAATCCCGATCCAACCCCCTGTCCAAATCCCGATCCGACAATTCCTGATCCAACCCCCTGCCAAAACCACGATCGAATTCTCTTGTTTCCAAATTCCTACCGCCGAATTTGTTCAACGAAGCTTTAGTTGTCAGATTAGTGACCTTAGCCTTAGTCCCCTGTGATGCTTGATGATTTACAATCTCTAATAATTCATCATTTATGGGAGTTGTAGTAATGTAGAAGGTAGGTTTTTCTAATTCATTCAACACGAGATCGACATCTACATCATCCATAATCTTCAATTTAATGGGCTGACTTGACGGGGAACTCACAATTGCATAGATTTCATACACATACCTACTTTTAGGCTTCATGATACATTGTTCAATCTTGCTCGACAAATATGTGAACTTTATAGGACCAACCGGTGGTATAAGCATCAATTGTTCATCTCCGCCACTGTATTCGTTTCCGGTCCATGTCCCTCCATGAACAATCACTATCTTCGAAGAATGCGGCATCTGCAAAATGCAAATAAAAAAACTTATAATACTTCAACTGTTGGAAAACAATTGAAACTCTTGGAACAGTTGGAACTAATTTTGTAAAAATAGTTTCAACTTGTTCTTCCCCAAAATTTTCATCGGAGAAATCAATCCAATTTTGTTTGAGAGAGTTTCAGCAGCTGGTTCGATTCACTAATTCATTTTTGCAACAACTGAAACTCATAAATGAATGAAACAAGACAAGACAAATACCTTCAATTCAAATCAATCCAATTCAAGAAAAATTAGCCCAGCCCCCAATTCGCCGGAATCGTCGCCGGAATCGCGCAATTTGAGCCCGGAATAAACTGCCCAGACGGAAGCTCGGGAAGAACTAAATTGCCCACACTCAATTCGACGGAGTCGTCGCCGGAATCGAACCGGTATGTTTCGGTGCCCTAAAATGCCGCCGGAATCCTCCACCGGAAAACGTCCGAGAAAGATGAGGGAGAAAGAAGCAAGAGTTACGAGAGAGAGATGAGTTGAGAGAGAGAAGAATTGTAGGAGAGAGGAGGGAGACGAGAGGGAGAGAGAAGAGTTAAGTTTCAGCTGAAAATTTTCAGCTCAATGCCGCCGGAATCCTCCACCGGAAAACGTCCGAGAAAGATGAGGGAGAAAGAAGCAAGAGTTACGAGAGAGAGATGAGTTAAGAGAGAGAAGAATTGTAGGAGAGAGGAGGGAGACGAGAGGGAGAGTTCAGCTGAAAATTTTCAGCTCAAAAATGCGAGCTGAAGGGGGGGGAAATGGGTGAAAAATTTTGAGAAAGTGAGAAAATTTCAGGGGCATTTTCGTCCAAAAAACTAAAGTTTGGACATAATTTATGTAAGTTATCTTATCGGACGAAATTTATTTCCCGAAAGTCATTTCGGACATTTCGCATGATTGTGAGTAAAAAAAATGCGTCAAATCTTAATAATATTAATCTTAATAATATTAGTTTAATAGTTATAATTCTTTTTAATAAAAAAATTCATTTAAATCTCAACAATAATAATAATTTAATATTAAAGGTCTTATGTGATCATTAATTGGTTTAGTAAAAAAAAACATCTAAATATTAAGAATAATAGTTTAATACTTTTGACTTTTTTTTCTTTAAAAAAATTCGTCATTGGTATAATATAAAAAAAATATACGTCCAAATATTTTAAATAATAGTTTAATATATTTAAGTCTTTTTCCTTTAAAAAGAATTCCTCCAAATCTCAATAATAATAATAATAATAATAATAATAATAATAATAATAATAATAATAATAATAATAATAATAATAATAATAATAATAATAATAATAATAATAATAATGATGATGATGATGATTTAAAATAAAAGGAGGGAAGGGGTATACTTGGCAATACATATTTTGTAAGAATGCACACTTTTATAATAGTAATAGATATGGGCGTTAGCCCGAATTAAAGAGACGACAATCTTTTCTTTTCGGTTTTAGTTCTCGTAATTTAGTTGTTATTTCCGAATATTTTTAGATTTAGATTTTATTGTTTTCGATTTGTTCCGAATCAGATTCTTCAAGTTTTAATTTAAGTTTCTTTCGTGTATTCATGTTCTCTCGCACCTGCTTTTAATTCGTAAGTTCTTTATCGTTTTCCTTTCGTTTGATTAATTGTGTTCTAGTTTCTTAGATTTAAATTCTTAGTTCTTCGTTTAATTTTTTTGTTCGTTCTTGAGTTCGTAGTTTAGATTCATTTTTCAAAGTTTCTTTTCTCTCGTTTTTCAAGTTTTCTAAATTAGATTTATTTTCTTAGATTTTCAGATTTATTTAATTCATGTTTAGATTCGTTTTCTTCATTGCTTTCGTTATTGTTTTCTCTACGATTTTTGCCTAGGTAATATAATCGTTTTTATTTAATTTCTCTAGATTAATTTGTTTAGATTTATTCCTTGCTTTCTAGATTAGATTTATTTATTTGCTTTTTATTTATTGCTTATTTTATTTTCTCTGCCTAGGATTTAAAAACAAAACCAAACAAATTCTTTTTACTTGCTTTCTTAGATTTAGGCTAGTTTAGGATCGTTTTACTACACGATTAATTGTCCTGCAAAGTTTTCCTTCGAGATTCGACATAGTGTTTTTACTTACTAAGTGCTAGGATAGATTTCGTTCAATTGCGAACACTTTTTGGTGAAACAGTTTAGGGTTCTTCAATGGAATTGTCGATCTTGTGCGAAATTCGTTTTTTATCTAACTGGGTAATAGATTCAAAACGACGCCGTTCTACTGCGCCAAACCTAATTACCCAATTAATCGTGAAAAACGGTGTCATTTTCCCTTAATTAGATGTTAATCATTGAATTATTGTTAAACGGCGTCGTATTTCTTATGCCATAAACGACGACATTTGGTCATTTTTTTACACGTCCGCAATTCCCTTCCATGTTGCATTATTAAATTGCCAACTCAGCTCAAATTTCCACCGAAAATTGAATTTGGGATAAAATTGTAACGATTATAAAATTCATGTATTTATTTACGCAGAATCAAAGTTCATGTCTGAACTCGAAGAAGTGATCAAGTTCATGTATTTATATGCTAATAGCCCTAATAACAAATAAAACTTAAACGAAAAGAGTCAAACTACCTAAGCATGAAATCGAAAAGAAAGCAATAAACATAACACAAGTAAAAACAAATCTAAGCATGATTAAAAATAAATTTAAGAACTAACTATTAAACACTTTTTCATCTATGGGGAACATGGAAATTAACTCTTCATTTAGCTTATCCACATGCTCATTTTTGGTCATCAATATTGCACGATTTGTCATGTATTCTGCAGAATGTGCATTCTTCTCTAAATCTGGAAAAATGGCTTTAATGAGTCTCTTTGTGGAATTCTCCTCATTATCATACTTAATAAGCATCTCGTATGGAATTCTAATGTTTCCATCAACGTTGGATGGTTCTTCACCATTTCCAACTCTAAGTAAGAATTGACTGAATTCCAAATCATTTCTCGATCTCATATTTTTTGACAACTTGATTATTTCTTGACCAGACTTGCTGATATAGTTTGGTAGACTGTAGTTGTAGGCACAACCGGTAGCAGTTGCCTAAAATCACCTCTAAAAACTTTTTAGCCAAAGGTGCTTCATCCCATAAAATCAGTTGCGCTCTACGCAATAGTATTGCAGCTGCACTTTGTTAAGAAACTGAACACTCACTTGATTCATCAACATTTATTGGTATCTTGAAACGTGAATGTGATGTTTACCCGCCAGGCATTATTCCTGCAGCAACATCCAGATGTTGCAGTTGCAAGTGCAATCAATTTTTTCAATCTAACATTAGCTAATAATGCACAGTATAGGAATATTTTTCCGGTTCCGCCTGGTCTGTCTATTAAAAAAATTTCACCTTCTCCTTTTTCTATGCAATCCAAAATCATTGAAAATGCAACTTGTTGTTCGGAGTTCAACTTTGATTCTGCTTGCTGATCTTCTTAAGGTATCTCTATTGACATTTCGTCTTGTATTTCTCTACAGTTCTCAATGTTCACACTACCAAGATTCATAGGAATACTTGGAAGATCATAAGCTCGTATATCCTTCCCATGCTTTCTAAGTAAGTGATCAAACTTTTCAAAGTCTTGAAAACTTGTAGATCGAGTGAAATATTTGCTTCCTTCCTGAAATCTTCCGATAATACAACATAGTAAATATCCCATAGAATTCTAACATCTGATGGTGCACAATGTATTAATATTATTGCGAACAATCTTCGTAATTCTTTTGGCATTTGAGACAGGCATTCAATGATACTTTGATTTGCTTCTAACAATCCTCATTTTTGTGCTGCTTCTTTGAAACTCAAATATTATGTGCCATTGACCGTTTTCAAGTATCCGAAAGACGTTGGTCCTCTAACATAATTCAAGAGTAATCTTTCATAATATCTTTCTCCTTCAATTGGATTTGCTGAACTAATACGTCCAATAACATTGCCCCTTTTCCTTTCTGTCCAACATTTGCCTCTTTTGTTCCAAACATAGTACTCAGGAAATTCTTTGTAAAGGTATTTTCTTGCTTTTTCACTTGTAGCACAGGTAGAAAAAAACTCAGTCAACATTGTTTTTGAAACGTGACCTGAATTTAAAAGACTATCTAGATTTTAACTTTCGTGGTATGCTACGAACTGATTGTCAGGAAGATGAAGTTGTAAGTTTATAACGGCCGGATATATATCATTCATCTCAAATTCGAATATTTTCCATAATGCTTCTTAAGAAGATACACAGCGTGCATCTTGAAACTGTTTTATCTCATCAACTTGATTGTTATCATCATTCTAAGTCATATTAATTGTCACTCTATCATGTCCCTTGTATATATACTTATACAAATATTTGACTGTCGTGATGCCAGAACAAACCTCTTAATTAATATGACAATTATATCTTGATAGTAGATAAACATTGTATGGTACGATCCACTGATTGTTAAGCTCTGCATTACGGACAAAAACGACTGATTCATTATTTTTTCTTCTATAAATTGGATATCCATATTTACCTGCATAGTGCTTTCACAATACGGTCGTGGATAATGACATTTGCATTTTCCTTTCACCATACATGAGTTTTTTGGATTCTTTTCCCCACATGGTCCATGCATCATATGCTTCTTCACCAATTCATATAACTCGTGATTTTCATCTGGATTTGGAATTTTGGCACTAACATGCTTATTGATTTCATTTGTTGTATTTATCTTATATATTTGAATTATGTGGCTTGTTCATTCTATTTTCAACCTCGTTCACTGTCTCAAAAAAGTACCACTGAAAAAATCCTGGAATAAAACTATTTGGAATTAACCCTGGAAGATCATGATATACCATTCACTGTGCTCGAAATGTATAGACTCCCCGTCTTGCAGATGCAAGTTCCTTATCCAGTTTTACACCAAACGATGTAAACGAAAATATAGAATTGTACGAATGAATATTATTCCTAAAATTAATTGCCTCTTCTGAATCTGAAGTGAACAATTTGTACAATTCATTGGGGACTTCAGCTGATGCAAGTACAATTTTTCCATTATCACAACAAAACGTCGGAGGTTCGTACTCTAATCTCACAGCACTACAATGAACACAATCAGAGATTTTTTTTAATACACGAATTGTTGTACCTATCCTATTACAAACATTACGAATTAAAGTGTGTCAGTATTAATGTTTGTAATTGTGTTTGTGTGCACAACATGATCAAAATAAAATAATTACCATTCAAGTCTCGTGAATTAACATTTAAACTTCGTTTCTTTATTTCGGAATATTTCCTTTTCATGTGTAAAAGTCTCCTTTTTCGATACACCTCCGCACCTATTATATTAAAAGATTCAAATATGTTTATAACATTGTGGTAAATATTAGTTTTAAAATAAATTCAATTACTGAATTATAAAATATACCTTAAGAAGAACTTGACATCCTACTGAATCTTGATTGAATCTTAATCGGAACTAAATTAAACTGTAAAGAAGATGTAATGTTTAAACAACAATTTCATCTTATAATAGCCTAAGGAAAGAGTTAAGGCTATGAAGATTGCTTCTAAATTAATACATTTAATGAAAAATCTATTTACAACTACTTACACATAAAAAATTATCTCACAATCATGCGAAATGTCCGAAATGACTTTCGGGAAATAAATTACGTCCGATAAGATAACTTACATAAATTATGTCCAAACTTTAGTTTTTTGGACGAAAATGCCCCTGAAATTTTCTCACTTTCTCAAAATTTTAGACCCATTTCCCCCCCCCCCCCCCCCCCCCCCCCCCTTCAGCTCGGTTTTTTGAGCTGAAAAATTTCATTTAGAGCTCAAAATATTAACTCTTCTCTCTCCCTCTCGTCTGAAAATTTTCGTTTTCAGCTGAAAATTTTCTCACGAATTCTTTCTGTTCTCTCTCCCTCTCGTCTGAAAATTTTCGTTTTGAGCTGAAAATTTTCTCACGAATTCTTTCAGCTGAAAATCTTCTCTCTCCCTCTCGTCTCCCTCCTCTCCCCTACAATTCTTCTCTCTCTCAACTCATCTCTCTCTCTCGTAACTCTTGCTTCTCTCTCCCTCATCGTTCTGGGACGTTTTCCGGTGGAGGATTCCGGCGGCATTTTAGGGCACCGAAACATACCGGTTCGATTCCGGCGACGACTCCGTCGAATTGAGTGTGGGCAATTTAGTTCTTCCCGAGCTTCCGTCTGGGCAGTTCATTCCGGGCACAAATTGCGCGATTCCGGCGACGATTCCGGCGAATTGGGGGCTGGGCCAATTTTTCTTGAATTGGATTGATTTGAATTGAAGGTATTTGTCTTGTCTTGTTTAATTCATTTATGAGTTTCAGTTGTTGCGAAAATGAATTAGTGAATCGAACCAGCTGCTGAAACTCTCTCAAACAAAATTGGATTGATTTCTGCGATGAAAATTTTGGGGAAGAACAAGTTGGAACTATTTTTACAAAATTAGTTCCAACTGTTCCAACAGTTAGAACTTTTCCAAACAGTTCCTCCTAGTTTTCAACAGTTCACAGTTCCAAGAGTTTCAATTGTTTTCCAACACTTGAAGTAGTATAAGTTTTTTTATTTGCATTTTGCAGATGCCGCATTCTTCGAAGATAGTGATTGTTCATGGAGGGACATGGACCGGAAAAGAATACAGTGGCGGAGATGAAGAGTTGATGCTTATACCGCCGGTTGGTCCTATAAAGTTCACATATTTGTCGAGCAAGATTGAACAATGTATCATGAAGCCTAAAAGTAGGTATGTGTATGAAATCTATGCACTTGTGAGTTCCCCGTCAAGTCAGCCCATTAAATTGAAGATTATGGATTATGTAGATGTCGCGTGTTGAATGAATTAGAAAAACCTACCTTCTACATTACTACAACTCCCATAAATGATGAATTATTAGAGATTGTAAATCATCAAGCATCACAGGGGACTAAGGCTAAGGTCACTAATCTGGCAACTAAAGCTTCGTTGAACAAATTCGGCGGTAGGAATTTGGAAACAAGAGAATTGGATCGTGGTTTTGGCAGGGGGTTGGATCATGAATTGTCGGATAGGGATTTGGACAGGGGGTTGGATCGGGATTTAGACAGAGGGTGGGATCGGGATTTGGACAGAGGGTTGGATCAGGATTTGGACAGAGGGTTGGATCAGGATTTGGACAGAGGGTTGGATAGAGGGTTGGACCGTGATTTGGATAGGGAGGAGGATGAGCAGCACCCCTCTGAGACAATTAGACTCGATGATGATGATGATGAAGTTGATAGGGACAGTCTCGATGATATGGATTGTGGCAGCATTCGACGGACTTGGGTTTCTCAAGGAAGTAATCACGTATTTGAGGGAGATCAACAATATACTGGGCAATGGATCATACCCGCTGCATCGTATCATCTTAACGAGCCCACATTAGTAGAAATCCCAGATTCTGAAGGCATTTATGATGATACACTTCGCAAGGATGCTATATTTGCAAGCAAGGATAGATTGATAACCGTCTTAGGGTTATATCATTTTTCTAATCACGTATCCTTTATAACGCCGCGGTCGTGTTTCATTCGATACCACACAGTGTGCAAAAATCGTGATGCTAAATGTTCGTTTGTTTTACGTGCACAAGCAATAGGTAGCGCATGGAAGATTCATGAATGGAGTCCACACAGTTGTCAAAAGGATTTGAGATATCAATCTGAACCAACCATATTGTCCAAGGTTTTAGGTGCATACTTTGTCCCAAACTTGATGACTGCAGGTGTCGTTTTAAGGCCGATGGATATCATTGCACAAGTAGAGAGGACATTTGGGGCAAAAATCAAATACCAAACCTTCTTGGCTGCAAGGAACCATGCACTGACAATGGTGTACGGCGACGCCATGAAGTCATTCAAGAGGCTTCCGAAGTACCTTTGGATCTTAGAGCATGCAAACCCGGGAACTGTTACAGAATTAAAGGTCGATGCCGATGGGAAATTCAGGTACTGTTTCATGGCTCTTGCTGCGTGTATAAGAGGCTTCAAGGCTTGCCGGCCTGTGATTGTTGTCGACGGTACCCATCTAAAGGGTAAGTACAAAGGTGTGATGTTCGTTGCTGTTACAAAAGATCCAAACGAACAGATTTTACCTTTGGCTTTTGGGTTCAGGGACAAAGAATGTGACGAGTCATGGTCTTGGTTCTTAACACAGTTGCGGAATGCCTTTGGATGTCCAGAAAATCTGTTGATCGTTTCGGACCAGCATGTTAGTATCAAGAATGCGATGGATGTGGTATACCCCGGCATACCTCACGGGCTTTGTGTTTATCATATACAGAACAACCTCAAGTTTTGGGGAGAAAGTGCAATTGCAATTTTCCAGCAAGCTGTACACGCCTATCGAGAACGAGATTTCGATACAACAATGAATAATTTGAAATCATTTGCTCCCGGTGCATATGCTAAGGTAATGGGTATTGATCCTACCAAATGGGCTCGTTCTAAATGTCCCGTGCGCCGTTATTGCTTTTTAACATCGAATGCTGCTGAGTGCGTGAATGGATGTCTAAGATGGGCTAGGGCGTTGCCGGTCTGTACGCTTTTTGAGTGTGTGCGCTCTCTTATAGGGAAGTGGTTTTTAGACCAACGAGCTGAGGCTGCAGCCCGAACTCATGAGTTAACGGGTTATGCACAGTCTAGGTTGGGTCGATCGTTGGAGTTGGGGTCGACCATGAGTGTTGAACCAATTTCTCTAACTAAGTTCAAGGTGTCGACAGGGATGATGCATCACGTGGTGGATCTTGAAAAGAAGCAATGCACCTGTCTTATCTTTGATTTGGAGCTGATACTGTGTTCTCATGCCGCAGCAGCCATTCGGTAACCGTGTTTTAATAGTTTCTACTTACTTACGTTTTTATTTGAATTATAGTTACTTACGATTTTATTTGAATCATATTTGGCAGTCATACGAAGCAGACTCCATTTGCATTTGTTAGTTCGTACTTCAGTACCGCATCATTGCGGGAAACTTATGCGGGAGAAGTGATGCCAATTCCAATTCCTGAAGAGTGGAATGTTCCGGCTGAAATTGAGGCATGGTCGGTTGGAGCACCGGATCAACCCAAGCAGGCCGGCCGTCCACGCAAGAGAAGGCTGAAGGCCAAGTCAGGTTCGTCTCGGAGCCAGAGCCAAAGTAATGGCAATTCGAATTCGTATACCCCTCAGTGCAGTAGGTGCTCGCAAACTGGTCACTATCAGAACACTTGTTCTGTTTCTTTACCGATTCCTACTGAGGCCTCGTCTTTGGGTGCAAACAAACGGAGGAAGCAGAAGAAGTGCAGCATCTGCGGTGTTATCGGCCATACTCGCTTAACATGCAAGGGCAGAGCTCCTCCTTCGTAATTATGTTATCTATTCGCGGTGGTTGACACTCTTTTTTTCTTGAAGTTTGGAAACTGTTGTTGTACGGATTGGATCTATGACTTGGTGTGGGTTAGGGTTTTTATTTATGTTTGATTGATTAATGAAAGCATGCATGCTTACCGTGAAAATGATTACAACTTTTGTTAAGTGTAAAATTACTGTCATATATTCCAACTGGTCATACTGTTCCAACTGTTCCAATAACTTTCATCTGTTCCAACAGTTACAACGTTCCAATTAATATCATAAGTTCTAACTGTTTCATAATTGTTTCTCACTTATGAGTGCTATCTATATGAAAAAAAATAATAAAAGAATATATGAATTTTAGCAAAAAAATAGATACCATGCTTATTTAAAAAAAAATTATACTCGTACAAATATACATATTAGAAGTATAGGACTTATGTGTGATTTCGTCATGCTCTACATTTTTCAAAAAAATGTCCACAATTTAGCCACACATGATCATTGTACTAAAGAATGCATTGAGTTGTCACAAGTGCCCCAAAAGTGAATGCAAATGTGAATGACATTTGCATGCAAAATAGTATGACACTTGCATGCATGCAAAAGTTAATGACACAAAAGTTAATGCAAAAGTATGCAAAGAGTATATGACACTTCCATCCAAGGGTTTTGTTTGTTTATTGATTGGTGAAAATATTTTATAAAAAAATTAAAATTAAAAAAAGAGAAACTTAATGCAAAGTATGCAAAGGAGTCATGCATGCTACATTACATAAAGTGAGTCAAATTATGTCGGTTGGAATGGGTGCCAACAACAAGTATGGGTGTTGTTATTGGGTGTCACATGCATTTAGATGTGACTACACCAACATCATTGTCTCACATGCATTTAGATGTGAAATTGGGTGGCAACAACACAACATAAAACCCCCCACATTAGCTAACTTCTTTTGCATTCATTATCTCTTTCCATTCTCTCATTCTATCTTTCCACTTCTCTCATTCTATCTTTCCATTCTCTCATTATCTCCTTCCACTTCTCAAGCAAAATAATGGACGGATACAGTTTGTACGTTGGGCCGTGGAATCCTACGATTGATAAGAGCTTCATAAAGCACCTTATCGAGCAAAAGAGGGAGGGCACGGCGTTGATGGAGGCTTTGTTGACCGTGGTCGATATTCTCAACATCGAGTTCGACATCCCATACACGTTCATCTTTGAAGATGTCTATTCCCGTTTTCATTTCATGAAGGAGCGGTATGACAACTTCAAATGGTTGATTGCCTTTGAAGGCACACAATGGGATATGGAGAGCAATCGCATTTTGGCGACCGACGAGAAATGGGCGGAGATCGTTCGGGTAATGTTTTCATCGTCTATCTCATTTATGATTGTTGTTTCGATATCCTACACGTAAATAACATGCACCTCATCATTATCCAGATTAACCCGTTTACTAAGGTATACTACCGTCGGGGTGACCCTCTCTACGACGACTTGATGGTGCTTTACGGACTCGACAACGTGAAGGTAGAAGATAAATCGGATCCAAGCAAAAAGGTGCCCGACCACGGAGATTCCGACGACGATTCCGTAGAAGAAGTTACCTCTCCTCCATTTAACGCCGTAAGCCGTAGGCTCTTCACCGGCCCGTCAACCTCCGATGCACGCCCCTCACGTGGGAAGGATCCACGCAAGGCTAGAGATGAAACCAATCGCTCTCGATGCTCGTCAACCTCGACATCGCCGTTGATGTGGTGGAAACCGTGATTCAAATCGTTGTTGATGTGTTTAAATTTCCGTGTATTTGTGTTGCGTTTCCATCGTTGTTGATGTGTTTAAATTTCCATGTATTTGTGTTTCGTTTCCATCGTTGTTGATGTGTTTAAATTTCCGTTTATTTGTGTTTCGTTTCCATCGTTGTTGATGTGTTTAAATTTCCGTGTATTTGTGTTTGATTTCATGTATTTTATGTTGGTAAGTGTGTTTATGTTGTCTAAGTTCCAACTGTTTGTAATACGAGCAGTTTAAGTTCCAAGAGTAATTTTGTTTGATCTACTAACACAAAATACAAATTAGATTAAAGGCTTAATACTATGAATTAATACAAAATACAAATTAGATTAACACTATGAATTAACACAAGATACATATTAAATTAAGACTACAGATTAAAGGTTCGTACTGTTCTAACTGTCAGAACTGTTAGAACTGTTCGTAATAAAAACTAACTGTCCGTTTCACACCACCAACAGCAAAAAAATTTACATGCATTGTTTGTTTCATACACCAGAACGAATAAATTGTTTTCAACTTACTGACATCACCTCCCCTCTTACCACTCATTTCCGTAAATACGGGCTTTTCAAAGCCCCAGAAGGTTTCCTCTGCCTCAGTGTCCTTCTGTAGGTCTTCAACGGTGTTGGTGCAGCTTCTGCCTCCACCACTGCATCTGCTGAAGGGGCGTCTGGAGCTGCCTCTGGCTCTGTCGGTGCTGGATCGAGGAAAGGATTGGGGAGGGGCCGTGGCTCTGACGGAGCTGCATCGAGGAAAGGATTAGGCAGGGGCCTTGGCAGGGGTGCATCGGTCATGTCCCTTTCGAACCGTTGCAACTGCTCACGATCCGTTTCCGTAAGGGGGGCATCGGGGTCGATTGGCTCATTGACCTGTTGACATCAAAAGTGCTCATTATATTATCAAAAAAATAAAAATAAAAATAATTAAAGAAAAAGGTTCGTTTTATTACCAGATGAAATCTGGATCTGAAACGCGTCTTAGGCCCTACGTACGCAGCCGTCTGCTGCCCGACGGACAAGGCACCCCTCGATCCCTCCTCGGCCTCCTCGGCCTCCTCGGCCTGCTCATCCTCCTGCCCATTGTGTAATATAATAAACTAAAGATAGAAAATGAATTGAGATGAAAAGAGGAGGAGTTTAAACCTCTTCTTCTTCATCTTCATCTGCTGCTGCATCACCCTCACGCTCCTCGGCTTGCATCTCCTCGTCCTCCACATCCACAGGCTCATTACCTTCTCCCCGGCCACTGGAACCACCTACCTCCACATGCCCGGATTGGTTGAAGTTGAATGTTTTCAACTTCTCAAAGACCAACCCGGCCACGTGTTCGGCGAACGACCCCATCAGCTCCTGCTTGAGCTCCTCCTTCACTTTCCCAACTTCCCTCGCAACAAGATCCTTGACCTTGGCCCTCTTACCACCCCTGCTTTCAGTTGGGACTTCGGCCTCTTCAGTAGCTTGGACTTCAGCCCCTTCGGCTTGGACTTGGGCTTCAGCCTCTTCTTCATTTCCTTCATCAGAAGTCCCCCTCGTCTTCTTTGCACGGGGTGCACAGGCAAGTGATACGCGGGAAGGATCGTATTGGAAAGTGAAGGGGGTTCCCGGGGGCTCAAGGGTGGTCATGTAAGGCTCATTCAGCTCGTCGGGGTCAGCAGCCAACGAGGTAGGTACCTTCAAAAAAGAGTACAAAATACTTGTTCAGAAAAATAGTGATAACAATTGGAACGTATAAAGTTGGAACTGAAAGCAGAACCCTGGATCAGAATGTTGGAACAAAAAAAGTTGGAACTGAAAGCAGAAAGTTGGATCAGAAAAGTTGGAACAAAAAAAAGTTGGAACTGAAAGCAGAAAGTTGGATCAGAGAATGTTGGAACAAAAAAAGTTGGAACTGAAAGCAGAAAGTTGGAACATAAAAAAGTTGGAAAGTTGGAACAAAAAAAAGTTGGAACATAAAGCAATATCTTCATGTAAACCACCAGTAGTACTGAAAATATATGAAGTTGGGAAAAATATAACTTTTTTTACAAACTACTTAAACTAACCTCTTCGGTCAGAATCGGTGCATACGAACCAGCTTTTGAGTAGGCGTACCGAACGCCTCGAGGACGATGGCCCTCCTTCTCCGTAATCCGTCCCCCGATTGATTTCCCCATTTCGGGGAATGCCTCGTAAATCCAGCCCTATAGATAAATGAAAAAATTTAGTATATCATACCCAATATCTCCAGAAAATGAAAAAATGAAGCATTCGAATTATATGTTGTGAAAACGTACGTACCATGAAAGCGAGGACGTTGCCGTTCAAATGGTAGGTCGTTGATGGAATGGAGTACTTGACTGACTTCAGGTTCTTTAAAAGAACCTGGAAGGAGACGCTCCCCCACGGGAAGTCATTCCAAACCGGTTGCTGCTCAATCAAGTCCCACACCCATTCGGGGACCTTGTTGCTCGACTCCAATCCAAGCACCGTGTGGACAGCAATCACGACCTGCCCCAACCTCAAGCAGTCCACCGTACTCATCTCCTTGAAGTTCGAATCGTCTGTGAAAAAGGCCCACAGCTCATCTGCAGTAACGGCCTGCTTCTGGAAGAACCTCGCGTAGATGGACTGCGGAGAAAAATCGAATACGGCGAAGGGATCGAATGTAGGGGGACAAGCTCCGAACTTCAGCCCTGTCACCAAGGCGAACTCCGTCCTTCCGAAGCGAATAACTTTATTGTTCACCCGGAAGAATATGGCCGTTGGATCAGGGTCAGGGACACCAACCACCTCCCGTGCAATTAAGTAGTGTATCAGCTTGTTTGACCGTATTACTTTCTTGGGATAACGGAGGTAATCCCCGAAGGCTGTAAGGTTCATCAGCTGTTGAGGGTTTGCCCCGCCCCCGTGAACTTTCAGCCGATTCCAAACCACTTCTCGTACGTTTTCCTTGCCTGCCAACAGGAGCTTATACTTCCCGCTTTGCATTTCAAGCCTTGGATAATCCCAACGAACCTACAAAAAAGAATAAGAAGTTGCATTATGTAATTGAACTAGAGATGGTATATCCTCGAATTCGCAATGAAAATGCTTGCTTTCTAATACAAAAATATATACAGCAGTGTACCCTATTATTTAGGGACCCATAAATACACTTCCATGTTCTCCACATGCATCATTATCTCTGTCTAACAAATACTTCCAAAAACAAATACTTATATGGCTAACTGAAATAAGCCCACCGAAACATACAATTTCTATTTCCTCACCATCATCAGTTTTTGGCACCATGTGTACTTGCAGTCATATATTTTCTGAACACAATGCAAGGTTTAAAACATGTTTCGAATGATGCAGCGATTTAATTTTTTCAGTAGATGTCATACCTACAATTCCAAGGAATAAACCATATAGAGTACCCTAAACCCTATCAATCACTTAAACAGAACGAAGAGTTATGCAGCCTACTGTGAAAATGGAATTAAATCCGCCTCAATTAGGCACTGCAGCTAGTTATTCAGATTATACTTTTCAAACATCCTAATGAGATACATCAAATTATTCAAGTGCTTTCATTTGAATTCAACAAAAAAGGTAACATAGAGTTCTTTTCCTCAGCTTTGTCCCTTCTTTCCCTACAAAATCTGAATATAAACAAGCAAGGTCGAAGGAAGAACACGAAAACAAATTCTTCTATTGTCCCTGCAGTTTGCAAAGCCAACCAAGTTCTCCTATTTTTCCCTCTTTCTACTAAAAACTCCAACAAGTATTCGTGCACAATCACAAATCAAAGCAAACCATACACTTCAAATCTGAAAAAAAAATTCCAATCTGAAAATTTCCAGTCACAACTCAAACCAAACCATAACCCTAACAATTCATCTTTAACATTACAATAAAACTTACAATTAAGCTTTAAATTCAAACCCAAACGGCTGAAATTAAAACCCACCTCATTCGAACTTGAAGCTGCCATCTAGGGTTTCGAGAGAGAGAGGGAGACAGCAACGATTGTGCAAGATTCCGGCGACGGCGACGGCGACGGAGATGGGCCGACGACAACTGGAAGAGAGAGGGAGGATTTGGGAGAGAGGGTTTGAGAGAGAGGGTTTGGGAGAGAGAGGGTTTTAGAGAGAGCTAAAACCGGAAACAGCTTCGGGAGGCCGACGACTGGACGCCGACAACGACGGCTGGACAGCTTCGGGAGGCCGACGGCGAAGGCAACCGGAAACAGAGAGGTTCGCGAGAGAGAGAGGGTTTGAGAGAAGAGAAGCTGCTCGTTGAGTTGAAATGAGGGATGAGAAGCCCGCCTCTTGTTTTTGTCAAAAAAAAGCACATTCAAATTTGAAGGGTAAAATTGTCCTAAAAAACAAAATATGGACATGATTTATTGAACCTTAAGTTTGTGGACAAACTTTATTTTTAAAAGCTGAAAATGGACATATCAAATAATGTCCCAAAATTTATTATACCTACAAATCTATCTACTCGTCGCTCTCATGCACCTAGGCTATCACAAACATACACTGCACATTTATATCCAAAGTTAATAATGGGATTTTAATTATTTATTTGAAGTCACTTGAAAATTTAAATTCTTCAATCCAAAAAAGTTCCAAACTCTTAAGAATAATAATTTAATAGGTTTTATGGATATTATAATTGAAAATTACGTTAAAATACCTAATCTTATTAAAACTACAAAATTATAGTAATTATTTAAATCTCTATATATTTAAATCGTTTATTTTTACAATTTCTATACTATTAAGATAAATAATAGAATAATCAAAAGAAAAAGGGTAGAGACTACTACAGAGTTTTTGACGAATTCATTTTTTTTTTTCATAATTATTATTCCATCCTTTAAATTCAAAATCATTTTGTTACTCTGCTTTTCTGTCTGAGTGATGCTATTCGGCCATAATGTGGCCGGCCATAATTTAACTTTTTTTTTTAGTATCAAATAATTTATATATTTATGCCAAACTTTTTTTAGATTATAAAAAACTTAAAAAGCGATACTCCATAATTTTTACGTATTTTTAAAAATTATTCCTGTAATTATTTAATAATTTTTACTATTTTAAAGGATTTATTACCTTTTTATGTAGAAAAAAAGAGAAAAATGTGTAATTTTGGGGGAAAAAATTTCTTTAAATTAAAATATTAAACTAATAAATTATAGTTATCATTTACTATTTTTAAAATTACTTATATTATGAAAAATGTCGTTGTGTGGCCGGCCATATTATGACCAAATAACATTATTGTTTCTTTATAGTTGATTTAAGTAAACAATAGAGCAAGAACGACAATAAACCAAGAAATTGTGCAGATTATTATACAAATATCTTGCGAACTATTAATGTAATTTGCGTAGGTAAGTTTTTAAAATTAGTGTGGAAAAAGTACATATTTATAGAATAATTGATTGTAGGAATTAATTAGGGGAAGAATTCCTTGTAGTGTGGAAGAAGTACATACTTATAGAATAGTTGATTGTAGGAATTAATTAGGAGAAGAATTACTTGTAGAAAAAAATCCACAATCGTAAACGAATAATCATATATATATTTGAATAGTTGATTATTTCTTCGATGTTATTTTATGATGATCTAAAAGGATTTTAAAAAAGAATAACAATTGATTGTAAAATAATAATACACATAACTCACTAATTAAACCACTTCTTCCAATCAACTATGTCGATTAATAACAAAAAAATATAATAACAATACTATTATAATATAATAATATAAAATAACAATTGATTAGAAAAAATATGTCTATTAATAATATTAATAATATAATAACAATAATATTTTTAATAAAAGGATAATTATATAAATAATATAATATTATTTTAAAATAAAAGGAGGGGAGGGGTATATTTGGCATTACATATTTTGGAAGAATGCACACTTTTATAATAGTAATAGATATATAAATAATAATCAAGTAAACTAAGAAATAAAATAAATTTAATACATGTAAACTACTAGTAAAAGCTGAAAGGAAAAAAAAAAAGGTGAAACAGAAAAACAAAAGAAAATAAGAGTAGAGAGAAGGGATAAAGAAAGCCAAAGCAACAAATGAATAAACTCCACACGTGTACGGCATTTGATAACGTCTTCAATGGAGAAGGTTTCGGCATAGAATTTGCCCGTTACGTACCTCAAATTTCAAAATTTATAATGCTTTATAGTACTGAAAAAGGGAAGGAGAGAAGAAATAGGTTTTAATAATTGTATTGTTGGGAATCTTAATAGTGCATGGATGAAACGATAAAGTGATCAGCTGTAGAATTACTTGAGCGTTAGCTACCTTTATTCCATTGATTCATTCTTCTCTGAGACTTCCAAAAAACCCAGATAAGAAATCAGAGATCCATCCATCCATCATCCATGGCAGCAGCTTTCGCAGCTCTCCTTTCTCTTAAAAATAACTTGGACCTCATCCAAAATCATCCCCGCCACGCTTTTTCCTTCGAAGCCAAACAGATTCAGTCCCTCCACCAAACGGTGAGTTTCTTGATCGATTTCTTGAAAAGGTGTGATTACTCTCCTGGAATCCCCAAAGAAGCTGCAGAAGCTTTAGAGAGGCGAATTGCGCGTGCAGCTGAAGTGGCTGAAGACGTCCTTGAATCTCAAGTCGTTGACCAGATCCGTAGTGGAAAGACGAGAAGATCAAAGACGGGATCGTCTCGTTTCCTGCTTGATCTTCAGAAAGTAACCCTGGATTTGGATTATATGAGGAGAAAGGCTACAAACATCAAAGTGCAGAGTGGAGTGGAAGCGGAGCAGCAGCAGCAGTCCACATATTCATCAACCTCCGCCAAGAATAGTACTACAACAATGGTGGGATTTGATGGAATCCTTCTTCAACTTTTAGATAAGCTCACCGGAGTTCCACCGAGCCGTCAAGTCATCCCCATAGTAGGTATGGGGGGAATCGGTAAGACTTATCTTGCTAGAAATGCTTTTAAACATCCACTTATTGTGGAACACTTTGATATTTGTCTTTGGGCTACAATCTCTCAATTATATAAGGTTGAGAAAATTCTCACACAACTTGTGTCTGGTTTAAGAAAGTCGAAAACTAAAACTTTTAGCTACAGAAATGTTGATGAGGGGCTAGAGGAAGAGTTGTATAAGGGTTTATGCGGGCAAAGGTATCTGATTATACTAGACGATATGTGGAGCGTCCAAGCTTGGTATGATGTGAAGTTCTTCTTCCCAAATGCGGATAACGGGAGTCGAATCCTAGTGACTACTAGGCTCTCTGATGTGGCCAATTGTTTCAGTGCTTCGTGGCGTGCAATCCGTGTTCTTGATGAGGCCGATAGCTGGGATCTGTTTTGTCGAAAGACATTCGGGGAGGAGAAAGGATGCCCCCCTGAGTTGAAGGATATCGGGAAGAAGATAGTTCAAAAGTGCAACGGACTTCCCCTCGCCATCGTTGTGGCCGGTGGCCATCTCAGCCACTCCTCAATGACTCTGGAATACTGGATGAATGTGGCAAACCATATGTACTCTGTTTTGAACTCTGGAGAAGGCGAGGAGCAGTGCATGAACACATTATCATTGAGTTACAGCTACTTGCCTCCTCATCTAAAGCCATGTTTCCTACTTCTGGGAGCATTTCCAGAAGACGCGGATATTTATGGGCGGAACGTTGGTAAGCTTTGGATCACTGAGGGATTAATAGAACCTACTGAAAATATGGTATTGGAGAAGGTTGCAGAGGAATACTTATTGGATCTTTACGAGAGAAATCTAATTTTAGTTGATGGATTGGGTTACAACGGAAAAATTGTGTATTTTAAGGTACACGATCTTCTTAGAGAAATGTGCATAAAGATTGGGGAGAAAGAGGAGTTCTTACTTGTGCTTGATACTCAAGGAGCCATAAGTAGGGAGCGTCGAGTCATGATCAGCGGGGAAGAAATTGCAGGGGTGAAGCATCAGTTGAGAACAAAGACCTTGAATGCTCCGATCAGGTGTCTGATGTATGAAGCGGGTGGTTGGCCCTCGTGCGACTTTAAACTGTTGAGAACATTGAGTAGGGTTGTTCCAACAACAACAAGTGTGCCTATTTCTCAGCAAGTGAACTTGCGGTTCCTCAGGGTTAATCTTGAAAGGACAGCTCTCCACACTTTTTACCTCCCTTCATCAATATCACTGCTATGGAATTTGCAGATATTGACGATTGACTTATTCCTCTCTCCAGTGAAAGTGATCTTCGCACCATATGAGATCTGGGAGATGCTACATCTTCGACATCTTGAGATCTTCCCAGTTTGCCTTGTTGATCCTATTCCTGTGGAAAGATTAGACGAAAGAAATGACGATGACGACTTGGTTATGAAAAATCTGCAAACACTTTGGAAAGTGGAGAATTTCAGATTGAGTGAAGAGGTTTGCAGGAGAATCCCAAATATTACACAACTGCACTTACAGTATCTGGATGGAGCAAGTTCGTATACGTATTACTGTCCCCAAAATCTTTGCTACTTCCATAAACTGGAGTTTTTTATATGCGATTTCTATGGAGATAGCATATGGCGTGATTTTGCTCGGAGCCTCACTTTCCCGAGTTCTCTTAAGTGGTTGTTTCTAGGTGGCTGTTGTGTTGATTGGGAAGAAATGGTAGCGATGGTTGGATCCTTACCCAATCTTATCAGTCTTCGATTGTTGTCAGATGCAGTCATTGGTTCGGTATGGACCAGTGTTGAAGGGAAATTCGTGAGCTTGAAGAACTTGGAGATTTGGGAATGTTATGAATTAGTTCACCTAAATGTAGAGAGCTCCCATTTCCCGGTCCTTCGAACACTTGATCTACGTAATTTGCCTAATCTGGACGAGCTACCTTCAGAGATAGGAGAGATACCAACACTTGAATGGATTATAATAGAGCACTGCAGCGAATCTTCAAGCATTTCAGCAATAAGAATATTAGTGGAACAAGAGGAGCTGGGGAATGAGGATTTATGGGTTCGTGTTTCTTTACGGGGTGACGACGAAACACTCAAGCGTTTCGAGAGCCAGGTTCAAGATGAAGGTCTCAAAAGAAAGAATCTATTTCTAGATCTCCAAATTGTGAAGCCCTAGAGTTCTTGAAAACTTTAATTTTTATGATTTAGGAATTTCATCTTCTGATGGTTGTAGTTATGAACAAATTATTTGCTCCGGATATTTACTTTTAGCACATTTTGGTTTGGATTGACCTGAACTCCAAAAATTAATTTGTTTTGACCATCTTGATAAGAATCAATGTATATCTATTACTACCAGTCTACCAGTTTTCTAATTCTTCGACTCAAATGAAACACACACGATCAAGTAGAAAGATTTACCACATCTGCGAGGCTTGATGCAGCTCAATCACGAATCACAATCATCCTTTTAGTGCTTCATATACAACGACAGCTTGATGTCCCTACAGAAACCGGGCATTGTCACATATAATGGTGATGAAGGCCAGTAGCAACAGCAATAAGACTAGGCATGGTTAAACAACTTCATGCTCAGGCTCAGCCAATGAAATTACACCGCAACAAAAGGAGTTGGAGCAATAATATCATCAATAAAGCTATTTGGCCATAATGTGGCCGGCCACACAACGGCATTTTTCATAATATACGTAATTTTAAAAATGGTAAATGATAATTATAGTTTATTACTTTTATATTTTAATTTAAAAATATTTTTTCCACAAAAATACATAATTTTTTCTTTTTTTTCTAGATAAAAAGGTAAAAAAGTCTTTAAAATAGTAAAAAATATCAAATAATTAAAGGGTTAATTTTAAAAAATACGTAAAAAATATGGAACATCACTTTTTGAGTTTTTTATGATATAAAAAAGTTTGGCAAAAAAATATAAATTATTTGATACTTAAAAAAATTAAAAAAATTAAATTATGTCCGGCCACATTATGGCCGAATAGCATCACAAAATATTATAAAAGTGTGCATTCTTACAAAATATGTATTGCCAAGTATAACCCTCCCCTCCTATTATTATTAATCATTATATTATTATTATTATTATTATTATTATTATTATTATTATTATTATTATTATTATTATTATTATTATTATTATTATTATTATTTGGAGGAATTCTTTTTAAAGGAAAAAGACTTAAATATATTAAACTATTATTTTAAATATTTGGACGTATTTTTTTAAATTTATTTATTAAACCAATGATGAATTTTTTTAAAGAAAAAAGAGTCAAAACTATTAAACTATTATTCTTAATATTTAGATGTAAATTTTTTACTAAACCAATTAATGATCACATAAGAAACACCTTTAATATTATATTAAATTGTTATTATTGTTGAGATTTCAAATAATTATAACTATTAAACTAATATTATTAAGATTTGAGGTTTTTTTTATTTTTTATTAAACCGATTAACCATCCAATAATGCTATTTGGCCATAATGTGGCCGGCCACACAACAATATTTTTTATATTTTTTGTAATTTTAAAAATTGTAAATGATAACAATAATTTATTAATTTCATATTTTAATTTAAAAGGAAAAAAAATTATAATATTGTGATCTTTGAGATTTAGATGAATTCTTCTTTTAAAGGAAAAAAATTATAATTAGCTATTAAAATATTATTATTAAGAACAAGAGAGAAAAACGTCCATATACATATTAGCTACAATTAATGATCTCATAAGACACAATATTATTGGAGTGACGTACATAATTCAGTGGGATTTAATTTGATCATATGAATTCATTCAACATGTAGACCGGTGAACAAATGAGTGTAGTCATTCTATTTAAGTTTTTTAACATGTTTATAGTTTGGGCTTCTATTAGTCTAATATTTTATTCGCCGATAAATTATTTCAGCAATACGCAGTTGACACGTATATTAAATTAGAGACTGCAAGATTGGATTTTTTTTCGGAGAAATCAATCAACGATGAGAGCCAAATTGTACCAAAGAATTATGGACAATGTCTTTAAAGGAGAAGTTACAAAAATATAAAATTACAAAAATATAAAATAAAATATTCAAATAATCTAATAATTTGTGGTGAAAGAAAGAGGAGATACTAGAATTAGTTTGTGAGAAATAATCTTTCTTTGGTTTGAAGTAGTAGTCAGAATCATATAAATAATTAATCTCAACAGTACAAGAAATCTGAAGATAATTTAAGCAACATTAACGATCATTGTTAAAACTTAGAAGCCGTCTTCTATGAATGTCTACATTACCTTTTACAAAATATAAATAATAAAAAATATAAATGAGTGAATTTTTCAGCATTTATTTACTTCGAAATGCAACTAATTTTCATAGATTCAAAAGTTATGATATATGCTACAAAATTATTGATTGATTTCTAATCAACCGCTAATCGACACATAGTTTAAAACTCAATAATTGCTAATTACTCTAATGTGCAATATCTAACTACTCATAATTAAGCCAAAATGAAGTAACGACGTTCCTTGACAAATACTAATAGTAAATATTGTCAAATTTGTGATACGGTGAACAAGTGAGTGTAGTCATTCTATTTAAGTTTTTAACACGTTTATAATTTGGGCTTCTATTAGTCTAATCTTTTATTCGCCGGCAGATTATTTCAGCAATACGCATTTGACACATATATTAAATTAAAGACTGCAAGATTGGATTTTTTTTTCCGGAGAAATCAATATATCAACGATGAGAGTCAAATTGTACCAAGGAATTATGGACAATATCTTTAAAGGAGAAGTGTGAGAGACTGAAGTTGGCAAACGAATTGTTCTTTATGCTACATTTATTGGGGGTTCAAGAGATATGAGGCATAGGTATCTTGATGCATTGACATTAGTATACAATTTTGGGAAGCCAAACTTATTTATTACTATGACCTGCAATCCAGAGTGGAATGAAATACAAGAAAAATTATATGTTGGTCAAACTTCTCAAGATCATCCTGATTTAACTTCAAGAGTTTTTAGGCCAAAACTGCAAGACTTGAAAAATCAATTATTCAAGCATGAGATATTTGGAAATGTTGCTGCACATGTTCAAAAAAGAAGTTTAGCACACGCCCACATACTAATCATTTTCAAGTCGGAGTACAAGATAAACTCAATAGATGAAATTCATAAACATGTTAGCGCTGAAATTTCAGATCTAGATCAAAATCACGAGTTATATGAATTCGTGAAGAAGCATATGATGCATGGACCATGTGGGGAAAGGAATTTGAAAAACTCATGTATCGTGAAAGGAAAATGCAATGCCATTATCCACAATTGCATTCCGAAAGCATTATACAATGGATATCTGATATATAGAAGAAGAAATAACGAAGCAGTCCTTTTTGTCCATAATGCAGAGCTCAACAATCAGTGGGTCGTAGCTTACAATGCTTATCTACTATCTAGATATAATTGTCATATTAATGTAGAAGTTTGTTTTGCATCACGTCTGACAAATATTTATATAAATATATATACAAAGGACATGATAGAGGGACAATCAATATGATCCAGAATGAAGATAACAATCAAGTTGATGAGAAAAATCAGTTTCAAGATGCACGTTGGGTATCTTCTTAAAAAACATTATGGAGAATATTCGAATTTGAGATGCATGATATATACCCCGCTGTTATCAACTTAAAACTTCATCTTCTAATTATCAATGCATAGCATACCACAAAAGTCAAAATCTGGATAGATTAATTTTAAATTTAGATAATGTTTCAAAAACAATGTTGACTGAGTTTTTTTCTACGTGTGCTAGAAATGAAAAAAAACAAGAAAGTATCTTTACAAAGAATTTCATGAGCACTATGTTTGGGACAAAAGGGGCAATTGTTGCACAGAAAAGAAAAGGGGAAAAAAAAAAGGCAATGTTATTGGACGTATCAGTCCGGCAAATCCAATTGAAGGAGAAATATATTATGAAAGATTAATGCTGAATCATGTTAGAGGACCAACGTCTATCAAATACTTGAAAACAATCAATAATACATAATATTTGAGTTTAAATGAAGCAGCACAAAATCGAGGATTGCTAGAAGCAAATTAAAGTATCATTGAATGCCTCAGTGAAGCAATGACATTTCAAATGCCCAATGAATTATGAAGATTGTTCGCAATAATATTAGTACACTGTGCACCAGCAAATGTGAGAATTCTATGGGATACGTAATATGATGCATTGTCGAAAGATTTTAGGAAGGAAGCAAATACTTCACTCGATCTACAAGCTTTCAAAACATTTGAGCACTTACTTAGAAAGCATGGGAAAGATATACGAGTTTATGATCTTCCAAATATTCCTAGGAATCTTGGTAATGTGAACATTGAGAACTATAGAGAAATGTAAGACGAAATGTCAATAGAGATACTTAAAGAAGATCAACAAGCAGAGTCAAAGTTGAACTCCGAATAACAATTTACTTGTTCTATGATTTTGGGATTGCATAGAAAAAGGAGAAGGTGAATTATGTTTATAGATGGACCAGGCGGAATCGAAAAAACATTCTTATACCGTGCATTATTAGCTAATGTCAGATTGAAAAAATGTTTTGCACTTGTAACTGCAACGTTTGGAGTTGCTGCAGGAATAATGCCCTGAGGAAGAATAACACATTCACGTTTCAAGATTGGATGTATTAGTTCGTCAAATCCAATAGAAGGAGAAAGGTATTATGAAAGATTACTCTTGAATCATGTTAGAAGATCAACGTCTTTCAAATACTTGAAAACGGTCAATGGTACACAAAAACGAGAATTACTACACACAGATCAAAGTATCATTGAATGGTTGAATGGAGCAATAACATTCAAATGTCAAAATAAATTACGAAGATTGTTCACAATAATATTAGTATATTGTGTACCAATAGATGTGAAACTTATATGTCAAAACTAAATACATCGAATCTTATAACAAATAAATATTTTTAGGGAGAAAATCAATCTCTGTGTACTAAGAATGACTCAACTTACAAAATTCAATGGAAGTACGCTTCTTTACCACAACCAATTCGGTGAAGATCGACGATAAAGGAAACTTGTACCTTACAGCCAATGTAATCCAAAAGATATGTCCAAAACATTCCGAAGATTCGATATGTAGAAAGTGCAATGAGAAAGTAATTGAAACAATACAAAGGTACTTTCGCAAATACAAATACTTCAAAGTTGCAATAAAGTATATATATTTTAACTTGAATTTCCTATATAATTACAGGTACATGATAACTCTAAATATTGTGCAAGGGATTACAATGCACATATTACTATATTTAACGATGTCGTGGCAGTATACGTAGGATGCTCGGTGGACGAATATATATCATCAATTAGCAAGGTTATTTTCCGTTCTAAACTCTTAATTAAAGCTAAGAATTTCCAAATCAAAGCTAAATACATCAAATCTTATTTTTAGGGAGAAAATCAATATGTATATTACAAAGGATTCAACTTACAAAATTCAAGGGAAGTACACTTCGTTACAACAACCAATTCGATGAAGATAGACAATAAAGGGAACTTAAACCTTATAGCCGATGCAATCTAAAAGATAGAAGACACAAGTGAAAAAGAGGTAAAAAAAAAATCCAAACAAAAATGTGAAGACGAGTAAAACCTCTAAGAAAAAATCAAGCATGGAGTTGGAACTTCGTGAACATCAAGAGAAGGGGAAAAGAAAAATATTTCGAAAGAAGTTTGAAGATTGCGTTGACATTTCAAGTGGCGACGATGAGACACCTTGGAAAATTTTATCTCCAAAATCAAGTGGAATAGAAGTTCGATGCGCTTCAAAGTATAAAAGGAGAAGGATTAACCATGATAAAATTTAATTTCTAAATATTATAGTATAGATTAATTATTTCTTTTTTAGAGATACTTGAACTTTTTTTGGTTTAATTATTTTGTTTTTATCATTTACTAATTATTCATCTTTTTTATTTTTACAATGATTCGTTATATGTTTCGATATAAAATAACCTAATAATTTAGACAATTTTTTTATCGAAATAAGTAAAAATTTGAGTGATCACGTGCATCGCACGTGTTGTCCACTAGTCTTTTAATAAAAATTCTGATTAGTAAGACAACCGGCAACAGGAGCACATTCATTCTGTTTAATAACTGCAAAAGATAAACTTTCAACCACAACGAGGAATCCCATCATAATTACCATACTAATAATTAAGGGTGTGTTCCCTTTCATCGATAATAAGGAAAAATAAAATTAAAAAATCTTTCATTTTCCTCCTTTTCCTATTTGGGAAAATTTCCCCAAGTATCCATTGTCTCACATTGTTACTCCAAAATCATGAAAATACTTTCTTACTCAAAATTTCCTACAAGACAAGCTATTTTCCCGCCTAAGAAAACATAGAATCAAACAATTAAGAGGAATACTGCATTAAAGAATAAAATTTCGATTTCCATTAAAGAGAACATGCCTTAAAAGGTAAAATTATCATAAGCTTAAGATCATGTCGCATGCTTTGTAATTCTAGAATGATCAACATTACCTAATTACAATTTCCAAATTTCAATGCTTAGTGCCATAAGGAAGAAGAAACAGATTTAATAATCAGATAGTACTCTCCCCGTCCCATTTTATTAACCCCAAAAAGAATGTATAAGACTAATAAAGCGAAACGGAGGCGGACAAAGTTGCAGACACGCAGTAGTGGAATGTTTAAAAAAGAGATTAACAAAAAGGCAGGCAAATGTTGGATTAAATAATCGAGTGTTTTAGCTTATATTCCACAAAACAAACAGGCTTCCCATTGAATCATAATTCTCAGTGATTTCCAAAACCAGACAAGAAATCAGAGATCCATCCATCAATCATCCATGGCAGCAGCTTTCGCAGCTCTCCTTTCTCTTAAAAATTAACTTAGGACCTCATCCAAAATCACCCCCGTCACTCCTTTTCCTTCGAAGCCAAACAAATTCAATCCCTCCACAAAACAGTGAGTTTCTTGATCGATTTCTTGAAAAGGTGCGACGACTCACCTGGGATCCGCAAAGAAGCTGCAAAAGCTACAGAGAGGCGAATTGCACATGCAGCTGAAGCAGCTGAAGACGTCGTTGAATCTCACGTTGTTGACCAGATCCGTAGTGGAAAGACGAGAAGATCAAAGACGGGATCGTCTCGTTTCCTGCTTGATCTTCAGAAAGTAACCCTGGATTTGGATTATATGAGGAGAAAGGCTACAAACATCAAAGTGCAGAGTGGAGTGGAAGCGGAGCAGCAGCAGCAGTCCACATATTCATCAACCTCCGCCAAGAATAGTACTACAACAATGGTGGGATTTGATGGAATCCTTCTTCAACTTTTAGATAAGCTCACCGGAGATCCGTCAAGCCGTCAAGTCACCCCGATAGTAGGCATGGGGGGAATTGGTAAGACTTGTCTTGCTAGAAATGTTTTTCAACATCCAGCTATCGTGCAACGCTTTGATATTTGTCTTTGGGCTACATTATCCCAACAATACATGGTTCACAAAATTTTAACACTGCTCATGTCCGGTCTTAAAAAGCTCAAACTCAAAACATTCGATGAACCCGCTAGCATAAATGACGATGAGAAGCTTGAAGATGATTACGAAGTTAGTACCTGTGAGCTGAGCCGTAACCAGCTGCATTCCTGGGTGATCTGACCGCTCGAGATGCAGAATTTCGCGAACTTGCTTGACTGTAAATCCAGTAGGTGGATCTATCTCATCGTCATCGTCGCCGCCGTCAGATCCGCCCCCATCCGGTGCTCCAAACCGTCCAGATCCAACCACGAACTCACGAAGAAGCGGCTGATAGTGATTATCCTTCTTTCCAGATGCTTCACCTTGTTCATCTTCAACTCGCCTCTCCCAAACCTCACGTCGTTGTTGTTTCACCATTTTTGTGTAAAATCAAGTTCAAAGAAATATAGATCCAGCTCAAAATAAAGAAATCGAAGAGAAGAAACCCTAGTTTCCTGCTCTGGATACCATGAAGAAATCGAGAGGAAAAGAGGAAGAAAAGTTCATTTCATTCAACTGTAAAAATCAGGTGTTCAATTACAGCAAAATCAATTAACAAATTCAGTTAACACTGTTTATATAGTGTTAACTACTTCCTACGTGGCAAAAGCGTGCACAACTAATAGAAACGCAAAAACAATTACTCTCTAATCTACACCGTACGATCCAAAGATAATCTACGGCTCTTATTAACCCAACACTTAATGAACAGGGTTCGAAACCCATGAACAACAAAATAAGCAAACTCTAACAACTACACTAACTTCATCTTCTTCACACGTTCTTCTCCATTGATAGCATCTCCCACAGCTTGCATCACCTCCTCCACCTCCATTTCCTGCATATTTCCACAAACTAAAATTAGATTTCTCTTGTACAGATCCAATAAGTAATCCTCCGCAACTGTCTCCAACACGGTATTTTCAGTAGGTTCTATTAATCCCTCAGTGATCCAAAGCTTACCAATGTCCTGTCCATAAATATTCTCGTCTTCAAGAAATGCTCCCAAAAGTAGGAAACACGGCTTTAGATGAGGAGGCAGGTAGCTATAGCTCAAAGATAACACGTTCAAGCACTGTTCCTCGTTCTCTGCAGAATTCAAAACTGAGTCCATATGGTTTGCGACATTCTCCCAGTATTCAAAAGCCATTGATGAGTATTTGAGATGGCCACCAGCCAGAACAATTGCTAGGGGAAGTCCGTTGCACTTTTCAACAATCTTCTTTCCAATCTCTTCCAACTCAGTGGGGCAACCTTCCTCTGCAAATGTCTTTCGACAGAATAGATCCCAACTACTGACCTCATCTAGAAAATGAATTGAACGCCACACAACACCCAAATGATCAGCCACATCAGAGAGCCTAGTTGTCACAAGAATTCGACTCCCGTTGTTTGTCTCTGGGAAGAAGAACTTCACATCATCCTAAGCAAACAAGAAATCATTTCCCAATTTTGAATAGAAGAACTGAGCATCTATTTGACTTGGTTCATGCAGACCTGTGGGGGCCTTATACTGAAGATAACTTGTGTTCAGTTAGATACATGCTTACTTTAGTTGAGGACCATAGCAGAATGGTTTGGGTTTATATGTTGCACAGCAAAGATCAAGTGGCATCTACCCTTAAGACTTATATTGCTATGATCAGAACACAATTCCATTCCATCATTAAACAATTTAGAACAGATCATGGTACTGAGTTTTTGAATCAAACAGTGTGCAAGATTTTTCTAAGAATGGGATACTGCATCAGAAGAGTTGTCCTTATACTCCCCAACAAAATGGCATTGTGGAGATAAGGCACAGATATCTCTTACAGAGATATCTTACATACTGCAAGGGCTTTGCTGTTTACAAGTGGGTTACCTTCTAAATTTTGGCCATATTCATTGTTGACTGCAGCTTGATTGGTGAACAGGTTGCCTAGTAGGGTGATAGAATGGCTATCACCTTATGAAGTGATGTTTAAAGAACAACCAGATTATGCAATGTTGAAGCCCTTTGGATGCTTATCATATGCAATGGATCTTACTCCTACTAGAAGTAAGTTTGATAGTAGATCAATTAAATGCATTTTTCTGGGTTATGATCTATCACACAAAGGATATTTGCTATATGACATGAATAGATCTCAAGTTTTTATATCTAGGGATGTGAAGTTCATTACTGATAGCTTTCCCTTCCATGCTTCATATTCTAGTCCTGATCTACATTTGCAAGAAAACCCTACTCTACCACTGATACCTTTACCTACAAAAAACAACTTTTCACAACAGAACACTATGGCTGATGGTACTCATATAGAGTCCACTAGTAGTACAGATCACACTGGGTGATACTACTGAATTGGATGAAGATGTTTCTTCAGTTTCAGATTTGAGTGTTCATGATCTTGTTGATAATGATGTAGATAATAACAGACCAGCTGAAGGAAGGGGGGCAAGGGTTCGTAGAGCACCCACTTGGATGGATGATTATGTTTGCAGTAGTTTCACTACAATTCCTAGGTACACCACCTTCTGGCACAACTCCACCCACCTTTCCTTATCAAGTGTGTTCAGTATTGACATCATCTTATACTGCTTATCTCTTTAATTTGTCTGTCATTAAAGAACCTACTACCTATAAAGAGGCTTGCATTACACCAGAGTGGGTGGAGGCTATGGACAAAGAACTTGAGGCTCTTACAACTAATAAGACTTGGGTCTTAACTGACTTACCAGCAGGGAAGAAACCTATAGGGTGTAAATGGGTTTACAAAGTGAAGTTGAATCCCAATGGGTCAGTTGAGAGGTACAAGGCTAGGTTGGTAGCTAAGGGATTTAATCAGCAATATGGTATAGATTACACAGAAGTGTTTTCTCCAGTTGCAAAGATGGTCACAGTACGATTTTTGTTTGCTATTGCTTCTGCATCTGACTGGTCTATACATCAGTTGGATGTAAATAATGCATTCTTGCATGGTTTTCTCAATGATGAGATCTATATGTCTATCCCACCTGGATTGAAAGGAGCAAAGGAACATCAAGTCTGTAAACTGGTCAAAAGTCTGTATGGTCTCAAACAAGCCTCTAGGGAGTGGAATGCAGAGTTCACCAAACAATTGGTTCAATTTGGCTTTGTGCAGTCCCATAGTGATCATTGTCTTTTTCTGAAAGGATCTGGTGAAGCCTTTCTTTGTTTGTTGGTTTATGTTGATGATGTGTTGGTTTGTGGTCCTTCCCAATCTCTTATTGATGAATTGAAGGCATTCCTTCACTCAGCTTTTACCATCAAAGACTTAGGGACTGCCAAATATTTCCTAGGGATGGAGGTTGCTAGGGGAAGTGCTGGTATTTCACTTAATCAAAGGAAGTATGTACTAGACATAGTGACTTCAGCTGGATTGATTGGGTGCAGACCAGCTTCAACTCCTCTACCTCCTTCAACTCCTCTACCTCTTGGTTTAACTCTCACTCGGCATGATGGTGATTTGTTAGCAGATCCTGAACCCTACAGACGGCTCGTTGGCCAGTTACTATACTTAAATCTCACTCGACCTGATGTTTCCTTTGCTTCACAGCAACTAAGTCAGTTCGTTGCTAAGCCCAGGACTGGACATTGGAATGCAGCATTGCACGTGCTGCGGTACCTCAAAGGATGTCCCTCTCTTGGGGTGTTCTATCCCTCAACCTGTGATTTCACTCTTCATGCATACTCAGATGCAGATTGGGGGACTTGCCGAGATTCACGATGGTCTATAACTGGGTATTGCATATTTTTTGGTTCGGGTTTGCTTTCTTGGAAATGTAAGAAGCAACCTACAGTTGCAGCCTGAACAGCAGAGGCTGGGTATCGAGCAATGAGTGTCACAACTCGAGAGATGGTATGGATTTCTTACTTGATGAGGGATTTCCATATCCCTCTTGCTCTTCCATTTTCTCTGCACTGTGACAATGATGCTGCTATTCACATCACAAAGAATAGCGTTTTCCATGAACGGACCAAGCACATTGACATAGATTGTCATATAGTTAGGGAACGCTATCGTTCTGGATTTCTAACTCCTATTCCAGTTTCATCATCTCTTCAGCTTGCAGATTTTCTCACCAAATCTTTGGTATCTCCACGCTTTCGTTCTATTCTTTCCAAGATGTACTTGTTGGATGTCCATCAAGCACCTCTTGATGGGGGGTGGAAATATGCAGGAAATGGAGGTGGAGGAGGTGATGCAAGCTGTGGGAGATGCTATCAATGGAGAAGAACGTGTGAAGAAGATGAAGTTAGTGTAGTTGTTAGAGTTTGCTTATTTTGTTGTTCATGGGTTTCGAACCCTGTTCATTGAGTGTTGGGTTAATAAGAGCCGTAGATCATCTTTGGATCGTACGGTGTAGATTAGAGAGTAATTGTTTTTGCGTTTCTATTAGTTGTGCACGCTTTTGCCACGTAGGAAGTAGTTAACACTATATAAACAGTGTTAACTGAATTTGTTAATTGATTTTGCTGTAATTGAACACCTGATTTTTACAGTTGAATGAAATGAACTTTTCTTCCTCTTTTCCTCTCGATTTCTTCATAGTTGATGCATTGGGTTACAATGGAAAAATTGTGGATTTTAAGCTACATGATCTGCTTAGAGAGGTGCATAAGGATTGGGGAGAAAGAGGAGTTCTTACTTGTGCTTGATACTCATGGAGCCATAAATAGAGAACGTCGAGTCGTGATCAGTGGGGAAGAAGCTGCAGCGGCGCCGAAGCATCAGTTTAGAACAAAGACCTTGGATACTCCGATCCGGTGTCTGATGTACAAAGGAGATTGGCCGTCGTGTGACTTGAAACTGTTGAGAACATTGAATAGGGTTGTTCCAACAGCAACAAGTGTGCCTATTTCTCAGCAAGTGAACTTGCGGTTCCTCAAAGTTGATCATAAAAGGACACCTCTCCACACTTTTTACCTCCCTTCATCAATATCACTGCTATGGAATTTGCAGACATTGACAATTGACTTAGCCCTCTCTCCGGTGAAAGTGATCTTCGCACCATACGAGATCTGGGAGATGTTACAGCTTCGGCATCTTGAGATCTTCCAAGTTTGCCTTATTGATCCTCTTCCTGTGGAAGGATTAGACGAAAGAAATGACGACTTGGTTATGAAAAATCTGCATACACTTTGGAAAGTAGAGAATTTTAGATTGAGTGAAGAGGTTTGCAAGAGAATCCCAAATATTACACAATTGCACTTACTGTATCTCGATGGAGCAAGTTCGTATATGTATTACTGTCCCCATAATCTAGGCTACTTCCATAAACTGGAATTCCTTTTATGCGATTTCAATGTAGATGGCAATTGGCGTGATTTTGCTTTGAGCCTCACTTTTCCAACCTCCCTTATGTGGTTGAATCTAGGTGGTTGTGGTGTTGATTGGGAAGAAATGACAGCGATGGTTGGATCCTTGCCCCATCTTATAAGTCTTCGATTGAGGTCGAATGCAGTCATTGGATCTCTATGCACCAGTGTCGAAGGGAAATTCGTTAGCTTGAAAAGCTTGGAGATTTGGGATTGTGATGAATTAGTTCACCTAAATGTAGAGATCTCGCATTTCCCAGTCCTTCAAACACTTCATCTACGCCATTTGCCTAATCTGGACAAGTTACCTTCAGAGATAGGAGAAATACCAACACTTGAATATATAATAATAGAGCACAGCAGTGAAACTTCAAGCATTTCAGCAATAAGAATATTGGTGGAACAAGAGGAGCTGGGGAATGAGGACTTCTGGGTTCGTGTTTCATTACAAGGTGACGAGGAAACACTCAAGAGCTTCGAGAACCAGGTTACAGATGAAGGTCTCACAAGCAAGAATCTATTTCTGGATCTCCAAACTGAGTAGCCCCACAGTTTCAATTTCTTAATTTTGTTTTTAAGAATTTCATTTTGTGATGTTCATATGGTTTTGTTTATCAACCTAAGCGACCCGAGTCAACCAAGTGGTGCATTGGGTTAATTGAGTTTTGACCTAAACCTGTCACATGTACTGACCATCTTGATGCAAATTAGTGACTATTTTCGTTTCAACGAAATAAAATTCTTGAGTGTCATGAAACAACTATTATCGGTACATAAAGGGAAATATATAACAGTAAACAAAAAAGGGTCAAGTAAGAAAAACCTCACCTAGTAAGGATAATTTGCTGAAATATGAATGGTGATCACCATCATTGAATACGGACGAGCAGGACTAGTTTCGATCTTCATACTCACCATTCTGGTGCTTCTTATACCATGAGAGCTTGATGTCCCTAGAGAAACACGGACTCATCACATTTTTCATGGAGATGATTCATGAAGGACATAATTATATATACCAAAGAAAATACACAGCAAGAAGCAATAATACCTGCACAACTACAATATTGTAGAACATGTGGGTTTTTTGTTGAACTAAGCACGTTGAGAAATGGAGTCATGATAAACTGCAACCAAAAGCACATTTATTTTATTCGATAACTTTGTATATCGGAGTATTATATAAGAGCACTGCAGCGATTCTTCAAGCATTTTAGCAAGTTCTAGGTCCTGAACCAGGTTCAAGATGAACAGCTTTCTTTTTGTTTAAAGAAGAGCCTCAAGTGATCTCAAAAATCTCAACACATCAACAGAAAAACGGGCAATCTATTCCATAAGAGGTCTCCAGATTCCTAAGCTACCATCTGTATAATCGAGATAAATGAGAGCCAACAGCAACTGGATATAAGCATTTGTGGGAAATTTCCCAATATTTTACAACCAGAAAGGAACCAATAATCAAACGAAAAAAAAAAACTCTACGGTAATTGTAGCTAACTAAATAATACCTCGTCGCTGAAATGTGCACAAGGTCGCCGCCAGGAGAATGAGAGAGAGGGTGGCGGTGGCGGTGGCGGTGAGAGTTGCATCGGACGCGGAAAACGACAGAGGAGCGGTGGCGCGTGGAGATTGATTGTGAATCGACGGGTATAGAAATATGCAGGAGCTAGGAGTTGAAGATGTTATACGTGATGTGCAGACAAAGCTAACTGGAGATGGTGATGAAGTTCAAGTGAAGAAGATGAAGTTGGAGAATAAATAGTGTGTATTTTGTTGCTGCTGTGGTTCGAACCCTGTAGCATTTTCTAGTTCAAATAAGGACCGTTGATCTTATTTAAGATCAACGGTGTAGATTAAGTCGTGTAGTAGGCTTTAGTTAAAGTACGTTTCTTGTAGTTGTTTTCACGTTTTCTGTACAATGGTAGTTAGCACAGTATATATATACTGTGCTAACCGTATCTACATGTATGAATTCAGCTACTCTACTGTATTTTGAATTCTATCTGAAATGAGAAATTATCTTCTTCCCTTTCTCCTTTCTCGATTTCTTCATGGTATCTAGAGCAGGAAATCTAGGGTTTCTGCTTGCGTTTCTCTGATTTCAGCTGATACTTGTCGTTTCGATGGTGAAACAACAACGGAATGAGGCGTGGCAGCGACGTGTTGAGGATGAAACTGCGTATAATTTGAAGACTGAAGGGGAGGAATCGGACGGATCTGCATCTGGAAATCGCGACCGACCAGTTCCTCCTCCTACTGGATTGGGACCAAATGGAAGTGGTGGATTCGATGATGGAGATGATGATGATATCATACCTCCGGCAGGATTTACAGTCAGGCAGGTTCGAGAGATTCTGCATCTGGAAAAATCAGATCACCCAGGGATGCAGTTGGTGAATGCTCAGCTCACAGGTACTAATTTCATAAACTGGAATAAGTCTATACGTAGAGCTTTAGCTACTCGAAGTAAACTTGAGCTGATTGATGGTAGTTTTCCTAAGCCTGATCCGAGTAATTCCTACTATAAGAGATGGTTGAGAGTGGATCTAATGATTTCTGCTTGGATTGTTAACTCTATATCTAAGGAATTTGTAAACGCTTTCACACACATTGATAACACACTGAAATTGTGGAAAGCTATTACACTGAGATTTGGTAGAATAAATGGACCGAAGGTGTATAGGCTACAGAGAGAGATATTCAAGTATTCTCAGGGTAATCAAAGTGTTTTAGAGTATTTCAATAATCTAGTAGCACTATGGGATGAGTTGGATGCTGTATTACCTCCTATTGAATGTGTATGTCGAGCTAGGGGTCAAGTGCTTGCTAGAGAAGAACAGCAAAGGCTGATGAAGTTTTTGGAAGGTCTCAATGATGAATATGAGTCAGTTTGTGACCAAATAATGATGATAGATCCTCTACCTGACATTGAGAGAGCATACTCACTGGTTGTTCAGGTTGAGGATAGGAAACAACTGAACACTTCAACATATGATTCTAGTGGACTGATGAGTATGAATGCAGGACAGTCTACTAAGTACTCAAGTGGATATAAGGGTGATGGAGGTCAGAATGGGCAGTTTAAGCCTAGGCTAACTAAAGAGCAAAAGAAAAGGTTGAAGTGTACACACTGTCATGGTACAGGACATGAAGCAAGTGATTGTTTTAAGCTCCATGGAGTACCAGAATGGTACAAGAAGTTGAAGGACAACAAGCCACAAGGAAGGGTTAACATGGCAGAGACTGATGAGGAGGTTGAATCTGTTCACGAAGGAATTGCTCAGAGGGAAGTGACTCAAGACATAGGGAAATTGGTTCAGTCTGAAATAGCCAAATATCTGCATACTTATATGCAACAGTCTACACAAGGGAAGCCTAAAGCAGATGTGAACTTTGTGCATGAAGCTACTGCTGCTCAGTCTACTCCTTTTGATGGACATTATTCTTTTAGCATATTACCTAGTATGGGTAAAGATATATGGATAGTGGACTCATGAGCTAGTGATCACATTTGCTGTGATCCACTACTTCTGTGTACTACATATAGGCTTGATAAGCCCATCAATATTCATCTACCAGATGGTACTACCAAGTTGGTTACTCATGGTGGTAAAGTGAAGCTAACCAAGGATATACTTCTCATAAATGTGTTGTATATTCCAGGTTTTACCCACAATCTTTTGTCAGTGGCAAGACTTATACAAGACTATGGGATTAAGTGTTCATTCTACAAGGACCACTGTGTTTTTCAGAGGGATAGCACTGATCAGATACTGGCCATTGCCAAGATGAAGGGGAATTTGTATCTGATGGAAACATTTACTGAAAAATATTGCTGCAGTTTGGTTAATCCTAGAGATCTTAATCTAATGGAGTGGCATATTGCCCTTGGACATCCCTCTCTGACTACTATGCAACATATGAGAATATTGGATGGTAAGATGATGAAGGATATGATTGATGTTATTGAGAAGTGTGAAGTTTGTATTCGAGCTAAACAAACAAGGAGTACTTTTCCAGTTTTGAATAGAAGAACTGATCATCTTTTTGAGTTAGTGCATGTGGATTTGTGGGGTCCATATGTAGCAGAGAACTTATGCTCGGCTAAGTACATGCTGACTATAGTTGAAGATCACAGTAGGATGATCTGGACTTACATGTTACATAGCAAAGATCAGGTTGCGCATACTTTGAAGGTCTATATTACTATGATCAAGACACAATTCCAGGCAGACATTAAGCAATTCAGATCTGATCATGGTACTGAGTTTGTGAACCAGTATGTATCTAAGATCTTCACTGATCATGGGATTATTCACCAGAAGAGCTGCCCTTACACACCTCAACAGAATGGGGTGGTTGAAAGACGGCATAGAAATCTACTGCAAACAGCCAGGGCTTTGATGTTTACCAGTGGAGCACCCTCCAAGTTCTGGCCCTATTCTTTGTTGACATCTACTTGGCTCATTAACAGACTACCTAGTCGTGTTATAGACTGGTTTTCACCATTTGAGGTGCTATTCAAGAAGCAGCCAGATTATACTATGTTGAGGCCATTTGGATGTCTATCTTATGCAGTTGATCTCACACCCAATAAAAGTAAGTTTGATAGTAGATCCCTTAAGTGTGTTTTCTTGGGATATGATCTTACTCATAAAGGATATTTACTATTTGATTTGGATAGATCAAAAGTGATAGTTTCCAGAGATGTCAAGTTTTTTCCAGATTCTTTTCCTTTCTTGACACCTAATCCAGTTCCTGCCATTTCAGACAATCCACCAAATTCCTTGCCTTTAGTTCCTATTTCTGTTACACATGATACTGATGTTCCACATGATGAAGTGAACACAGATCATTTACACCCTCCTAGGGACAGTGATGATGAAAATCTATCTATTCATACTGATACAGATGATACCATTTCTATATCTACTAATCTTGAATCCACTGATGTTCCTCATGTAGAAAATTCAATACCAGCTGAGGGGAGGGGTGCTAGGACACGTAGACCTCCAACTTGGATGGAGGATTATGTTTGCTCCAGTTTCACTACTGAATTTCTAGGTACACCTTCTACTAGTACCACTCCTCCTACTTTTCCTTATCAAGTAGGATCTGCACTGACTTCTTCATACACTTCTTTTCTTTTCAACCTTTGTTTGGTTAAAGAACCTACTTCTTATAAAGAAGCCTGCTTATCTCAAGAATGGATTGAAGCAATGGATAAGGAGTTGCAGGCTTTGAACACAAACAAGACTTGGATCTTGACTGAACTTCCTAAAGGGAAGACTCCAATAGGATGTAAGTGGGTGTATAAGGTTAAGCTTCATCCTGATGGTTCTATTGAGAGATACAAGGCAAGACTTGTTGCCAAGGGTTTTAATCAGAAGTTTGGGGAAGATTACACTGAAGTTTTCTCTCCAGTGGCGAAGATGGTTACTGTTAGATTCCTCTTTGCTATAGCATCTGCATCTAATTGGCCTATCCACCAATTAGATGTTAACAATGCATTTCTGCATGGATTTTTAAGAGATGACATATACATGACTGTGCCTCCAGGTCTGCAAGGGGCTCAGCCTAATCAAGTGTGCAAACTTGTGAAAAGTTTGTATGGATTGAAACAGGCATCCCGGGAATGGAATGCTGAGTTTTCTAAACAGTTGTTTGGGTTTGGATTCACCCAATCTCATAGTGATCATTGTTTATTTCTGAAGGGCTCTGGAGATACATTTTTATCTCTTCTTGTGTATGTAGATGATGTTCTCATCAGTGGCCCTTCATTGGAATTGATCACTGAACTTAAAGAGTTTCTTCATAAAACTTTCACCATCAAAGATCTTGGCCCAGCAAAGTATTTCTTGGGGATGGAAATTGCTAGAGGTAGTGAAGGGATTTCTCTCAATCAGCATAAGTATACACTGGATCTCATCTCATCTGCTGGTTTGATAGGGTGTAGACCTGCTCTCACTCCTCTCCCTCCTGGCCAATCTTTGTCTAAGCATGATGGTGAATTGTTAAAGGATCTAGAGCCTTACAGGAGACTCGTTGGCAAGCTTCTCTATCTTAATCTTACTAGGCCAGATGTGTCTTTTGCCTCTCAGCAACTGAGCCAATTTGTGTCCAAACCAACAACAGAACACTGGAAATCAGCCTTGCATGTGCTCAGGTACCTCAAAAGCTGTCCATCTTTAGGTGTGTTCTATTCCTCTACATCTGATTTGAACATATCTGCCTATTCTGATGCTGATTGGGGTACCTGTGGAGATACTAGGCGTTCAGTTACTGGCTATTGTGTCTTCTTGGGCACTGGTTTGATTTCATGGAAATGTAAGGAGCAGCCTACAGTTGCTGCTTCTTCTGCAGAGGCAGAGTATAGGGCTCTGAGTCTTACTACAAGAGAGTTGACATGGATTTCTTATCTCCTCACAGATTTCAAAATTCCTCTCTCACTTCCTTTTCCCTTATACTGTGATAATTTGGCAGCGATTCACATCACTCGCAACAGTGTGTTCCATGAACGCACTAAACATATCGAAATCGATTGCCATATTACTCGGGAGAAGTTTGTTTCAGGTTTGTTGGTGCCAACCTCTGTTTCTTCTGTGGATCAATTGGCAGACTTCCTTACCAAATCCTTGGCTTCCCCTCGGTTTCGAGCCTTATTATCCAAGATGAATCTGTTGGATATCCATCATTTTCATCTTGAGGGGGGGTATAGAAATATGCAGGAGCTAGGAGTTGAAGATGTTATACGTGATGTGTAGACAAAGCTAACTGGAGATGGTGATGAAGTTCAAGTGAAGAAGATGAAGTTGGAGAATAAATAGTGTGTATTTTGTTGCTGCTGTGGTTCGAACCCTGTAGCATTTTCTAGTTCAAATAAGGACCGTTGATCTTATTTAAGATCAACGGTGTAGATTAAGTCGTGTAGTAGGCTTTAGTTAAAGTACGTTTCTTGTAGTTGTTTTCACGTTTTCTGTACAATGGTAGTTAGCACAGTATATATATACTGTGCTAACCGTATCTGCATGTATGAATTCAGCTACTCTACTGTATTTTGAATTCTATCTGAAATGAGAAATTATCTTCTTCCCTTTCTCCTTTCTCGATTTCTTCAACGGGTCAGTGGTTTAGAAAAGGACTCCGTGATTCAACGGGTCTGGATCCGGAGCCTGATCCACTGAATTAACTGGATCAGAGCTAATCGGAGTTCCCTCGAGCCTGAGATTCACCCCATCAACTTGTAAGCTAAATCTCGCTACTCATGCTTTTAAATATTTCTTTGATTTTTTGTGTTTGGGCAACTTTAGTATCTCATCACAGGGCTAACAAAATTCTCAATCAAGTGTGCGTGTGTTGGTCTAGCGGTAAGGGGTTAAGATCAATATATCTGATTTGAAAGGTTTTGAATTTGAGTATCCTGTTTTAATGAAAGAGGAAAATAGTTGGGATCTATTTTTTGTGTTTGGGCAACTGTAGTATCTCAACACAATATATGGCTAACAAAATTCTCACACAAATTTTGCATGACCACGTGCCTACTCGGGCTACTAGTACTAGTGGCTCTGTTGATGAGTTAGAAGTAAGTTCCAACTTGGAATGGAATCAATTTTCTGTTTCCTGACACAAGAACATTTGTTGAAAAATGAAAATGAGCTTTTATGAATGAGGAAAATAGTTGGGATCTACTTTGTCAATGAATATTTGTTGAAGTTAGTTGCAAAGTCCAAAGGACATTCCCTCACAATCAGATTGTGGATTACTGGGAGCATGTTACAAGGCATATGAACCCAGAGTGTTGAATTCGACAGAGAACGACGAGCAGTGCCTTAATGTATAGCCGTGTTCCATAGACATATGAGTATTTCCATTGCTTATAGAATTTCATTTCAATAATATGGATGGCAGAGCATTTCTTTATGGGAACTGTTTGAGAGAAATCTCATTTTAGTTAATGAATCAATCCACAGGTTAGTAGAGTAGATGATCTTGTTAGAGATTTTTTCTTAATGACTGTCAAGAAAGAAGATTCCTAGCTACCATAAGTGATAGCAGGTTTGCACACGACTTATAATTGTTGAACATGGTTGATGGTGGGTGCATCAGTAACAAGTGAGTCTTATTTTCAGCTTATGGTATGTAATGATCCATCAGTAGAGCTTAAAAGAAAATGTTAGAGAAGATGGTCTCGGTAGCAGTTAGGCTAGATGTGCAATTCCGAAATGTGAATCGGAAGACTCCGTAGAGTGTTGAACACATGAATTTGGAGTATCATGTAACATGCCTCATTTGATAATAATATTATGGATTTGTTTATAAACCTATATTGTCAACTCCAGAAAACAGACATGCTTCCCACTTTCATTCTTCTCTCAAATACCCAAAAACATATCTGAAAGTAGAGGTCAACGTTGCCATGGCAGCAGCTTTCGCAGCTCTTGTTTCTCTTCAGAATAGTTTACGCCTCATCTACGATCACCCCCTCCATTCATTTTCCTTTGAAAAAGAACAGATCGAATCTCTTTCGGAAAATGCTTGTTTCTTGATCTCTTTCATCAAAAGCTTCAATAAATCTCATGCCCCCCGAATAAAAGCTGCAGAAGCTTTGGAAATGCGAATTGCCCGTGCAGCTCAAGCTGCTGAAGATGTGATCGAAGGTCACGTGGTGGATCAGATTCGTGGTGGAAATACTAGAACAAACACAAGATCGTGCCGATACTTGCTGGATGTGCAGAAAGCTATTGAAGACTTAGGTTATATGAGGAGAAAGGCCATGCATGTGAAAGCGCAAAGTGGAATGGAAGCCACATATTCAGCAGCAGCAGCGTCTTCATCAACAACTCTCACCTCCAGCAAGAGAACAATGGTAGGAGTTGAAAAAGTCCATATTCAGCTTTTGCACGAGCTCACCGGACTTCCCTCAAGTCGTCAAGTCATCCCCGTCGTAGGCATGGGGGGAATAGGTAAGACGACACTCGCTAGAGATGCTTTCAAATATCCGTACATTAGGCAACACTTTGATGTTTGTCTTTGGGCTACAATATCTCAACAATATAGCATTAAAAAAATTCTTACTCAACTTACATCTGCTGATGAAAGTGAAACCTCTAATGGAGATGTTGATGAGTTAGGACTTTGGTTGCATAAGACTTTATATAAGCGGAGGTATTTGATTATACTAGATGATATGTGGAGTCTCAAAGCTTGGGATGAACTAAAGAATTTCTTTCCTGACAATGGAAATGGAAGTCGAATTCTTGTGACTACTAGGCACTTGGATGTGGCCGATCATTTTAGCGTTTCACGTGGTGTTAAAATGAGTTTTCTAGACGAAGGCAGTAGTTGGGATCTATTCTGTCAAAAAGCATTTGAAGCAGAGCAGTGTTGCCCCCCTGAGTTGGAGGGGATCGGGAAGAAGATAGTCGAAAAGTGCAAAGGTCTTCCCCTCGCAATTGTTGTGGTTGCAGGGCATCTCAGAAACTCCTCAATGGCTCTAGACTACTGGGAGAATGCTGCTCACCACTTGAACTCAATTTTGAACTCTACGGAGAACGAGGAGCAGTGCATGAACGTATTATCTTTGAGTTATAGCTACTTGCCTGCTCATCTAAAGCCGTGTTTCCTACTTTTGGCAGCGTTTCCGGAAGATGAGATTTTACGCGCCGGGGACATTGTTAGACTATGGATTGCTGAGGGGCTTGTAGAAGCTTTCGAAGGTACTCGTTCCGAAGATGTTGCCGAGGGTTATCTAAGGGATCTCTTTGACAGAAATCTTATTTTAGTAGATGCATTTGGTTTCACAGGAGTAGTTTCAAGGATTAAACTGCACGATCTTGTTAGAGAATTGTGCCTGCAGATTGCCATCAAAGAGGAGTTCTTATACGTGCTTGATACCCCAAGAGCCATTAGTAGGGAGCGTCGGGTTGTAATTAGTGGGAAATTTCCGGAGCTTAATCATCAAACAAAAACCGGTGATGCTCTGATACGTTGCATCGTATGCAACGGGGACCGTCTATCCTACGACTTCAAATTGTTGAGAACATTGAATAAGGTTGTTGCCTCATCAACAGGTACCGAGTCTATTTCTCGGCATGTTAACTTGCGCCATCTCAATGTCGATCTTTATTGCATTACTCGCCCAATTCTTTACTGCCAATATCACTTCTTTGGAACTTGCAAATACTGAAAATCAACGTACCCCCTCAATCGAAAGTGATTGCACCATACGAGGTCTGGGAGCTGCTACAGCTTAGGCATCTTGTTATCGAGCCGATTTGTCTTGTTGATCCTCTACCGCCTGCAAACAGATCAGACAAAGAAACGATGATCAGAAATCTACACACCCTTTGGGGTGTAGAGAATTTTAGGTTGAGTGAAGAAGCTTGCAAGAGAATCCCCAATATCAGAACATTGAAGTTAATGTATTGTGATGAAGCAGACTTTTATTACTCTCCCCAAAATCTTGGCTGCTTCCATGAACTAGAATATCTAGTGCTGAGATTCCACGGCGATTCAAGGTGGCGTGGTTTCGCTTCGAGCCTCGCTTTCTCTACTTCATTGAAGATTCTGTATCTAAGTGGTTGTGGTGTTGGTTGGGGAGAACTGACAATGATGGTTGGATCCTTGCCCCATCTTATATGTCTTAGACTGTATGCTCGTTCGGTCATCGGATCTGTATGGACCCCCGTTGAGGGCAAATTCCTGAGCTTGAAATACTTGTACATTTTCGACTGCGGTGATTTGGTTCATTGGCATGCAAACAGCTCCCACTTCCCGGTCCTCGAAACTCTTATTCTTAAAGGATTGTCGAAACTGGATGAGTTCCCTTGGAGTATTGGAGAAATACCAACACTTAGTACGATTGAATTGAAGTTTTGCAGTTTATTCTCAACTGTTTCAGCAATGAGAATGCTTTTGGAACAAGAGGAGCTTGGCAATGACGGACTCCGGCTTAAGGTTACTCTTCAGGGTGATGAGGAAACACCGGAGAGATATTATTGCAACGAGGTTCGAGAAGAGAGTCTCAAAAGCAATAATATCTCTCTTGATCTCCGCTTTGTGAAGCCAAAAGAGTTAGTATAGATACACAAAATGTACTCTTATTCATCTACTATTATGTATGTCTCAAATACCTTGTCTTATTTTATTATTATACTGTAATAGACTTTTTTTTAAATAAAAAACGAGATATAATAATTGGAACAGAAGAAGTATATAACAGTATCTGATAGTTTAGTAATTCAAAATCCAAAATAATTTACTCACAAGTAGCATAACATAAAGAAAGATGTTTTACCATGAATACAATTGATCTCAGCCCAATGTTGAAGTTGGGCCAATCTTATATTAATGGGGTGCTAATGCTACATATGAAAATTCATTTGCGTTTGAATAAATTGATGAAAATGAAACTACTAAATGAAAATGATAATTAACATTTACTTTATTCATTTCTTATTATTACATAGAGTGAGAGAGAGAGAGGAGTGGCATGTATTTAAGAAAAAAGAAATGCCCCCTTCGTCTCTGTTCAATTGTCATGTTATTTTTAGGCATGTAATTTTATGCGCAATGTTTAAAGTGAGAAATAAGGGATCCGCATAAAAATTGTGAGGGTTAATTTTTGGGACATTATTTGAAATGTCCATTTTGAGGTTTTGGAAATAAATTTTGTCCACCAACTTATGGTTCAATAAATTATGTCCATTTTTTCTTTTTTAGGACAAAATTGCCCTTCAAATTTGAATCCCTTATTTTTGCTAAAAATCGAAATCGCGGGCTTCCTTCTTCCCATTCTCATTCAACGAGCAGAGCAGCCACCCACTCTCAAACCCTCTCTCCCCCAAACCCGCTCTGCCTCCTCGCCGTCGCCGTCGGGCAGGGGTTTCGCCTTCGCCGTCGCCGTCGCGAGCTCTTTCTGCCGCCATCGTCGTCGCCGTAGCTCCCTCTCAAACCCTCTCTCTCAAACCCTCTCACTGAAACCCTCTCAAACCCTCGCTGTCGCCGTTCCTTTGCCGTCTTCGCCGTCGCCTTCGCCGTCGCTTTCCAGCCTTCGCCGTCGCCGGAAACGCTGTCCAGCCTTCAACACTCCCTCACACCACACCGTCGTCGCCCCCCTCTCTCTAAACCTAGATGGCGGCTTCTTCTAGTTCGATTCGTGCTTCTTCTAGTTCGATTCGTGCTGCCGGGGACGAACAGCAGGTGAACAGCACGTGAATGCCCCGTTTTTTTTTTTCTGAATTGTGTTTTGGGGTTTGGATTACTATTGTGATTATGACTTGTTCAGAACTCCTAATCTTGATTCTTGAAGTTTTTTCCTTACGTTTCAAATCTATGGTGAAATTGAATTTTCACAGTATGTAATGCAGCATTAGTCTTTGAGAATTAGCTGTTCTGTTCATCTTCTCGAATTCATATCTGCAGCTCGTGCTTAGTATGTGAAGAATTTGAACTTTAGTTTTTGTCTCAATGTTGTTGCTTGTGATATGAGTTTTGAATTTCGATCACGGTTTCTAGCTCTGGATCCCATATGCTATAGTAACTAGATGCTACGATATTGTCGTTAGTCTTGCTCGTGGCAGATCTAGCTTCGATGTCTTTTCTTTTTCCTCCTAGTTGTGGATACTTACATTTACTTGAGGGGATAACTTCAATCTTGCATTTGATTTGGAAGATAATACTATTTATGGTAGTTTATGCGTTAAAGAAACTTATCATCTTCATATTGTTCTAAGTGAATCACGGCGCAGTCTAATGAATGTCGTGTTCGCAAACAGATGAGGTTCCTACTCATATTGGTTTCTTGGGGCTTGGAATCATGGGTTCTCCAATGGCGCAAAATCTCATAAAAGCAGGGTAAGATTCGTTTCGTATAGTACTAGTAGTTGAGTTCAGATTACATTTTGCAAAATTTCTTGTTTGGGGAGAAGGTTTATTATGATTGTATACTGCATGATAAGCTCCATACTTCTCAATACACTTTGATTCTCTTTCTCTCTCACGGTTAACGACTAGTTGCTGATGGATATGGTATGCAGATGTGATGTCACTGTATGGAATCGGACAAAAAGCAAATGCGACCCCCTCATCTCCTTGGGTGCAAAGTAAATTGGTTATATAACTTACATGAGCAAAATTTTCTCGTTTCAAAATTTCTGTTGTGCTCTGTTGCTATTTCTCACCAGTTTTTGGAGCGTTTAAGTCTGTTGAAAGACGAAAAGTTTCTCAAGATATCCTAAATAATATATAGCACTTTAATACTTGCTTAATCCACTGAGATTCGACTTAACTATGTCGAGGTGCATTGGAGATTATATGGAATATAAATGTAAACAGCATGTCATTATTATGAATTGAATCTTTGATAATTCACATATAAACCTTCACCTGAGGAAGTAGCTGCCTCTTGTGACGTCACATTTGCCATGCTTGCTGACCCCGAAAGTGCAGTGAGTACACATTTTCTGAAGTGTATGGTTCCCATTTCGTTTAAGGAGTACAAAAATGCAGAAAATTTGAGAGTGGTGAAGAAAAGGGTCTTTTTTTAATTTGAAAAAGTTGAAATTTGTGGAGAGGGTATGAGCACTATGAGTGTAAAGATTGGATTTTTATTTGGTGTTTTGCTTTTGTTGAGTTCTTGTGGAAAAGCTTCGATTACTTATGATCATAGGGCTATTTCCATTAATGGGCAGAGAAAGATTCTCATTTCTGGTGCAATTCATTATCCAAGAAGCACACCTGAGGTATGCTTACTCTCTCTCTCTCTCTAACTCTCTCTCACTAAAGTTTTTGTTCTTAAGCATGTTCTATTTGGAGTACAGATGTGGCCTGATCTTATTCAGAAGGCAAAAAAGGGTGGCTTGGATGTAATAGAGACTTATGTTTTCTGGAATGGGCATGAGCCTCAACCTGGGAAGGTTATTTGAATGTGTGAATGTTTATTGAACTATTGCTTGAATTCATGTTTGATTATTTGTGATGAAAATTTACCTTTTTTTTCTTGTGTTGTAGTATTATTTTGAGGGAAGGTATGATTTGGTGAAGTTTATAAAGCTGGTGCAAGATGCAGGGCTCTATGTTAATCTCAGAATTGGTCCCTATGTTTGTGCTGAATGGAACTTTGGGTAATTACTCCCTCCCTCCGTCCCATTCCCTTTGCTGTGATAGATTGAGAATGAGTATGATGGGGTGAAATCTGAGCTTGGTCCTCCGGCTCGAGCTTACACGGAATGGGCAGCCAAAATGGCAGTGGATCTTTTATTATCCCAATACCTAACAAGTAACAATTAACAGTTCTTGAAGCAGGTGGAAATAGCAAGCTAATTATTGGAGAGAGATGTTCGGAGCTAGGGCAATGTTGAAGATCAAGGGTGCTATCAAGGGTGATCAAAGATGTGTGTATCATAGGAAACAACAACTGCTTCATCTAAGCAAGCGAAGTTGGGATTTTGTTCCAATCTTTTGATGGAAAAACTTCCTCTACTCAAAGACCTCCGTATCCTCATGGATGCTCTTAAATTCCCAAACAACTTTTGACACCAGAGGCTATACTACTGCTGCCCCTAGAGATGTTGGATATTTTGTAATATATGAATATGACACAAATATTTGGAATTATTACATTCAGTTTCTGTTGGATTATTGAATGCCGCATTACTATATACCTATGATAAAGATAGATCGTATGGAAAGATCCACTCTTGGTGGTTAGAACATTTTGCAATTATGTTTGAAAATAGTTACAGTAGTTCCAAATGTTAATCAGAACTATATAGCATGGACGAAAGCACTTGGAACAATTGAAACTATTATGCTTAGTACACTTGAAACAATTGGAACTATTGGAACTATTATGCTTAGTACACTTGGAACAATTGGAACTATTATGTTTAGTACACTTGGAACAATTAGAAATATTGGAACTATTATGCTTAGTACAGTTGGAACAATTGGAACTATTGAAACTTTTATACTTAGTACACTTGGAACAATTGGAACTATTATGTTTAGTACACTTGGAACAATTGGAAATATTGGAACTATTATGCTTAGTACAGTTGGAACAATTGGAACTATTGGAACTTTTATACTTAGTACACTTGGAACAATTGGAACTATTATGTTTAGTACACTTGGAACAATTGGAAATATTGGAACTATTATGCTTAGAACAATTGGAACTATTGGAACTTTTATACTTAGTACACTTGGAACAATTGGAACTATGTTTGCGAATAAAAAACTTAGAATACTTCAACTGTTGGAAAACAATTGAAATACCAAAAACTAAGTTTAGCTTCTTGCAATTGAATACATTACAGTTTGTAAACATTATGAAAAACATATATGCATACAATGAAATACCAAAAACTAAGTTTAGCTTTTCATTCACGAAAAACACAAAATGGTATCATATAAACATAATTGTTCATCATCCAAACAAATCTACTACAAAATCCCAAAATCACATGACCAAATCCCATAGTTCTTGTTCCGATTTCACCAAAACACAAAAGTAAAGTTGTCTTCCTCGCCGACTTATTGCTTGACAAGTGAAGTTGCTTCAAGCTTACCAAAGCACCAATTGCCGAAGGAAATGCTGTCAAATTGTCAAATGGTTCGCGTTTAATATCTCCCTCCTTCACAGTCACAGCAAAAAGCTTCACTTCCCTGTAATATACATAGCAAAATTTACTTATCAAATTCCACATAAGTCACTAAATTTCAACTTAACTACAATTCAACTAAAGAGAATGTTCTGATTCCAAATAACTCCTTCTCCAAGAGCAGCGACCTGAAGAGTTCATTTGATATGTCAAGGTACTAACTATCTTCTTCAAACATAGCATCATATTCTTGTCAAACATAACATAAATGAAAAACTAGAACTTGAGGGTGAAGGAGCCTACAAGAAGGTATATCTACTCTACCTATAAGAGATTAATAGTTCTTCAAATCCTATGAGAGACATGAAAAAGAGGGAGACAGAGGTAAATGAATCACCAATAGCAAATCCTAATCTGTTCGATGGTTTTTTGAGATCAGAACGAGCAAGAAATGTGCAGGCCTGCAGAAACAAATGTGTATCAAGGTGAAAAGACTTCAAGCGAACAAATTGTGTAGCTAGAAATGCGGAGGTTATGAACTATAACTGCCTTGATTAACGAGTTAATTTCTTTAGTTAGATAGTAACCTGATTTTCAACTTTCCAAATACTCCAGCAATGAGATCCTTTAGAACTTGATGATCTTGAGATAGGGACATCAGCTATGCTAGCTTGACTAACCAAATTTACTCTTGGGCATGAAACAGACTTCCTGGTCTTGGCTATGGACTGTAAGTCCATCCACTTGAAAGCGTTTGAGAAACTTGTCACTTTGCTGCTGATACGTTTCTTTGAACACGGGATACGATACGTTGTTTAGGTCTAGTTTCGCTTCTGTAAATATCTGAATTCCTATGACATGCGTCACCACACCATCATCACTGTGAATCGGCATGAGCCTTAAGTGGTTGATCAAAGGAGTACCGTCTTTCCTGAAGTTAAGGAGCTCCCCTTGAAACTCGATACCTTCATCAAGGCACCTCCGAATCTCGGACACAACTACTGGATCCACCAAAGGGTGTCGTCTCTTGGCTCGTGGATCTCTAAATTGCAGGAATCGGCTGAAAAATATTAAAATACAATGTCAATGTCAAGATCAATTCTTCATTAATCCAAGACTGATAAAATTTGAAGGATGAAAAACATTCATAATTTTTCGAGATTCGCCCAAAACAAGGTATTATGAGTATAGATCGGTAATTTTAACTGCACATATAACACCTCAGAACAGATAATAAGATAGCAGAAACAATTTTAACTAATCAAATGTTCTATATGCAATTCAAGCAAGTTTTTCAAAGCCACACTTTATACAAAAATCGAGAGACGTACGACACAATCAGATCTTAGATCAGATAATGTAAACAAACAAAATCTAACTAATCAAAGAGTTTATCTCCATCATTTCACGAAGCTGAAGCATGATGGTTGGTAGAAGATAATCAAATAAATACTGAGATTTAACATAAAAAAATACAGAGATTTAGGGAGAAAAATACAGAGATTCTGAAAGAGGGAGAGGAGATAAACAATGACTAAAAATCAAAGCTCTTTCCAGAAACAAGCCACGTAGTACACCATTTTCAATTTCTGAGGGAAAAAAATTTGAAGAATTCAGGAGAATATTCGCTCAATTCCAACTACGAAACACAATCAAAATCTCCACCAAAATCTTCAATCGTCAACGACGCAATTCCATTTCCAGCAAAAATCACAGAAAAATCTCAAATCAAGCACCACAGTACACATGAACAGGACCAAATCGGTTTAAAATTGATGACGAGAAACATTAATTTATTGGTATACTAGCCATTATCGATTTCAAAATCGAAGCAAAATAGAAAGAACAAATCAATAGAGAGAGAGAGAGAGAGAGCTATAAAATGTAATTACCTTTTCTCCTGAGTCGGCAACAGCAGGGAGCAACCAGCAACAAGGGAGCTAGCGCTGGGAATAGAGCTACTTCTGCCCGGAACGAACTGCCCAGAAGGAATTTCGGGAAACAAAAATTTGCCCAGATTCAATTCGCCGGAGTCGTCGCCGGAATAGCGCTAATTCTCCGGAATCGAACCGGTATGTTTCGGTGCCCTAAAATGCTGCCGGAATCCTCCACCGGAAAACGTCCGAGAAAGATGAGGGAGAAAGAAGCAAGAGTTACAAGAGAGAGATGAGTTGCGAGAGAGAAGAATTGTAGGAGAGAGGAGGGAGACGAGAGGGAGAGAGATTTCAGCTGAACGCCCAATATTTTGAGCTCCAAACGAAAATTTTCAGCTCAAAAATCCGAGCTGAAGGGGGGGGGGGGGGAACGGGTGTAAAATTTGGAGAAAGTGAGAAAATTTCAGGGGCATTTTCGTCCAAAAAACTAAAGTTTAGACATAATTTATGTAAGTTATCTTATCGGACGGAATTTATTTCCCGAAAGTCATTTCGGACATTTCGCATGATTGTGAGTTAATTTTTTGCCGTTTTATGAAACATGACAATCTGTGTGGGACAACTCGATTAGAAAAGCCGAACAATTCAAGTGAGACGAAATGGGTAGTAGGTGATAATGAAAAAAGTACTAGGTAATAATGTAAAAATAGGTGAAATAATAAAAATAAAATATTAAAGTTATTATTATTATAATTAAAAAAAAAATTATCGGACAAATGTTAATTGTTAGATTAAATGTTAGTATCTCCCAAACTCCAAAGTAAATTCGATGAAATATTTTTATTTTGTATAACTCCACTAATTCATGTAACATTTCAAACGAGTAATAATAACACTAATATGAAGCTAATCGGAGTATTAAAAATATTTTCAAAACCAATTTCATTTTTGTTAGTGCATGCGTTGCATGCATGTTTGATTTGTGTTGGCATGTTTCTTATTGAGTCTTCTGCTGCGTTGCTGACTGGATATTCGCATGAATCAAGAATCATACGCATATATATATATATATATATATATATTATTTGTTATTCGGAGAAGGAAGATTATCCATGCATGGAAAGTTTCCATGCACAGAAGATCAGCCTGAAGATCTTCTAGGGTTTCCTGTGCTGACTATATATTCTAAGGAAAACCCTAATACACGCTGCCGCTCCAGAGATTATTATTCGTGAGTTATTGTTCTTCTTGCAACGTGTGTTTTGCAAGATTATTGTTCGTGAGTTTTGGTGTTCTTGCAACGTGTGTTTTGCAAGATTTTTGTTCGTGAGTTTTGGTGTTCTTGCAACGTGTGTTGTGCAAGTTTGTTTGTTGAGCGAGCGTGCGTTTCTGGACAAGCTTCCCTGGCTTTGTTCAGTTTAGATCTAGGCGTGTTGCTTAGAACCAAAATAGTGTTTTATCACTACAAGAGTTCATCTCGTAGTTTGTATTCGATCTCATTGTAAGGGAGTTGTAATCGAGACGAATAGGTGACATAAGGTGGAGTCCTTGGTGTAATGTCCTGTAAGTCTCTCTACTACTTATAGTGGATTGAATCTCTCGGATATTGTCCCCCAGACGTAGGTGCGTTATCACCGAACTGGGTTACCAAAGTTCTGTGTTCTTTACTGCTTTTCTGTTATTGCATCTAAGAACAGAATTAAGATCGTTTTTAGTTTTTGCACAAACTAGCACTTTCAATTGGCACCAGAGCAGGTTTGGATTTGTGGAGATCCTGGGATTCGTGTGCTAAAAGCTGTGCAAAGATGGACTTTCTGAAGGATGGAGGTTCTGTGAACAGACCACCCATATTGGATAGGAAGAACTACAGTTATTGGAAAGTCAGAGTCACCTCGTATATTCGATCTGTTGATGAGAAGGCGTGGGGGATGGTGCTAAGTGGCTGGACTGAACCTGCAAATGCCGAAGGTGACAAAAAGCCGAGAGAAAAATGGGATGACAATGATGTCCTTTTGTCAGGATTGAATCAGAAGGCCCTGAATGCTATATTGTCATCAGTTGATATGGAAAATTTCAACTTGATTTCCACATGCACTTCAGCTAAGGAGGCCTGGGATACTCTGCAGAATGCTTATGAAGGAAATAGCAGAGTGAAGACTCAAAGACTTCAACAGTTGATCTCCAAGTTTGAGGCTTTAAAGATGGGAGATGATGAGACCATATCTGAGTTTCATGCCAAGCTGAAGAATATTTCAAATGAGTGTTTTATGCTTGGGGAGAAGATGTCACAGGAGAAATTATGTGCCAAAGTTTTGAGATCTCTCCCAAGAAGGTTTGATTTCAAAGTTGCTGCTATTGAGGAGGCCAGAGATCTTACCTCCATGACTCTTGATGAGTTAGTTGGTTCTCTCAGAACCTTTGAAATGGGGATGCGTGAAGAGGATGTCCCTAAGAGGAAAGAAATAGCCTTTGTTGTTGCTACTGATTCCAGTTCCCAGATTGGTGTTAGTAATGAAGCTGAACTGCTGGAGTCATATGCTCTTCTCACAAGGAAATTCAATAAAGCCATGAAGAGGTTTAGAGGAAAGAGGAATCAAGGGGAGAGTGCTGTTGGAGGTGGAAACAGCGCTGCTGGAAGTGGAAATAAGGCTCCTATTATCTGTCATGAGTGTGGTGGAAATGGGCACATCAAGCCAGAATGTGCGAATTTGAAGAAAAAGGCTGGGAAATCTTATGTTGCTACACATAGTGACAATGAAGAATGTGATGACTCGGGAGTTGAAGACAATGTGTTTTCTGAGGGTCCCAGCAAAGCCTATACTGTCAAAGTTGATGGTGATCAATCTGATGAGAATGTTGATAATCTGTTTGGTGGAGATGAAGAAGAAGGCACAGAGGGAAATGCTGAAGTTCAGATTGAGGTAGCATACAAGGAAATGTATGACAAGTGCCTTCTAGTTGCTGAGATGAATCAATCCCTCAGTGATGAGCTAATGCAAGCAAAGGAAGAAAGAGATAAATTGGTCTTGAGGCTTGATCAGCTAGAGAAGCAAGCTGTTTCAACTTAAGTGGAAGAAACTGAACAACCAAGTGACATGGATCATTTGGCTAAGTTGATGAAAATGATGACTGCTGGATCTGCCAAGCTCGATGAGATTCTCAAAATTGGTGGAAAATCTAGCAAGGATAAGTCTGGTCTAGGCTTTGATGGAGGCAAGAGTAAACAGAAACAACCTCGAACTCGGACTAAAGCCTATCCTACTGCTCCTCAAGGATATCAACATGGAAATTGGGGAACAGATACAAGATCCTCTCAGCAAGCTAGTTCTCAAATATGTCATTATTGCTGGATTCCTGGGCATATCAAGCCCCACTGCAAGAAGCTGCAAGCAGATGAGCTCAATATGGATAGAAGACCTTTTCCTAATCATCCTGGATACAACTCATATCACAGAGTGCCAGGAATTTATGGAAATGCTCCTGGAGTCTATGGAGGAAGAGGACCTTACAGAGGTCCTTACAGAGGATATGCAGCTCATACTGCTCTTCTAGCTGAGACTGAAGATACATGGTATTTTGACAGTGGCTGCTCCAGACATATGACTGGAAAAAGAGGAAGTTTGACTAACATCAAGCCTGTCAATGGTCAAACAGTTGCCTTCGCTGATGGTGTTAAAGTTCCAGTGCTTGGAGTTGGAGATTTGGCTGCTCCTGGGATGCCCATGCTTAAGAATGTGTTTCTGGTGGATCAACTCAAGGCAAATCTGGTGAGTATAAGTCAGCTTTGTGACCAAGGAATGGATGTCAGATTTGACAAAGGCACATGCACTGTATATGAGAATCAGAAGGTGTACTTGATTGGCAGGAGATCTGCTGACAGCTGCTATCAGGTTGAGAGCAATCTCAAGAATTTCAGTGCTACTATGTGTGAGTTCCAGATATGGCATCAAAGACTGGGACATCCTAGCTTCAGGCATATGAAGACGCTGATGAGGAATGATGCTACTGTTGGACTGCCTAAGCTGAATATAGATCATGAAGGGCAGTATGGTCCCTGTATGAGTGGGAAGCAGATTCATGCCACTCAAGTTGAATCTGTGACTGTCATTGAATCTGTGAATGTTAGGTTTGAGGATGAAAGAGGCTTCGACATATCCACGATTGGTGATACTGAAGTTGGTGCTGCTGGTATTTCAGAGAATGCTCCCAGAACTGATCTTGAAGGTGAGCCAGAACCTGCAGAAGAATTAGTCACAGGAGAAGAGTCTGATGTGAACCGTTTTGATGCTAAGAGAGTAACTCAAGTTCACAGAAATCATTCAGTAAATGATGTCATTGGAAGTCTGAATGATGGTATGAAGACAAGAGTGGATTTTGATAAGACTTTTGCCCCTGTGGCAAGGATGGAGTCTATCAGGCTGTTGCCTGGAATTGCTTGTTATCTGAATTTCAAGCTATATCAGATGGATGTTAAGAGTGCCTTCTTGAATGGTGTTCTCAAGGAGGAGGTATATGTAAGGCAGCCAAAAGGTTTTGAAAATCCTGAATTTCCAAACCATGTGTACAGACTGCAAAGGGCTTTGTATGGTCCGAAGCAAGCACCTCATGCTTGGTATGACAGATTGTCTGAATATCTGCTACTGAAAGGCTATAAGAGAGGCAGTGCAGATAAAACTCTATTTGTGAAGATGGAAAATTCTGATGTGCTCCTAGTGCAGATCTATGTTGATGATCTTCTATTTGGGTCTAAATCAGAGAAGCTGGTGAATGAGTTTGTGAAGCTAATGAAGGAAGAGTTCGACATGAGTATGTTTGGTGATGTGAATCTGTTCCTTGGTCTTCAGGTTAAGCAATCAAAGGAAGGGTTCTTTGTTACTCAAAGTACCTATGCCAGAAATCTGGTTAAGAGGTTTGGGCTGGAGAATGCTAAGCCCAAAAGAACTCCAATGAGTACTACTGTGAAACTGCACAAGGACCCAGAAGGTGCTTCTGTTGATCATACTCTCTATAGGAGTATGATAGGGAGTCTGCTGTATCTCACCTCCAGCAGACCTGATATCTGTCACAGTGTTGGTGTGTGTGCTAGGTTCCAGGCTGATCCAAAGGAGAGTCACTTGAATGCTGTCAAGAATATCATCAAATACATTAAAGGAACAGCTGATATTGGTCTTTGGTTCTCAAACAATACATTTATTCAGCTGCATGGTTACTGTGATGCAGACTATGCTGGTTCTATGGTTGATAGGAAGAGCACCTCTGGTGGATGCTTCTATCTTGGAAGCAATCTCATTTCTTGGTACAGCAAGAAGCAAGTTGGAGTTTCATTGTCTACTGCCGAGGTAGAATATATTGCTGCAAGTAGCTGCTGTACTCAGCTTGTTTGGATGAAAAAGATGCTTGCAAATTATGGCTTTAAGCAAGATGTTATCCACATTCTATGTGACAATGAGAGTGCTATTAATATAGCCAAGAATCCAGTTCAGTTCTCCAAGACTAAGCATATAGATGTCAGATATCACTATTTGAGAGAGCTGGTTGAAGAAGGCACTTTGAAGATTGAACATGTTCACACTGAACATCAGCTGGCTGATATCTTCACAAAAGCTCTTGATACTGCTAGATTCGAGCTTTTGAGAGCCTCCCTTGGGCTCTGCATCTTATGACTAACCGTTCTTGAGCCATGGAAGGTTAGTGTATATATGTATCATAATTTTATTTTCTGGTTTTCTTGGATTTCTTGTCTGCTTATGAAGGATGATGATTTGGTGCTTATCTGGGAGATTGTGGATGGTGAGATATTCATCTTGGTATTCTGGTTATACTGCAATTGGCAGTATTGTAGTTTGGTTACTGGTGGTGATCCAGTGCACAAAGAGCATCTGCTCTTGTTTTTGGATCTTGAATGGGCTACTGAAGCATGGCGTATTGAACAGTTACAACTGTCAGGAAATAAGTGGAATCTGACAGGTACTTATTCAAATATTGTGAGGAGGGAGTTTATTTCTCTCATTCCTCTTCATCTTTGTAGCCCTAGCGTGCTCTCTGCTTCTCTGTGTGCTTCAAATCTCTGTGCTACTAGAAAAATGTCTCTTAACAACTCCTCAAATGAGTCCTCCATGAACCCTCTGGGCGAGGAGCACTGCCCATTGTTCGCTTCCAGTCAGAGGAAGGGGTTTAGTTCTTCAAAGAGAAAGCTTGGTGCTGCCACGACTGAGGATAAGATTCGGGAGATGGACCCCGAGCTTGGTGATTTCTCCGATGATGGAGATAATGAAAATAAAGGAGGTCGTCGCGTTCGCAGCAAGCACGTTCTCGTTGCTGATCCTCCTATCCAGTTTGCGCCTAGGGTTGTGTCTAAATCTGTGAACCCTAAGAAAGCTTCCTCAGCGAAATTTGTTGAGAAGAAGGCAGCTGTGAAAGACAATAAAAAGAAAGATGGTGAAAAGCGTGTGGCTCAGTCTGAAGAGCCCATTGTGGATCTTGAGGAAGATGAGGAGCGGATGGCTAAGAGAGCCGCTAAAGGAAAAGGGAAGGTGGCTGGTGTCCCTGCTCGTGCGTGCACTCGTGCGGCTGTTCAGAAGTTGCTGGATAATGCCATCAAGGTCGCGAGGGCTCCTCCTGCTGCTGCGAAAGGAGCTACTGCAAAAGCTTCCAAAGGAAAAGGGAGAGTGAAGGCTCCCGCTACTCGCACCAAGCTTACTGCTGCTCAAAAGGAAGCTCTACGCAATTATCGTGCTGATGGGTATGATATTCCTACCCTCTCTGAATCTTTCGAGGCGTTTGAAGCAGATATTGTTGGACAATTTGATCCAAACACTCATAGGTCTGTTTATGAGTATATGAGATGGGAATATTTCCAGCACAGGAATTTTCTTGACGATAGATTCGTTACTGAGCATTATCTTCACAGAGGTGAGATTTATGAATGGTTGGAGCAAGCTAACTTGCTTAATGCTATGTTAAGGGGTCACACCTACGTTCCTGAGCAAGTTAGAGAATTTTATGCTAATCTGAGTGATGGTTTGACTGATGAGAGGTCACCAGATTTTCACAAGGTCTTTGTGAGGGGGAGGATGATTGATTTCAGTCCTGATGTGATTGAAAGGGCTCTAGGGAGAGAGCCTGTTATTGAAGATGCTTTGTGGGACTTGAACTTTGATGAAGTTGCTGCTGAACTGACTAAAGGCCAGATTGTGAAGTGGCCAAATGATCAACACTTGAATCATGCTATCCTGTTGGAGTCCAAGTATGCTAACTTGCATAGCTTATCGGTGAGGAATTGGACCCCCACTTGCCATAGAGACTCAGTCAGTAGAAGAGAAGGGACTCTTCTTTATGCTATCAGCAAAGGAATGGACATAGATATGGGACAGTTGATCTTTGAGAAGATCTGTTCTTTTATTAAGTACATCGGCAAGATGAAGAGGATGTACTTCCCAGGACTGATTGGTAGGATCCTGAAATCACAGGGAGTGCCCTCTAGGAGGTCTGACTCAAAACCTGTGAAGCTCAAGGCTATGAGATTCAGCTCTAAGCTCCTCAAGCCTGTCCATGGAGTGAACTTAGAGGATGATTTTGCTGGGGATAGTGAATCTGAAATTGAGTTGAACCTATCTGATGATGATACTGTTGGGGGTTGTGATGATCAGAATGAGGCTCTTGATGGTGAAGGGAGGCCTGCTGCTAGGTTCTCCAAGAAGTATTCGAGGAAGCACTCTAAAGGTGCTCCAAAATCTGCCAAAGCCAAATCTTCTTGGCCTACCAGAAAGGGCCCTTCTAAGCAATCTAAGAAAGGCCCTGCCAAGTCCTCAAAGAAGTCAGTGGCTGATTTTGATGCTGTGGCTGTAAAGAAACAGAGGGATGGGCTGAAGGCTCAATTGACATCCCTCCACAAGATGATGAAACACATCAGCCTCCAAAGGCAGCTGGTGCAATCTATGCTTGATGCACTGCCAGATGTTGAGAGTGATGCTCTCCCTACCCCTGCTGCTAATGTTGATGTTGCAGGTCCATCTGGTCTGACTCCTGCAGAAAAGGCTGTTGATGCTCCTCTTGTTGATGAGGATGATTCTGAGGAAGTGGATGAATCCATCCATATTGATGATGAAGAGCCAGCAGTGCAGACTGGTGGTGAAGTTCCTGCTGCTGCTACTGAGTCTGCTAAGGAGGGCTTTGTTTTTGTGTCAGCAAATGAGGATGGTGCTGAGCATACTGTGGAGATAGAGCGCACTGAAGAGGTGAACGATGCTGCAGATGCGGGGGGTGATGTCACCAGTAAGCCCACTCAGTAGTCCTTTGGCACTCAGCATAATTTGAGGGGGAGTAAATGTCAGAAGATGTATGCATGTTGATTCTTCTTCTCTCTCTCTGTTTTGTTATCTCTCTGTGGATATGGATATTTCTACTTACTGGCATGTAATAGTAAGTAGGTGGTTTTCTGGATTTCTGGTATTCTCTTTGGGCATATTCTGATGGCCTGTAAGTATGTTGCTGTTGGATCTCTATGGTTATGGTCAGTTCTGAGTATTTGCTGCTTTATATGATCTGTGTTGCTAAGCAGTTGGTTATGTGATTTTGAATATGGTTTGGTAGTGTGGGTGAGCTCCTTGCCACTGTTTTTGACAAGATATGGATATTGGTCTTAGGGGGAGCATGGTTTCTGGTCTGATTCTTTTATGAAGTACTGTCTGCTGTGTGAGTACTTCTATCTGCTCCTGTTTTTGCTGATCTTCTGCTGTGATGTGATTCATGCAAATTTATGCTGTGTTCGAAAATGCCAAAGGGGGAGATTGTTAGTGCATGCGTTGCATGCATGTTTGATTTGTGTTGGCATGTTTCCTTATTGAGTCTTCTGCTGCGTTGCTGACTGGATATTCGCATGAATCGAGAATCATACGCATATATATATATATATATATATATATATATATATATATATATATATATATATATATATATAATTTGTTATTCGGAGAAGGAAGATTATCCATGCATGGAAAGTTTCCATGCACAGAAGATCAGCCTGAAGATCTTCTAGGGTTTCCTGTGCTGACTATATATTCTAAGGAAAACCCTAATACACGCTGCCGCTCCAGAGATTATTATTCGTGAGTTATTGTTCTTCTTGCAACGTGTGTTTTGCAAGATTATTGTTCGTGAGTTGGTGTTCTTGCAACGTGTGTTTTGCAAGATTTTTGTTCGTGAGTTTTGGTGTTCTTGCAACGTGTGTTGTGCAAGTTTGTTTGTTGAGCGAGCGTGCGTTTCTGGACAAGCTTCCCTGGCTTTGTTCAGTTTAGATCTAGGCGTGTTGCTTAGAACCAAAATAGTGTTTTATCACTACAAGAGTTCATCTCGTAGTTTGTATTCGATCTCATTGTAAGGGAGTTGTAATCGAGACGAATAGGTGACATAAGGTGGAGTCCTTGGTGTAATGTCCTGTAAGTCTCTCTACTACTTATAGTGGATTGAATCTCTCGGATATTGTCCCCCAGACGTAGGTGCGTTATCACCGAACTGGGTTACCAAAGTTCTGTGTTCTTTACTGCTTTTCTGTTATTACATCTAAGAACAGAATTAAGATCGTTTTTAGTTTTTGCACAAACTAGCACTTTCAATTTTTTTTAAGCTTTACAATAGAAATTTTAAAGACCGCACCACGGGGGCCAATTTCATTTTTTTATATATGGATCTTTTATGGTTGCTAATTTTATTCCAACACAAGAGAAGATAAAATGCAATAATGGATTGATCGGAGCTGAACTACTCCGTACCAGGAAGAAAGAAGACCACACACAAAAACATCAAAGAAACAAATATTTATCTCAACTCCATAAAAATCAATCCCGCTATTTTTTTTTTCATATTTGAACCTTGTATATATGAATTAGGAAATCTCGATTGCTGAAAAGGAAGAGCACGAACGGCTAAAAGAGAAGATCGGGAAATTGCTCATTCGAACCGAAGATGATAACACAGTTAAATTAGAACTCATTGATTCCATTCAACGACTTGGAGTGGGATATCACTTCGAAAAAGAAATCGATAAATCCTTGGGATGTATTCACGACACCTACCCATTACACGAGACCGAAAACAAGGATCTTCATGTAGTAGCTCTTCGTTTTCGTCTGCTTCGACAACATGGTTTCCATGTTCCTTGTGGTAAGTTAAAAAAGATCAATCATTTGCTTCTTGTCATACCTTTATAGGGTTTAAACTAACAAATTTCAATACTACTAATATATACCAGTTTCTTGTGATAGCTAGGTAATTTTTTTTATTTTTTATTTAGTTTTACATGCATGGTTTATTATAAGATCTAATAAGTTGGGGCAACCCTTAAAATAGCCACTTTGATATAGTAAACACAAATATTAGCTACTCATAATAAAAACACAAAAACTAGTCACTCTTACCATATTACCCTTATACATGAATACAAGACTAGTTTGTTCTTGTATTGTGTAATAAATTTATACCAATACATGATTAACTTTACATGACTCATGTATTCAAATACATGACTCATGTATTCATGTATTATAAAGTAAAATATGAACAATACATGAATACACGAATACATGAGTCATGTACTCATGTATTATAAAATAAAATATGACCAATGCATGAATATAAACATTTGATCAATACATGAATACACGAATACATGAGTCGTGTATTCATGTATTATGAAATAAAATATGACCAATACATGAATAGAAGCATTCGACCAATACATGAATAAACGATTACATGACTCTTGTATTCATGTATTATGAAATAAAAACCGACAAACACATAAATATACATATTTAAGCAATACATGAATACACGAATACATGACTCGTGTATTCGTGTATTTTGAAGTAAATTTTGACTAACAAATAATTTTACGACTCGTGTATTTGTGTATTTTAAAATAAAATTATAAAGGGGGGGGGGGGGGGGGGGGAAGGAGGAGAAGTAGAAGTAAAAGAAAAACGAAAAAAACGAGAAAAAAAAAAAAGAAGACAAGAAAAAGAGAGAGAAGAAGCAGCGCAAGAGAAAAAAAATAAAATTAATAAAAATAAAAAATGAGAAGAAGAAAAGCAGCAGGGTGGGATGGGAGGGTGTTTTATTTTTAATTTTTGCTAAAATAATTTCATTGAGGGTAAATATGACAATTAACACAGAAAGTGGCTAGTATTTGTGTTTTTTATATAAGTGGCTAGTATTTTAGTTTACAATATCAAAATGGCTACTTTCCTATATTTCCCCTAATAAGTTTTCGCTCAAAACCAACTAAACAACATTAAATTGTATAGAGCAAGATAAATTCTTATAGATATTTATGATTAAGTTCTCTATAGTGATTAAGTTTTACTTTTATATGTACACAAAATAAGACATTTTTAGCATTGGACTATTATCTTATACTAGGAAATAATCTCATATATAATTAAAACAATATATATGTCTACAAGAAATAGCCATATATAGTTACATATGGGGTCTTAATATTGTTGAATGCCTACGGAAATCGCCTAAAAGCGTCTTCGTCTGATATTTTTATGTATACGAAAGAAAAACGCAAAAACGAAAGGAAAAAAATGAAAGAAAGAAAGAAAGTAAGGTAAATTTTAATATTAAAATTTTGATTTATTCTACTACAGATGTGTTTAGTGAATTCATAAATGCCCAAGGAAATATCAATGAGTCAATAGCAGACGACGTCAAAGGGATATTGAGCTTATACGAGGCATCAAATTGTGGAGTGCCTGGAGAGGAAATTCTTGACAAAGCATTAGAATCATGCTCGTCTTGTCTTGAATGGTTAATCGCGGACACGGATAACAGTCGTCTTTCACGGCAAGTTAAGGAAGCTCTAAAGATCCCAATTAGCAAGACTCTAACAAGGTTGGGAGCAAGAAACTTCATTTCTATATATAGAGAAGATGAGTCACACAATGAAAAACTACTCAAGTTTGCCATGTTGGACTTTAACATGGTACAAAGGCTACATCAAAATGAGCTTAGCCATCTTACAAGGTTAGCTAATTAAACCAAATTGCACTATTTTTGCCACTATATATCTATGAAATTTACATTAATGAGATAATATATACAAAACTATATATTGTAGGTGGTGGAAGGAGTTAGACTTTGCAAAGAAGCTGCCTTTTGCTAGGGATAGGCTTGTGGAATGCTATTTCTGGATTATGGGAGTTTATTATGAGCCCCGTCACGATGTTGCACGAAAGATACTAACCAAAGTCATATACATGGCTTCTGTCCTCGATGACATTTACGACGTCTATGGAACATTAGACGAACTAACGTTATTCACTAGCGTTGTTCGAAGGTAGGGTTTTTTCTATCCCTTTGTTTAGAATTTTTTTTCAAAGCAAAGTAATAAAGTAACATATATTTTTATTAGACAATCTTAATTTGTATGGTTCTATACATTGGTAGGTGGGACATTAGTGGCATGGATGAATTGCCAACATACATGAGAATATACTTGAGAGCCCTTTTCGACGTGTATGTTGAAATGGGTGAAGAAATGGAAAAAATAGGCAAATCATACACATTGAATATGCAAAAGAAGAGGTATGTATTAGTTCGATAATATATTCTGCATTATCATTTTTTTCGTAATTGTTAACCTAACAATACACCAACTAACAATTAAAACAATTAGAAGCGATGTTGCCTAATTTCAGTGACCTTGGAATGCAACATATCCTATAAAAATGGCACATGTCCTAAATTATACTTCAAATTTTTTCAAGTAATCATCATATATTGTGTCAAAAATTAGACCGACATTTAGTTTGTGTATTCTCATACTACAATTTAAGTCTATATAAAATTAAGACTCGTACTAAATTTCGTGTATTTAGAGATAAATAACCCTTAAATAAAATAATGCAGATGAAAAGATTGGCGGAGATGTACTTTCAAGAGGCACAATGGTCCTTTAACAAGTACAAGCCTACAATGCAAGAGCATATGAATGTGGCTCTCTTATCATCCGGTTATATGATGATGACTATCAATTCATTATCTGTTATTGAAGATCCAACTACCAAGAAAGAGTTTGATTGGGTTGTGAGCGAACCCCCAATTCTAAAGTCATCGTTAATCATTACAAGATTAATGGACGACCTTGCGGGTTATGGGGTAAGTATCAATTATTTGATCGAATAACACATTTTTTTTAGGAAAACACACACACACACACACAATTTGCTTAATTCACAAGTTTCCAATCTTAGACTCGTGATTTATTCTTTAATCGAATGGAATCACAGATTCACAAATTGGATTCGGGAATCCATGAATTTATCCCATTTTAGAGTAATTCACAATTCATGAATTCATATTTTAACGAATTTGTACGGAAAATATGGGTAATATGGTAAGACTGATACTTTTTATATACACAGTTTGAAGAGAAATGCTCAGTAGTACATCTGTACATGAACGAAAAGGGTGTATTGGAGGAAGAAGCCATTGAAGAACTCCGCAAACAAGTGAAAAACTCATGGAAGAATCTGAACAGGGAATGCCTCGAGCCAAGATCAGCTTCTGTTCCAATCCTCATGACCGTCGTCAATTATACACGTGTCATAATCGTGTTGTATACAGATGAAGATGCATACGACAATTCCAAAACTAAGACCAAAGATATGATTAAATCCATACTCGTTCATCCCATATAATACTCAGACAATTCAGTTGAAGATTGTATTGGTATTTCTATAATTTGTAGCATTCGAAGGAAAGAGTTTATTAGACAATGTACTAATTATCTTTGAGTTTATTTTAAATGCATGTGTAATTTCTCATGAGAAATAGTTCATATACAACTACGCTGTATTTCAATTTTTGCTTCATTTGATCCAAGCCCGATATTAATAAACAAAATAGTACAGTAAAACATCTATATAAAGGAATACTCTATTTAGAAAGAGTCTTCAGAGCCCGAGTTGTTGTTACCCAAAAACGAAAGTAATCGGATCAAACTAAACGCTATTTGACCTCACATTATGTAGAAACACAAATAAATTGTTGCTCCCTCTTCTCCTACAATCTTGTTGAACATCTCTATAGTTTCCTCGTCACCCCCAAACGAAACTTCGAGCTCAAGCCCCTCATTCCCCCAACTCTTCCTCCAGATTGTACAATAAGAACGTCACCGGGTGAAGCACCGGATAGAGAAAGACGACGGCGGCCAGGTGGCGCGTGGAGATTGATTATGAATTTAACTTTTAACATATGTGGTAATTGCTACTGCTTTTTAAGGGACTCGGGCTTTCAGTGGGTTGCTTGTAATAGGCCTAGTTTTTCTTATCAGTTGAATTTGGGCCATATCACATTAATATAGACGTTTTTAAAACGAATGTTTTTGTTATTGTTAACAATTTCTTTCCTTTACTACTACTAGTTTTTACATAAATAATCTATCACTAGAACACTTACCTGCGCGATGCGCGGCCAAATCTTTCGTACTTACTTTACTACGATATGCCAAGTAAAATGAATCGAAAGTATACTTATTTTGAAATTGCTTAACATTATTAAATTACAACAAATAAATCCCTATGCTTTGTAAAATAATCGAAATTATACTTAAAATTTTGTGTACATATTAATCTTTAAAATACAATTTTATATCATCAAATCAATGATTTTCTAAATAGTAATTTAATAATGTTATGTTTTTAGTATTTATAAGATAAATGATAGAGAATTTCTAATTTATTAGGCTGCAATTGAGATTTGCTGCAAAATATCCATGTTTAGATAATTAATCAATTAAATGGTCATGAAATCCAGAATATATTGCTCCGTTTATGAATTTCTTACGAAACAGTTCACAAATCAAGAGGTAACTATTGTAGAGACTAATTTGGTACATATGTGCACTCAAAAAATCATCAATAATATTTGGCATCAATTGAAATAAGATGATGAAAAATTTTATGATAAAGCTATCCAGGAACGCGGTTGAAATTTTTATGATGTCTTCTGAAAGTGTGTGTGTGTGTGTTTTTTTTTTTTTTTTTTTTTTTTTTTTTTTCAAAAATGAATTTTCGAAGCATTTTTTCTTTGAGAAAAAATGAAAACTTAAGGTGCCATAGTAATGGTAAGTTCATAATGGTAATTTTTTTTTTTTTTTTTTTGAGAAGAAAATTCATTCATTAAGGATTAAACAAGCTGAGCTTCGTTTGTTACAATAAAACGGAATTGAGAGGGGATAGGCCCAACAAACCAACTAGGACAAGAGACGTCAAAAGCGAATTGAGAAAGCTTGTGTGCAAGCATATTAGCCGACCTCCTGACCCATCGAAATTCAACTCTATCGAACTGATGGAGCATCGCTTGAATAGCAGCCACGACATTCCCGAAATATGAAGGCGGGTGAGAAGATTTCTTCAGTTCTCGAATCAGCTCCAAGCAATCTGACTCAATGAAGATCTTCTTGAAATTATGGTCTAACGCAATCTGAGTACCCACCTGGCACGCGAGAGCTTCGGCAATAACAACATTTGCACATAACTCCCTCTTCGTAGCAAACGCAGACAGCTCGATACCAGAAGCGTCTCGAAAAACACCCCCAAGACCAGCACCAATACCATTGAGCACCGATGCATCAAAATTCATCTTCACGAACCCCTGCGGAGGAGGGCGCCAAGACTCAGACCGATTAGTAGGCATTCCGGGCAGCTGGGATCGAGCATGGCATGAGGCAAACTCCTGACATATCGAAACTGCAATCTTAAAGCAGGTGCTGTGGTCCATGATTTTTTGCTCAAAGATCAGAATTTCGTGCCCGCCACAAAACCCACAAGTGACAAGCAAAAAGATGGACGAAGTGGGGATCTTTATTCTTACTCACTGCCAAGATCCAATCAGGAAGAGAAACCTCACGACATGAAGGAGGGATAGGAAGTCGAAGCATACAAGCTTGCCAGAAAAATGACGCCCACTCGCAATCTCGGAGAATATGCGCATCAGTTTCAGAATCACAGCCACACCTCGGGCAGCTTTGGTCAAAATAAGTGCCTCTCCTAGCAAGAGCTGAACGTGTGGGGATGATCTGCTTCATGCACCGCCAAATAAATAGTTGAATTTTAGGAGGAATTACCAATTTCCAGATCCATTCCCAGATGGTAGACTGCGGGTTTGACGTCGAGGGCTTAGATGACGCAGCATCTTTCAAACTCTTTGCCAACCAATAGCCAGACCGAACTGAGTAATTGCCGTCTTTGGTAAAGTCCCACATCACGCAATCTTTATCATTAGAATTAATCAGCGGGATTTCAAGAATATTCTTAGCAACTTCAGGTGGAAACCAGGACTTGACGAGCTCAACATCCCACTCTTTTTCAGATGATATGAGATCAGACACTTTAGAAATATGATCGGGGGCGTTCGCCTGCCTCGGAACTTTAAAGAGCGGAATATTTGGAACCCACGGGTGGTCCGTCCAAATATTAACAGATCGACCATTGCGAATATTCCACCTAAGGCCTTTTGAAATGATCTCACGCCCCGCCAAAATACTCCTCCAGACATAGCTTGGTCTATACCCGATTTTAGCTTCAAGGAAAGAGGCTCTCGGAAAATACCTTGCTCTAAGAGATTGGCCAAGAATTGTGTCGGGCGAATTCAACAACCGCCAGCTCTGTTTAGCAAGTAAAGCTCTGTTAAAACAAGCAAAATCTCTCAAGCCTAACCCACCAAATCGTTTAGGTTGACACAGGCTGTCCCAAGAGCTCCAATGGATAGAGGAATCGGAGTCCCTCTTCCCCCACCAGAATTTAGCTACTAGGGAGCTTAACTTATGGCAAGTACCCTCCGGTAAGAGGAAACAACCTATGAGGTATGTCGGAATGGCTTGCGCAATAGACTTGATCAAAACCAATTTTCCAGCAGCCGAGAGGGATTTCGCCTTCCAATCCATGAGTTTTTCGCCACTCTATCTTCCAACGCCACAAATAAGCCCTTTTGGAACGACCAACCGTAGCCGGGAGCCCCAAATAGACTCCAATTTTTTGGACTGCCCGAATCCCCGAGCTAGAAGTGATAACCTCTACTAGATTGGCAAAAACCCCTTTACTAAACATAACTTCAGACTTCTCAAAATTCATCAATTGTCCTGAGGCGTCACAATATTTTTGGACAGCAGAAAGAACCTGCTGAAACTTATTAACGTTGGCTCTTCCAAACACCAGACTATCATCAGTAAAAAGGAGATGGGAGACAGAGGGAGCTCCACGACAGAGACGAGCTCCATGGATAAGATTTGCCCTTTCTGCTTGGTGAAGGAGGGCCGAGAAGCCTTCAGCACAGAACAAGAACAGGTACGGAGATAGAGGGTCTCCTTGGCGTAGGCCACGGGAAGGCCTAAAAGCTGTAGATGGGTTCCCATTTATCACCACTGAATAGGAGACAGAAGAGATGCAACGCATAATAAGCTCCACAAAATCATGGCTAAGACCAATCCGGAGAAGAACCCTCTGAAGAAAATGCCACTCAACACGATCATAAGCCTTGCTCATATCCAATTTGAGTGCAAAAGAGCGACCTGTTTTAGTAGAGTTACATTTCATAGAATGAAACAATTCAAAAGCCATTAAAGAATTATCCGAAATAAGTCTCCCTGGAATGAAGGCTGATTGAGTGGGGCTAATAAGAGAGGGGAGAGCTTGTTTCAGCCTATTAGCAATGGTCTTCGTCACTAATTTGAAAATGACATTACACAGACTGATAGGGCGAAAATCCTTGGGGCTCTCCGGGTTTTTCTTCTTTGGAATCAGAATGATGTGTGTGTGATTAAGGGATTTTGGGGAGGCAGAATTGTTGAGAATATTCAGCACAACACTCAAAACATTATTCCGGACAATTGACCAAAATTTAGAGAAGAAGAGGGCAGGAGTACCGTCGGGACCCGGAGCTTTAAGGGGATGCATTTGTGAGAGAGCTTCCAAGACTTCTTCAGAGGTATAAGGCATATCAAGCTTTTCGTTAATCGCCCTCGTAGCTCTAGGCTGCACGGCCTCAATAACGTCCTCCATCCCTTGAGTATTACCCGCGGAGAAGATATCATGAAAGTAGTCCACGAGAACTGCTTCGATTTCCTCCTCCTTGAACCGCCACTCCCCCACACTATTTTTGATCTTGGAGATAGTGTTTCTTCGCTTACGCCCGGACGCAGTTCTGTGGAAGAAAGAAGTATTTTTATCTCCGTCCTTAATCCAGTTCGCCCTCGATCTCTGATGCCACATCGTTTCCTCCTTTTTTAAAAGTGCGTGGAGCTCACTCTCAATATTTTTTATTTCAATTCTAACCTCAGTAGAACTCGGTTGTTGTTGGAGTAAGAGCAGCTGCTTCCTCAGATCCTTAATCCTCTTAGATACCTTCCCAATGTGAAGAGCCTCCCAACTTCTAAGGCCATCTGCAGTAACTTTAAGCGTATGCATAAACTCAAGCGGGCTCCCAATATCGGAAGGATGGCGCCAACAATCTTGAACAACTCTGCTACAAGAGTCATCTTGAAGCCACATGGCTTCAAAGCAATAATTTTTACGTTTTCTCTTGTTGCCCGAAGAAACAAGGGCTGCCCACCGGACAAGGATAGGGCAGTGGTCCGATTCATGTCGAACTAAATGCTCTACTTGAAAGAAGGGAAATCTGAGCTTCCATGCCTCATTAGCATAGCCCTTGTCCAATCTTTCTTGGATAAAATCCTCTCCCGATTGACCATTGCTCCATGTAAAACCTGTACCAGAGAAACCAAGGTCCTCCAGCTGACATTGAGATAAAGCATCTCGAAAATTTTCCATGCATTGGCTATTACATGGATTGCCACCCTCCTTCTCAAATTGGTAGGCCACTTGGTTCCAATCCCCGACACATAGCCACGCATCATGATCACTTGAGGAAAGTTCACTCAAAAGAGCCCAGGTGAGGTCTTTACTATGGTCTTCAAGCCAACCATAAATACCAGTAAACCGCCAGCGCTCATCAGCACCTCCCAAGCTAATTAACACATCAATATGGTGAAGGGATGTTGAAAGGAGCTCAACTTGGAGACACTCCTTCCAAAGGATAATGAGCCCCCCACGCCTTCCTCCATTCTGCAGGTCACAATCCACAACAATCTTTTGGGTCAACCCATAAGAGTCAAGAACGTCATGAAACTCAGCTTCAACTAACTTGGTTTCCATCAGAAAAACCAAGGTGGGATCTTTCTCTTGGATGTGTCGTTGGAGCACTTGAACTATCGGTTGGTTCCCAAGCCCCCGACAGTTCCAACTGAAGCAACTCATGGCGCTCGGCGGGACTGCAATGGTGCAGTCTCCGCCGCTGAATCCATATTCTCATCCATTCTTTCATCAACCAAATGCAAACCTGAAAATTTAAGTTTTTTCTGGAGGTTTGCTGAGAGGTCACCATTCACACCGAGGTCAAGGGGTCGCTTTTTATCCGACTCAGGGGTTCGTGGTTTCTGATCAGGAGGGTTGCGGGCAAGTTTTTTCCATTGTTTCTTTTTTTGAGAATTTGCAGTAGGCTGTTCTGAAGGGTTCTTGTTTGTCGATTGGGAGAATTCTGTGGCCAGAGCTTTAGGGGAAGATTGAGGTGGATTAGTCAAGGTGGCATTTTTCTGGGTGCAATTTGGATTTTTGGAGGGTTAGTATTCGTCTCATCGGAGGCGGTGAGGAGAAGAGGATCTATTTGTATAGCTTTAGGCTTGGTATTAAGGTTTGGGAGGTGTGGGGTGCTGTTTGTGTGACGTGGGGATGTACTCGAGGAGGAAGGAGATGGTGTGTAGGGGTGTGAGGGAGGCCTTGGCCTCGCTGGTCTATCTGAGGAGCGAGACTTTTTGTAGGGAAAGGCTTTGATTGCTGGCCCAAAAGGAAGAGCATCCATTTCAGAATCTCCAGAGTCTCGGAAAGTAGAACACGATTTAAACCAATGTCCCACAATCCCACATGAGTAGCAATAAACAGGTAACGATTCGAATTTTACAGGTAGCCATAGGGTTTCATCCTTAATTCGAACCGAAATTCCCCTACACAATGGCTTTGGGAGGTCAACAGCCACCTTCATACGCAGAAATTTCCCAAACATATCATTCGATTTATCAATATGTTCTAGGGATCCAACCTTATTTGCAAGGAACTTTGCAACATTCTCATTCATGAAACTCGTCGGGATATCATAGATTCTTACCCAGAAGGAAGCCTGCGTAATCTGAACTTTTGAGGGCTGTTCGGTGGATCGAAGCCTTCTAATCGCAAAGAGATTTCCCTCAAAATGCCACGGTTGATTCGCTAGCACCCAATCGAGATCTGTTTCTTGATCGAATCGGAAAATGAAAAGGTTATTGCTCCATTCCCTGGCCTCGAGCCCTTTTTGGGGTTTCCATGCCTTTTTCATAACCTCCATAAGGGCGAAGGAATTAACCGGCTTCTCCGAGAAAATGCGACCAACAAGTCATGGGTTGCTCTGTTTTTCCAAAATCTGCTCAGGGCAAGGTAGTTCAAGAACCTCCAAATCTTCAAGATCTGCCATCTCCATAAGGGGCTTGGAAAAACTGAGGAAGAGGAGGGACACAAACACGAGAGGCAGAGGACACAAGAATAAGAGAGAGGGGGGCGAACACTGGGCGAGAATGACAGAAAGAAGTTGGAGGAAATTGGGAAGCGCCGCTCAAAACGGGAACAAAAACCCTATCGAGAGGGAACTAAACCCCTACCGAGAGGGAACTCCATAATGGTAATTCAAATGATCAAAATTTGTAAACCCGACAAATTGTTCTTTAAAAATTATTTTAATGAGTCTTGTAACTATTTAATAGATAAAGTCAAAATAGAACTGATCAATAATTTCAACTTGAGTTCAATTATGTTCGAAATTCTTCTAATAATTAATACTTGTAATACAATAATTTTATTTTATTACATAACAATTTATTTTTATTAAAATCTTTAAACAACTTAATTCTTGTGCGAGAACCTAAAATTTTAGCCAATTAAAAAATGAATTTTGAGGCTTATAAACATATAAAATTAGTTAAGTAGACACAAAATTGTGAAGTGAATAATAATAATAATAATAATAATAATAATAATAATAATAATAATAATAATAATAATAATAATAATAATAATAATAATAATAATAATAATAATAATAATAATAATAATAATAATAATTCATTTATGTCAGTTTCACCGCTCAAAACACTTGATGCCAATTTAATGAAAATAATTTGTTCCGAACGATAAAGCTTATGAAAGGAGAAGAAAATAAATTATTTGAAATTAAAAAGCATAAAGCTAAATAGAGATATAATGTGCTAAAATTATTTATCGGGAAGAAACCTTTTGTGAAAGTATACATTCCTCGGTGCCATTTTATTTTTTTTTTTAATTTTTTTTTTTTTTTAACATAATGCATCAGTTTATACATAAAAAATATAACTAAATTCTTATATTTGAAAATCATGAAATTGTCATGTATAGATTTGACAAAATAGTTGAGCACATAAATATGTTTTCTTTTTTTATTATGGACATCTTCAATCAAAAATATTTATCAGCGGAGAATAACATTGTAATCTAAACAATGGAGTGATCGAAACTAAAATTTGATGAGCAAGGCAATGGTTTGAAGAAACACGGATGGAGTCCCCCGCTGCCGCCACCATTCAATTCACAACAAGAAGAAACGATACACAAGATCATAAACTACTTACATTTATAAGCATCAAATTTTAACCCTAATTAAAATTATAAACTATCAGTGCATGTGAAGAGAATGTATCATAGCCGCAATGTGTACCTTATTATACATGATCTGCCACACAAAATTAGTTTAATTTTAACTGAAATAATAATACAGGCGTGAGTAAAAAAATCAATAAAGGAACGACAAGGAAAAAGCAAAAATGAAGCAACATTGGTAATTGATTCCCGTTCTATACATTGACATAAGAGAAATTTTCTTTTGCAAAATGAATGACTTAACAAATTACGCCTTTAAATTGACCGAATTACTTACCTTTCAAGATTCCCGTTCTCTGCAATGACATAGAAAACACACAAGATTTTAAACCATTCAGCGAATAAAAGGAGAAGGATTTGCACCTACTAACAATTCGGACAAGGTGTTTCTTCAAATTATCCTCAATTCTCTTTCTCTTCTATTTGCACTTAATTATTAGACCATCAAACTTGCATATATGTTGTTCCGATAATATTGGGATCCTTATCTCTAATCTTTAATATCTGTAATTCAAACGTTAACACGCCTTAAATCTAGGTAACGTATTCATTATTGTGCTCGGACTATATATAAGAGGCGTGGAATTTTGATGTCGGTTGGGAATGGATAAAAATTGTCATCAAGAGTTGCGTCTGCAGACTAAATAAGTCATTTAATTTAGCATAAATAATTATATATTTTCATATTTATTGAAATTAACGATATTACCCAGCGTACAATTATTTATAGAGTTTAAAACCCCTTCTGAAATTGTGTTTATTCGAAATTTTTAAACAAAAAAAAAAAAAAAAGTTTTAACTTTCAGCGGTCAACAATGAAGATGCCTACTAATAAAATATTTAAAATGTTAATATTTTGAATTAGAACTGAAATTACAAAAATACCCTTTGTATTCTGTTTTTATATAATATATATATATATATAGATTGTGCAGTAATACCTCATATGTGATATGTCCCTAAAGACGACGTGTATTTTTATTTGGGCCAACCTATTTAACACATATGTTTTCTTATATCGAAATAATTAGGCATACTTAGAATGAATTCGGCCCAGATAATTTAACTCTGTAAGTATCTCAATAATTCGAATTCAACACTTAAAATATTGTAATTTGTTTGTTTGTTCTTTGATTATATCAAATAAAGGACACAATACATTCTTTTATTTAAGATCAAACGTTAATATGTAAACATCAATAAATTGAGGGATTTTAAACATAAATTAAACATAATAGAAACGATTCAATGTCCATGATGGACACTCTTAATGTGTTCACCGTTGATGTGACAGTGATAGAGTTTACTTTTTTTAGGCTATATATTTAAATATTTAATTCATTAAAAGTATGTCACGTCATCCGTGAACGTATTAAGAATGTCATGTGCACATTTATATGTCCACCGTTGATATGACTGTGATGGAGTTTACCTTTTTCTTTGATGAGGTTTACCTTTTAGGGGCAAGGACAAAAATAGTCATTTTCATAAGACAAAAGTCTTTTTTAGCCACTAAAAATAAAATTGTCTAAATCTAGCCACTTTAGACCTGAACTACTAATAATACCCTTACTACCTAAAATTTAAAAAATACATGAAATAAAAAATAAAAAGAAAAAAAACCCTACCTATCCCCATCACCCCACGCTCTCTTTCTCTCTCCCTCCCTCCTCATCTTCTTCTCTCCTCCCTCATTTCCTCCATCGGCGCCGTCATCGCCGCCGCCGAACACATCGTTGTCGGCAGCACCGTAGTCTCTCTCTCCCTCTTCTCCGACAGGCGCCGCCATAGCCGCCGCCGCCAAGCACACCATCGCCGGCACTATTGTGCTCTCTCTCTCTCTCTCTCTCTCTCTCTCTCTCACACACACACACACACACACACGCACACACACACACACACCACCACCACCATCACTGTATAGCCTGATAACCATCGTCGCCGTTGTCACCACCGGACAAGGTCAGCTCGAGCTCCATGACTGAATCCTCTCCAACAAATCGAAGAAGAAGAACACTGTTGAGCACACAAACACAAGCGAAACAATTGTAAGTACCCGAGTCGTACACACAAACACGAGCGAAACCGTCGTGAATACTCGGTCGTGCACACGAACACGAGCAAAACCGTCGTGAATACTCGGCCGTGCACACGAACACGAACAAAATTGTCGTGAATATCCGTTCGTGCACACGAACACGAGTAATCCTGAATTCGTGTAACCCTCAACTTAGTCGTGTAACAAAATTGTCATCGCCGCCGTTCTCCACCGTGATGTAGTTGGCGGCGATCCTTTCGCGGCGGTGCTGCTCAGCCATCTTCCTCATCGAAGACTTCACCGGTCGGCCACCCCACATCAGCTAGCCTAAATAATCTCAACTCTATGTCAATCAGCGGAGAGAGAGAGAGAGAGAGAGAGAGAGAGAGAGAGAGAGAGAGAGAGAGAGAGAGAGAGAGAGAGAGAAAGAGAGAGAGAGAGAGAGAGAGAGAGAGATGGCGATGACGACATGAGATGCAGTAACGAGGAAGAAGCGAAGAGAGGAAGGAGGAGGAAGTCGCCGGAGGAAATCGACGGTGGAAGTCGGCGGAGATTCTTCATTGCTGAACCGATATGCTTTCTATCTGTATTCTTCTTCTGTATACGTGTAGTGAAGAGTAATGGTAAATTAATTGATATTATTAACAATGGTAATTAATATACTCCCTCCGTCCTCTATTTAGTGACGGAGGGAGTTTGGGCACGGTATTTTTCGCAAGGCTAGTGAGGTGGAAAGTTGTAAATTGTAGGGGTATATTAGCTAAAGTAACACAAATGGATTAGTATGCTAATTACCTGATGGGATAGTATGGGATAGTACAGCTGGAATTAAAATAGTAATTAAATTAATTGATTAAATATTTAAAAAGTAAAAGACGTGCTGTAAAAAAACTCATACAGTAGATTAACTAAATTTAGAATTTTTGTTTTCTTTTACAGTACACAAAAAACTCATACAGTAGATTGAACTAGAAACAACTTTTTAAAAATCACATCAAACATAGAAATGACTTTGACCTGATCAAAAAATTAGAGGGAAACTTTGGATGAAAATTTTCTTTTAAATTTCCCCCCATTCCATACGTACAAGTACACTACACTATACATTTAATTCACACTTTCTGCTTCACTTCTTCACTTCCTTCTTCTTCACTTCTTTTTCTTCACTTCCTTTTTTCTGCAAATAACAGAATAAATCAAAAGTTGCAGCAGCTGACCATGGATGGGCATGAAAAAAGATTACACATTGGAGAAGACAAGAAGCATGAAATTGCAGCCTTTCTTTTGCAGAAGTGCCTTGGTGGCAAAATTCAAAAAGGAGCACTCCTTGAAGCCAATCAAAAGTTTGGAGTTTCTTCTTCTACAGTTAGCAGAGTTTGGAGGGATGCACAACAGAATCTTAAACAAGGAAAAGCAGTCTCTTTCATCAACAAAAAGGTTGGCTGCATTCACAAGGACAGGTATGAAATGGATGGTGATAAAGTTGCTAATATGCATTTGAAAGACAGAACAACCATCCGAAAAATGTCTAAAAAGCTTGGAGTAGGTAGGACTTTGTTGCATAAATGGATAAAAATGGGGTTACTTAAGCCACATACTAGTGCAATCAAGCCTTCACTTACGGATTTGCACAAGCTTACTAGACTCAAATTCAGTTTGAGCCAACTACATGTGGAAAATAGTGAAAGCTCTACACTTGACTTTGAAGCTATGTATAATACTGTCCATATTGATGAAAAATGGTTTTATTTGACAAGAACAGTGGATAGATACTACCTACTACCAGCTGAAACTGAACCTCAAAGGGCATGCAAGTCAAAGAGGTTTATTCCTAAGGTTATGTTTATGTGTGCTGTTGCAAGACCACAAAAAGGCAGAGATGGAGAACCTAATTTTGATGGGAAGCTAGGTATTTTTCCTTTCATAACTAGAGAGGCTGCTTTGTATAACAGCAAGCATAGAGCAAAGGGAACCATTGTAACCAAGGCTATGCAGTCCATAACCAGAGAAGAGATCAAAAAATGCTTGATAGATAAGGTTGTATGAATTACCTTTTGCTTTGTATTTATATCACAATCAAAACTTTTATACAAGTTCATCATTTAGTTTCATTTTTTACACAGGTTATCCCAGCTATAAAGGAGAAATGGCCAAAATGGGGCAGCAAAAACATCATCATACAACAAGACAATGCAAGACCCCATATTGCTCCCAATGATGCAGACTTTCAGAGAGTTGCTAATGCAGATGGTTTTGAAATAAAGCTACTTTGTCAGCCACCAAACTCACCAGATACAAACATAAATGACCTAGGGTTCTTTAGGGCTATTCAATCACTGCAGTATGTGAAGCCTGCTAGGAATGTGGATGATTTGTTGAATAATGTTGCATCATCCTATGAAGAGCTAGATGCTACCACACTCAACAATGTGTTCCTCACTCTACAAGGAGTACACTCAGAAATTATGAAGGTCAAGGGGGCTAACAACTATAAAATCCCTCACATGGGTAAGGGCAGATTGATAAGGGCAGGGATATTGCCAGAATCACTGTCAGTAGAGAAAGAGTTAGTTAAAGAATGTTTGGAGTACTTAAACCTACCAGAAAATCAACTTGGAGAAAGCTATGACATTGATGCTTTGAAGGAGATGATGGGAATGAATTAGGTTAGCAGCAAAATTCAACAAGGAAGCAAGGAATCAGCAAGGAAGCAAGTAATCAGTCTGTGCAGACTTTGGTTTTTGATGAAGTTACTAGGTAAGCAAGAAAAATTCTATTTTGACTATGCTTGTTTAGACAGTAACTTCCTATTCAGTTCAGAAAAAACTTCCATTAGACTGTAAGTACAGTATTATGTAGTTAATTCTCTTTTGTTTTGCATCATTAACCTATTATGGCAATGCAAGATTAGAACAGTTAAGGGTGGCTATGATGTAACTTTCTGTGTATCAAAATTCAGCCCTCAGTGAAGTTATTAATGAAAAAACTGACTTTTCAACCTCCAAAAATTGTGACAATAAATGTCACTCTGGTGGCCATCAAAGGAAATTATCCACAAAGTCTAAGAAATCAATAAATTAGAGTTCAAGTTCAGAGATTACCCATTGTACTCCAGATTTGTTCTTCTTTTCCTATTTTCTTCTTCTACAGAGATCCGAATCATGATTTTTCTTTTATTTACTTCACGTTCACCGGAAGAATCTGATGCTTCTGCTGCTTCGCTGGAAAAGAATTGATCTTTCTGCCGTTTCCCTTCCTTTTCAATTTTAGGCACCATGATATTGGTTTCCTGCATATAGAGGGAAGCATCAAGTGGAATCATAAATTAACATGATTGTAAATAAACATAAATTGTAGCCATAATTTCAATCAGAGGAACGCAGAGCAATGCAAATAGCAATAGAGATTACCCAGGTTGGCAAACTTCGCAAGTAGTAATCAGTTTTTCTAAGAGACCACTCAGCAGGCCATTTCTCAAGATCCACCAACGAATCGGGTGATGAATGTGCTGATTTGGGCAAATCTTCTACCTTCCCTCCGTCGCCAGCCATCTCTTGGGTCTCCGGAACCGGGTCGAAATCTTCTTCCGAATCTGGAACAATCAATCCTGAAAATTCGGAGTCAACGAACTGTAAATTATTTGGGGGTGTCTCCGGAACTGGTTCAAACTGTTCTTCTGAATCGGGGATAATGACTCCCGCAAACTCAGAGTCACAAAACTGAACATCAGAATCATCTGAATCCTGCAATTTTGGGGATTTTGGAGATTTTCTAGGTTCTGGGGATTTTAGAGTTTTTGGGAAATTCGACTCCATTTAGGTTGCAGCGAAGAAGAAGAGAGAGAGTGAGAGTCGAGTGTTCTTGAGGAATGAAGAACAATCGAGAGAGGTAGAATAATTGATTTACTGCATTCATTAATTGGGTATAGAGGTTGGTGGGTAGGTGTAATTGGATTGGATGTTGCACTATTTGGGCTGTGTAATTAGACTTGATAATTTATGTTTAGTGGTTAATTAATTGTGGGCCCAACATAAAGTTGGTGTAATTACTTATACATGTTGAGGGTAAAATAGTCATTTCAGTGTGGGACCTACGTCCAAAAAAGGAAAATGTCAGTAAATGGAGGACGTCCAAATATAGTATTAACGTCAGTAAATAGAGGACGGAGGGAGTAATTATTAAGGGTATAATTATCACAAAATATGTAAAGTGGCTAGATTAGACTATTTTATTTTTAGTGGCTAAAAAAACTTTTGTCTTATGAAATTGACTACTTTTTGGTATTCTCCCTACCTTTTATTCATTAATAGTATATCACGTCATCCGTGAGCATATTAAAAATGTCTACAGTGGAGTGGATAGCAAAATGTTGCTTTTATATAGGGGTGTTCATAGTTTGGTTTAAACCGTAAACCAAACCGGATCAAACTGTATTTTACGGTATGGTTTGAATAAATATGGTTTGGTTTTTTACTTTAACAAATTATGGTTTACAATTTAGGTTTGATTTTTGAAAATATATAAACCAAATCAAACCGTAAACCATAAAATCACAATTTAATTATAATGAATATAATATTAATTATTAATTTTGGCATAATTTACTTTCATTTTATACATCGCCATTGAGAGTTGAATAATAATAATAAAAGATAAGTAACTAATACGAAGTACAATTTAATATAATATTTTTATATAAAATATTATATTCAACTTTAAAGAGATTCTTTTTACGTTATCAACATATTTTTACTCAATATTTATTTAATTTTTAAATTATTTTCTTTGGAATGTATCTCATAATTTCCGTTATCTTATGATTTTTTTTTATAAACGATTTAGATTTTTATAAAAGATTGTTTTTACTATTCATACTTAATTACAAACATGTAGTAAAACCGCAAACATTACCGCACCAAACCGAATTAATATATTTTGTTAGGTTTGATTTTAGTATAAATGTGGTTTATTTCGGTTTTAAAATTTTAACAAACCATATTATGTGGTTTGGTTTGGTTTTTACGTTAAATCGCACTAAACCAAATCGTGTACACTCCTACTTTTAAACAAGATATGAACTATGAAGTACTCATTCCATACCCACTTCAATTGTTTTGTTTGTTTTATGTACAAAATTATAGGTGTAATGTTTAAAGTGAAAAATAAAGGGTCCACATAAAAATGTAAGAGTTGATTCTTTTGATTTTATAAAACATACTACCTCCATCTCATGAAAGTAGTCCTCTATTGATTTGGCACAAGAATCAAGAAAAAGAAGAATATGTGGTTATAATTAATTATGAGGAGAGAGAGTTGATTGTAGCCAAATATTTTTTTTCCATTTTTTTTTGAAACAATAAACATTTTATTAAATAAAATAAAGAATGGCTCCGCAGTGCGGGAAACCGCTGAATCCCACGGCAGTGCCGGGGAATCCAACATCGGTTTGACTCAAAATGCAATGTGACTCATGGCCGGAATACAAGCCCAATTTACTAACTAGGTGGGTCGGAATACAAACCCAAAATAAATCTAACTATGGTGGCCGGAATACAAGCCAAAAGAAGATGGTACAAAGGAAATCGGGAAAGATAGAAGTTTGTGGGGTACGACGAGAAGCGAACGGGAGGACGTGGCCCATGACTTTGGTCGGGGCACCCATCCGCCCCGTAACACAAGTTGGGCAGCAGCGGCGCCGGGGCGAGCAGCTGAGCAAAGGCCCATCGCGCGCCCAGCGCCTCGGGTAGTCGAAGGCCCGCAGCATGCTGGTATGAGGTAGACCAAAAAGAAAAGTTGAACTACTTTTATGAGACGGAGGTAGTAACAATTTATATAAAAGTTATAAAACAGTCCAATTTAAAAACCCGAACAAATAAAATGAAATGAGAATAATGCTTCCCTCCTTAAATAAAAGAAATGTGTGGTGTTAAACGCACATAGGAATAGTGAATAAAAGTATAGAATCTTCATCGGAAGTGAAGTGCTCCGTACATCGAATAAGGAAATTTAAGAATAGAACAAAGAACATAGAACAAATATTTATGTCTAACTCCAGAAATCAATCATGTTATTCTTACTTTTTCTTTTCTTTCATTTTATTTTTGAGAGTGTTGAATGAAATTGATAGTGCATCGACAAATCAATCTAATTTTGAGCAAGTTAACTTGAGGTATCTTACTGTTGTTCTTGATTACAAGACTAGACGAACTCTTTACCTTCCTTCATCAATATCACTGCTTTGGAATCTACAGATATTAGTAATCACTGTATCCAATCAGTCTACTGTAGTTGCCCCATATGAGATTTGGGAGATGCTGCAGCTTAGGCAACTTGAAATCGACCCGATTTCTCTTCTTGATCCTCTTCCAACTGACCAAGAAAATGACTTGGTATTGAGAAATCTAGAGACATTTTCTAAAGTAGAGAACTTTAGGTTGAGTGATGAGGTTTGCAAGAGAATTCCTCACATTAGAGACATGCGATTATCATACTGTAACGAAGCAAGCTCGTATTACTGTCCCCAAAATCTTGGCAAATCCCATGAACTCGAATATCTAGTTTGCCAATTTGATGGGAATTCAACATGGCATGATTTTGCTCTGAGCTTCATTTTCCCATATTCCCTCTTATGGATATATTTGAGTGGTTGTCGCCTCGATTGGGAAGAATTGACAACGATGGTTGGATCGTTGCCAAATCTTATAAGCCTTCAGTTGTATTCAAATGCAGTCGTTGGATCTGCATGGAACCCTGTTGAGGGGAATTTCCTTCGCTTGAAAAACTTGGATATTTGTGGATGTGATGATTTGGTTTACTTGAATGCAGACAGCTCCCATTTCCCCGTCCTTGAAAATGTTCATCTTAGACGTCTGTCTAAACTGGATGAGTTCCCTTGGGGTATCGGAGAAATACCAACGCTTCGATGGATTCAATTGGATGACTGCAGCTTATCATCAACCATTTCAGAAATGAGGACACTGGTGGAACAGGAGGAGGAGCTGGGGAATGAGGGGCTTGAGCTCCATGTTTCGTTTCGCGGTGATGAGGAAACTATAGAGATGTTCAACAAGATTGTACGAGAAGAGGGTCTCAAAAGCAACAATTTATTTGTGTCTCTACATAATGTGAGGTCGAAAAACATTTAGTTTGATCACGATTACTTTCGTTTTTCAGTAACGGGTGACGGGATTCAAACGACATGACATCTGACGGGTCTTTCTAAATAGAATATTCCTTTATAGATGTTATACAGTAAAATAAACATAAAGATAATTATTACACGGTCTCATGAACTCTCTTGAGAAACACAATCTTCATATGGATCGTATAAAAGTGTTATATGGGATCAACGAGTATGGATTTGATCATATCTTTAGTCTTAGTTTTGGAATTGCCATATGCATCTTCATCTGTATACAACACGATTATGACACGTGTGAAATTGACGACGGTCGTAAGGATTGGAACAGAGGCTGATCGTGGCTCCAGACATTCCTTGTTTAGATTCTTCCATGAGTTTTTCACTTGTTTGTGGAGTTCTTCAAAGGCTTCTTCCTCCGATGCACCCTTTTCATTCATGTACAGATGTACCGCCGAGTATTTTTCTTCGGACTGCGCATATAAATTCATAGTCTAAAATTTGAAGTATATATATGATTCAAGCTATTTACTACATGGAAGGTTAGGAAACAAGACATTTCATGAGTAAATCATCAAGATAAATAAATTTTGAATAATAAAGATAAATAATAACCATTTAGATAAAATAAAAAATAAAAAGTAAAAATAAAAAAAATAAAAAGATAAAAAGCATTCATTCTTATCATAATACTTCACATTTCCCTTTTTCCGTATAAATTCGTTAAAATATGATTTACGGAGCTTGTAAATTGGTGAATCACTCGAAAAATAGGACAATTCATGAATTTTTGAATTCAATTCATGAGATTGCTCACATATAGCGAATGAATTTACGATTCCAAACTAGTGAAATTGTGAAACTGTGAATTAGTAAGAAATAAGGAGGCAAATCATGATTTAAAAAAATAAAAAAAAGAAATTTGGTTGGTCAATCAAATATTGATACTTACGCCATAACCCGCAAGGTCGTCCATTAATCTTGTAATGATTAGCGATGACTTTAGAATTGGTGGTTCGCTCACAACCCAATCAAACTCTTTCCTGGTAATTGGATCTTCGATAACAGCTAATGAATTGACTGTCATCATCATATAACCAGACGATAAGAGAGCCACTTTCATATATTCCTCCATTGTAGGCTTGTGATTGCTAAATAACCATTGTGCCTCTTGAAAGTACATCTTGGCTAATCTTTTCATCTGCATTAATTTCAGTGTTATTTTTTAATGTAAACATACAAATTTTAGTAGGAGTCAAAGTTTTAACACAAATTTTAGTCTAAGGTTGCGTTCTCTTTGCATACTCGGCTGCATGTCATTTTGATTTTTGACACAATTATGAAAGTTAGGTTCATGTAAGAATAGTAATAATAGTGATTATACAAAATATATACCTCTTCTTTTGCATACTCGACTGCGTATGATTTGCCTATTTTCACATTTCTTCTTCCATTTCAACATATACATTGAAAAGGGCTATCAAGTATATTCTCATGTATGTTGGCAATTCATCAATGGCACCAATTTCCCACCTAGGAATATAACCATACAAATTAAGTTTGTCTTTTAATGGTAATGTCACTTTATTACTTTGCTTGGAAAAAAAATTCTAAAAAAAGTTGGGATAACAAAAACCACCTACCTTCGAACAACGCTAGTGAATAGCGTTAGTTCGTCCAATGTTCCATAGATGTCGTAAATGTCATCGAGTACGGAAGCCAAGTAAATGACTTTGGTTAGTATTTTTCGTGCAATATCATGACGTGGCTCATAATAAACTCCCATAATCCAAAAATAACATTCCACAAGTCTATCCCTAGCAAAAGGAAGCTTGTTTGCAAAGTCTAATTCCTTCCACCACCTACAATAGTTATATATATATTATAGCATTTAATGTGAATATAATAGATATATAATGGCAAAAATAGTTCAATTTTGTTTAATTAATTAGCTAACCTTGTAAGATGGCTAAGCTCATTTTGATGTAGCCTTTGTACCATGTTAAAGTCCAACATGGCAAACTTGAGTAGGTTTTCATTGTGTGACTCATCTTCTTCGTACATAGAAATGAACTTTCTTGCTCCCAACCTTGTTAGAGTCTTGCTAATTGGGATCTTTAGAGCTTCCTGTCTTGAAAGACAATCATTGTTCGTTTCTGTTATTAATGATTCAAGACGAGACGAGCAAGAATCTAGTGCTTTGTCTAGAATTTCCTCTCCAAGCACTCCGTAATTTGATGCCTCGTACAAGCTCAATAACCCTTCAACATCATATGCTATTGACTCCTTGATATTTCCTTCAGCATCTATGAATTCACTAAACACATCTGCCATAGAATAAATTGAAAATTTTAAATCATAATTCGCCTTTCCCCCCTTTTGCTCTTTTCTTTCATATACATACGATCCGAAGCCGCTTTTCGTGGCAGCCATTTAGACGTATATTAAGACCACCCCATATTTAACTATATGGTTATTCCTTATAGACATATATATTGTCTTACCGCAAGGAACATGGTAACCTTGTTGTCGAAGCAAGCGAAAATGAAGAGCCACTACACGAAGATCCTTGTTTTCGGTGTCGTATTTTGGGAAGGTTTCGTGAATATATCGTAAGGTTTCATTGATTTCTTCTTCGAAATGGTAGCCCACCCCAAGGCGTTGAATCGAATCGATGAGTTCTAGTTTATGTGTGTAATCATCTTCAGTTTGAATGAGCAATTTCTTGATCTCCTCTTTTTGCCGTTCATGCTCTTCCTTTTTAACAATGGAGAATTCCTAATTCATACAATATTCAAATATGAAGAAAATAATTAGAATTCTTGAACAAAATTCATACAATCATGGACTAAATGAAATCTTGAAAAAAAATAAAAAAATCATACTATCTAGTGTAAGTGCATGGATTCAATGATAAGATAAATAACGTGACAACTAAATCATATTGTAAACCAAATGAAATCATACACTATTAATTATACCATAAATTCTGAAGTATGCGCAAGAAAAAAGTCCCCCCAAACGTTGGGATGGTAAGTGACGACAGAGCGACGAAGAACATCGTTCGACCCGACGGTGTTAGCCGAAAGGGAAGCAACCGATGCCGGAAATTCCATATTAGATTCAGAAATTTTATAGATTTGATTAAAATGTTGCTATTTGATGAAATATTTATATGAACTTTTGAAATATGTATATAGCTAGTGTAAATTGTGACAATTCAAGTGCGTTCTTGAATTTTTTTAGGCCCCCTATAGCTAGTTAAGTAACGTCGTACTCATTGCAAATATTCGTTACACTAAATTCCATACTATTTAGTTTAACCTATATGGAGTTGAGCAGCTAAAATTAAAAACCCAGAGTTGAAAATTAGAATCTATATTCGTACTCATTGCAAATATTCGTTACACTAAATTCCATACTATTTAGTTTAACCTATATGGAGTTGAGCAGCCGAAGACGTAATCGAGTCTCACGTCGTCGATCAGATTCGCAGTGGAAAGACACGAACATCAAAGGCAAAATCATCTAGTTTCCTGCTGGATCTGCAGAAAGTGATCCAAAACATGGATTTCGTGAGGAGAAAGGCCATGGACATCGGAGCTCAGAGCGGAGCTGAAGCAGAGCAGCTTAGGTATTCAACAGCAGCAGCAGCAGCAGCTACTCCATCAACACCTCCGACCTTGAAGAAGAAGGATTCCATGGTCGGATTCGACGATGTTCTTCTTCAACTCTTGGATCGGCTCACCGGAGTTCCCCCGAGTCTCCTAGTCATCCCCATCTCAGGAATGGGGGGAATCGGTAAAACGACTCTAGCTAATCATGCTTTTCGACTTCCGTTAATCGTGCAACACTTTGATGTTTGTCTCTGGGCTACGATATCTCAACAATTTAGGGTTGATAGAATTCTTAAACAACTGCTCTCTGTTGATGAATCCACTAGTGAATCTGTTGCTGAATTAGGGCTTCGATTGCATAAGAGTTTATACGGGCGGAGGTATTTGATTGTACTAGACGATATGTGGAGTCTCGAAGCTTGGGATGGTATCAGATTTTTCTTTCCTAATACGAATAATGGAAGTCGAATCGTTGTGACTACTAGGCACTCGGATGTAGCTTATCATTTAGACATTTCCTCTCTTGAGATGGATTTTCTAGATGATGAGAATAGTTGGGATCTTTTTTGTCAAAAAGCATTTGTGGATCGAGTCTGCCCTCTCGCGTTAGAGGAAATCGGGAAGAAGATAGTCGAGAAGTGCAAAGGACTTCCCCTCACAATTGTTGTGGTTGGTGGCCATCTCAGAAACTCCTCAATGACTCGAGAATACTGGGAGAATGTTGCTAAACACATGAACTTGATTTTGGATTCTACGGAGAATGAGCATTGCTTGAATGTGTTATCTTTGAGTTATAGCTACTTGCCTGTGCATCTAAAGCCGTGTTTCGTATCCATCGGGGCATTTCCTGAGGATGAAGTGCTATACGTTTGGGAAGTTCTCAACTTGTGGATTGGTGAGGGATTTATACAACCTTCTGAATCGAACCGCTTAGAAGTGGTTGCAGAGCAATATTTGGAGAATCTGTTGGAGAGAAATCTCATTTCAGTTGATGAGTTGGGCTACAATGGAGAGATTCAATATTTCAAACTGCACGATTTACTCAGAGAATTGTGCCTAAAGATTTCCAAGAAAGAGGAGTTCTTACACGTGCTTGATACTCCACGGGCCATAAATAGGGAGCGTCGAGTTGTGATCAATGAAATTTATCCCAAGGGTGATCATCAAACAAGAGATGCCCCAATACGTACTTTGATGTGTGAAGGGGGTCGGCCTTCGAATGACTTTAAATTGTTGAGAGTGTTGAATGAAATTGATAGTGCATCGACAAATCAATCTATTTTTGAGCAAGTTAACTTGAGGTATCTTACTGTTGTTCTTGATTACAAGACTAGACGAACTCTTTACCTTCCTTCATCAATATCACTGCTTTGGAATCTACAGATATTAGTAATCACTGTATCCAATCAGTCTACTGTAGTTGCCCCATATGAGATTTGGGAGATGCTGCAGCTTAGGCAACTTGAAATCGACCCGATTTCTCTTCTTGATCCTCTTCCAACTGACCAAGAAAATGACTTGGTATTGAGAAATCTAGAGACATTTTCTAAAGTAGAGAACTTTAGGTTGAGTGATGAGGTTTGCAAGAGAATTCCTCACATTAGAGACATGCGATTATCATACTGTAACGAAGCAAGCTCGTATTACTGTCCCCAAAATCTTGGCAAATTCCATGAACTCGAATATCTAGTTTGCCAATTTGATGGGAATTCAACATGGCATGATTTTGCTCTGAGCTTCATTTTCCCATATTCCCTCTTATGGATATATTTGAGTGGTTGTCGCCTCGATTGGGAAGAATTGACAACGATGGTTGGATCGTTGCCAAATCTTATAAGCCTTCAGTTGTATTCGAATGCAGTCGTTGGATCTGCATGGAACCCTGTTGAGGGGAATTTCCTTCGCTTGAAAAACTTGGATATTTGTGGATGTGATGATTTGGTTTACTTGAATGCAGACAGCTCCCATTTCCCCGTCCTTGAAAATGTTCATCTTAGACGTCTGTCTAAACTGGATGAGTTCCCTTGGGGTATCGGAGAAATACCAACGCTTCGATGGATTCAATTGGATGACTGCAGCTTATCATCAACCATTTCAGCAATGAGGACACTGGTGGAACAGGAGGAGGAGCTGGGGAATGAGGGGCTTGAGCTCCATGTTTCGTTTCGCGGTGATGAGGAAACTATAGAGATGTTCAACAAGATTGTACGAGAAGAGGGTCTCAAAAGCAACAATTTATTTGTGTCTCTACATAATGTGAGGTCGAAAAACATTTAGTTTGATCACGATTACTTTCGTTTTTCAGTAACGGGTGACAGGATTCAAACGACATGACATCTGACGGGTCTTTCTAAATAGAATATTCCTTTATAGATGTTATACAGTAAAATAAACATAAAGATAATTATTACACGGTCTCATGAACTCTCTTGAGAAACACAATCTTCATATGGATCGTATAAAAGTGTTATATGGGATCAACGAGTATGGATTTGATCATATCTTTAGTCTTAGTTTTGGAATTGCCATATGCATCTTCATCTGTATACAACACGATTATGACACGTGTGAAATTGACGACGGTCGTAAGGATTGGAACAGAGGCTGATCGTGGCTCCAGACATTCCTTGTTTAGATTCTTCCATGAGTTTTTCACTTGTTTGTGGAGTTCTTCAAAGGCTTCTTCCTCTGATGCACCCTTTTCATTCATGTACAGATGTACCGCCGAGTATTTTTCTTCGGACTGCGCATATAAATTCATAGTCTAAAATTTGAAGTATATATATGATTCAAGCTATTTACTACATGGAAGGTTAGGAAACAAGACATTTCATGAGTAAATCATCAAAATAAATAAATTTTGAATAATAAAGATAAATAATAACCATTTAGATAAAATAAAAAATAAAAAGTAAAAATAAAAAAATAAAAAGATAAAAAGCATTCATTCTTATCATAATACTTCACATTTCCCTTTTTCCGTATAATTCGTTAAAATATGATTTACGGAGCTTGTAAATTGGTGAATCACTCGAAAAATAGGACAATTCATGAATTTTTGAATTCAATTCATGAGATTGCTCACATATAGCGAATGAATTTACGATTCCAAACTAGTGAAATTGTGAAACTGTGAATTAGTAAGAAATAAGGAGGCAAATCATGATTTAAAAAAAAAAAAAAAAGAAATTTGGTTGGTCAATCAAATATTGATACTTACGCCATAACCCGCAAGGTCGTCCATTAATCTTGTAATGATTAGCGATGACTTTAGAATTGGTGGTTCGCTCACAACCCAATCAAACTCTTTCCTGGTAATTGGATCTTCGATAACAGCTAATGAATTGACTGTCATCATCATATAACCAGACGATAAGAGAGCCACTTTCATATATTCCTCCATTGTAGGCTTGTGATTGCTAAATAACCATTGTGCCTCTTGAAAGTACATCTCGGCTAATCTTTTCATCTGCATTAATTTCAGTGTTATTTTTTAATGTAAACATACAAATTTTAGTAGGAGTCAAAGTTTTAACACAAATTTTAGTCTAAGGTTGCGTTCTCTTTGCATACTCGGCTGCATGTCATTTTGATTTTTGACACAATTATGAAAGTTAGGTTCATGTAAGAATAGTAATAATAGTGATTATACAAAATATATACCTCTTCTTTTGCATACTCGACTGCGTATGATTTGCCTATTTTTCCCATTTCTTCTTCCATTTCAACATATACATTGAAAAGGGCTATCAAGTATATTCTCATGTATGTTGGCAATTCATCAATGACATCAATTTCCCACCTAGCAATATAACCATACAAATTAAGTTTGTCTTTTAATGGTAACGTCACTTTATTACTTTGCTTGGAAAAAAAATTCTAAAAAAAGTTGGGATAACAAAAACCACCTACCTTCGAACAACGCTAGTGAATAGCGTTAGTTCGTCCAATGTTCCATAGATGTCGTAAATGTCATCGAGTACGGAAGCCAAGTAAATGACTTTGGTTAGTATTTTTCGTGCAATATCATGACGTGGCTCATAATAAACTCCCATAATCCAAAAGTAACATTCCACAAGTCTATCCCTAGCAAAAGGTAGCTTGTTTGCAAAGTCTAATTCCTTCCACCACCTACAATAGTTATATATATTATAGCATTTAATGTGAACATAATAGATATAAAATGGCAAAAATAGTGCAATTTTGTTTAATTAATTAGCTAACCTTGTAAGATGGCTAAGCTCATTTTGATGTAGCCTTTGTACCATGTTAAAGTCCAACATGGCAAACTTGAGTAGGTTTTCATTGTGTGACTCATCTTCTTCGTACATAGAAATGAACTTTCGTGCTCCCAACCTTGTTAGAGTCTTGCTAATTGGGATCTTTAGAGCTTCCTTAACTTGTCTTGAAAGACGATCATTGTTCGTTTCTGTTATTAATGATTCAAGACGAGACGAGCAAGAATCTAGTGCTTTGTCTAGAATTTCCTCTCCAAGCACTCCGTAATTTGATGCCTCGTACAAGCTCAATAACCCTTCAACATCATATGCTATTGACTCCTTGATATTTCCTTCAGCATCTATGAATTCACTAAACACATCTGCCATAGAATAAATTGAAAATTTTAAATCATAATTCGCCTTTCCCCCCCTTTTGCGCTTTTCTTTCATATACATACGATCCGAAGCCGCTTTTCGTGGCAGCCATTTAGACGTATATTAAGACCACCCCATATTTTAACTATATGGTTATTCCTTATGGACATATATATTGTCTTACCGCAAGGAACATGGTAACCTTGTTGTCGAAGCAAGCGAAAATGAAGAGCCACTACACGAAGATCCTTGTTTTCGGTGTCGTATTTTGGGAAGGTTTCGTGAATATATCGTAAGGTTTCATTGATTTCTTCTTCGAAATGGTAGCCCACCCCAAGGCGTTGAATCGAATCGATGAGTTCTAGTTTATGTGTGTAATTATCTTCAGTTTGAATGAGCAATTTCTTGATCTCCTCTTTTTGCCGTTCATGCTCTTCCTTTTTAACAATGGAGAATTCCTAATTCATACAATATTCAAATATGAAGAAAATAATTAGAATTCTTGAACAAAATTCATACAATCATGGACTAAATGAAATCTTGAAAAAAAATAAAAAAAATCATACTATCTAGTGTAAGTGCATGGATTCAATGATAAGATAAATAACGTGACAACTAAATCATATTTTAAACCAAATGAAATCATACACTATTAATTATACCATAAATTCTGAAGTATGCGCAAGAAAAAAGTCCCCCCAAACGTTGGGATGGTAAGTGACGACAGAGCGACGAAGAACATCGTTCGACCCGACGGTGTTAGCCGAAAGGGAAGCAACCGATGCCGGAAATTCCATATTAGATTCAGAAATTTTATAGATTTGATTAAAATGTTGCTATTTGATGAAATATTTATATGAACTTTTGAAATATGTATATAGCTAGTGTAATGTGACAATTCAAGTGCGTTCTTGAATTTTTTTTAGGCCCCCTATAGCTAGTTAAGTAACGTCGTACTCATTGCAAATATTCGTTACACTAAATTCCATACTATTTAGTTTAACCTATATGGAGTTGAGCAGCTAAAATTAAAAACCCAGAGTTGAAAATTAGAATCTATATAGTACTATAACCCTTTTTTGAGGGGATGATAGTACTAGCTATAACCTTTGCAGTGTAAAACTTTAGTTAAACATAAACATTAGACAATATTAATACAATTATCTATATATATACTTATACCTATAAAAAAAAAGGCTCAGTTTACAAAATATAGATTCTCTATTAAAAGATTTTGAGTCTATTCATTGAGAAATTCCAAATGGACATTTTGGCATTTTTGGTCATCCACCAAATACATGTATAGTCTATATCTATTCATTTGGAATATAATAGAGAATTTATATTTTGTAAAAAATGAGCCTTTTTTATAGGAACTAACTAAGATAACGTGTGTTGCACGTGGAACTAAATCTTTTAATTATTTTTATAAGATATGGTAAAAAAATAAATCATTTTATTAAATTTCGAAATCCATGCCAAATAATTGTGCAATTGAGCAAGTTAATAACATTTCTGACAGGATTTATGTAACTAGTACTCGCCCACGCACGATGCGCGACTTCGTAAGTTACGAATATTTAATAAGAGCAGCGAAACGGAACGTAAGCATAACACACTAAGAGCAGACAAATATAATGTTAGTGCACTACAACAACACAATATGTTATACATTTCAGAACACTTCCTTATATACAACATTTGTCGTCCCGGCTGATGTGTCAACGTCAGTTACTAAATCAAAAAAACTAAACCCTTAAAAAAAATGAATCCTAAAAAAAACTGAACCCTAAAAAAAAAGACTATTTTGCAAATGTGAATAAGAAAAAGAAAAAGAAAAAGAAAAGGAAAAAAAAAAAACGTAAAGTCATGTATTGATTTAAGTGAAAACCGTAAATTATAGTTTGTTTATGAAATTTACATATATGAACAATTAGGTTTTTCATGATTTTTTTTAAGTGACTTATAAATATTGTGTCACCCAATGTATGTATATTTATTTTATTTCTGTTATATTTTCGGGCCCATTAAACTTTGGCCGATATCATATTGTTTTAGACCACTAAGTTAAATAAACATTACAGGAAAGAAAACTGGAATAAATAGGAGAGAATTTAACACGTGACATTAAATAAAATAAAAGTAAATTATAAATATTTGTTAAAATACAAAATTACAATTGTTTGAAATACAAAATCAAAATATCAAATAATAGAAAATGAGATGAGAAGATTTTTTTTTTTTTTTATTATTCAAAGTATAGCAATATTGGTGTCTATTTGTAGAGAATTGAAAATCATAATTTATGGTATAATTTTTAATTTTTTTAAATAAATATTTATCTCCATTATTTTGAAAATAAGATTTATTTTGATGTAATTATTTCCACCAATAAATATTTGCCAAGTGACAAGGAGGAAAGAGAAGAGGGGAGAGAGAAGAAAATATGACGGATGATTTTTTGTGTTCATACTAACTGGGCCATAGTTTTTAGTTTTAGACCCCTAAATTATAGTTTTTAGGTTTAGACCCCTGAAATTTTCATTTATTGCAAAATTGACCCCAAAATCAATGCAAAATTGAAAACTGCCAAAATTGTAATCTCTTTATATATATATATATAGATTAATTGATGAGTATGTTACAAATTATTAAGATTATTATATGCAAAATGGATAAGTATAGTAGATGATAAACTTTAAATAAAAAAAAAGTATAGAAATATGTATTTAGCACTTATATATAATTAATTGTAATATACTTATTAAATACTAAAGTTGTTTAAGATATTGGTAATTGGATCGAGATATACATCATTTTTTTTTTTGTTATTCTTCTTTCTCACATTTCATGCATTTCATATTGTTGCAACTTTGCATTTGTTTTATTACTTTCTTTTACTTGTGTCAATTTGATATTTTTCTTCATCGTTTTTATCCTACTTCTTTCGCTCAACTTCTATATTCCCCCCCACCCCCCCCCCCCCCCCCTACTTGATTTATTGGGGGTTCTTAAAATGTTGTTTCTGCATTTATATGATTCAGTAGGGGTGTCTAAACGGTTCGGTCCGGTTAACCGGACCGAATATTTCGGTTATCCGAACCGAAAATTGCCTCAATCTTGGAACCGAGATCCGAACCAAATAAACATTCGATTATCCGGAACCGAACCGGTTCGGTTCCAATTCGGTTCGGTTAACCGAGATTTTATATAGTATATATTTTTAATGCATGTTTAACTATTTAAAAAGCATCAAATATCATAATACTCAGAATAAATAAAAAAAGCATCAAATATCAAAATACCTAAAATACATCAAAAAGCATCAAATATCAAAATATTAATACCAAAACATCAAATAAAACCATTGATGCGTCATCAATTAACTGTTCACTAGTTCAATGTTCACCAATTTGAATAATTTGAAGCTCGTAGTGATAGGGTTGGCCGATTGAGGAATATTTTACATATATATACATTAATATATATATATATATATATATATATATATATATATATATATATATACATATTATATTTATAATTAAATCGGTTTTTCGGTTTTTCGGGTCGGAACCATTCGATTTCGGTTAACCCGAAAACCAAAAATATCAAAAATATAGGAACCGTGACCGATCCAATGACCGAATATCCGGTTTTTGGTTATCCGGAACGATTCAGTCCGAGTATAACCGAAAACCAAAAACCGAATAGACAACCCTATGATTCAGTTCTATATTTTAAACAGGGGTGAAGCTAGGCAAATATAGGGTATGTGCGAAATAAAAAAACAACTTGAAAGCCCATAAATATTAAATACTAACATTTAGATTTCAAACCTAAGTCTAATAAAGTCATAAGAAAACATATGATACTTTATCACTGAGCTAAATGAAATTTTTATAAGATTTTAATTTTTTAATAGTACTATATGTACATTTGGAACTATATATTTTTCAGGGGTCCCGATTTTCAGATTTTTTCTCAGGGTCGTGTGTGGTCGCCCACCCCGCACTCCCTAAGAACCGCCCCTAATTTTAAATTGCATTGGTTATAGGTATTAAGTATTCATGAAACTTATTTAAGTTGGAACTATATAAACTCAAATCTATAAAGTTTGCATAACCATTTTGCCATAAAAATTATTGCATATCGAGATATAAATATTGTAATTTTCTTATACACAGGGTTAAATAGTATCTTGACATTTTATGTTTATCAATAATACCTTCCCTCTTGAAATAGAATTTTTTTTTTTTTTTGGCACGAAAACTTAGCAATGTAGATTACTTGTATAGGAAGGTAGGATATAAGTTAGATAAACACATGTTCCACTTTATTAGTTCAATTTCCCCTTTTCCTCTATCTCATTTATTAGTCTCATTTTCTAAAAAAGAAATTAATTAACACACAAAACCCCTTATCTCTATCCTTTTATCCCTCTACCGTTGATTGTTGTGCCATAAACAAATGAGATTAAGGAAATGGGTCGGGGGAATATTTTTTTTATGTAAATAGCTCTATTTCAATGAGACACCTCAAACGCAGATTATTAAAGTTGTGCACCAAAGAGAGGATAATTGCGGACTTAGTCCAGTTGCCCATATAAGTAAGCTCTATTTCAATGGGACATGAGACCATTTAATTACTAAATGCACCACTTATGTTAAACCAATTTTACCATCAAGTAATTCCACACTTAAATGTTGAGCCTGATCTTCGCTTGCAATAAATAACATAGTAGTATTCTATTCCATCGCTCATAATTTTTAGGGTCTATTTCCTTTTTCGTTCATCAATTATTTATACGGTCTATCTATTTCGACAGTGAACCCCCACACAAAAAATTGCAATCATACCCTTTAAATATCACTTTAACACATTACCACCATACATCACCAGACATTTTAGCATTATCACAAAATAATTAAACTTTGTGCCGACCCCTCGAACATTAATGATCATGGACGAGGGAGTATAATTCTTTCTTAAAACACGTTCGACTCAAAATTTTGTGTGTATTGCCCCCTATAATAATATAATAATATTTTACATAGTGTGAATATCATCTTAATCTTATGTTACATCATGTAGAATTTTTGTGATTGTTTTCCTAGATTCTCACGACTTTAACTTAATAATGAATAATTTAATCTAATAATATGACAATAAGGACTTGAACCCTACACCAATCCTTTTATCCTTTTATATATAATAGCGATGCGGATTCGGAGCCCCATGTTAATCGACGTGCCTACGTGGCGCTTTCTATGCTCTCCATTCCTATTTATCTAAAAATTCTATTTATTTACAATAAAAATTAATTATAGAAGATATTAATAAAATATTAAAGTTACATGTGTATATAAAATTCTTCTAAGTAATTTAAAACGTATAATCTAATAATTAATTTAATATTTTAACATCAATATAATCTAATAATATAATAATCTAATAATTCGTATATGTATAATCTTTTTAATAAAATAACTATAACTATTAATAAAATAACAATAACAATTACAATATTCATATACGGGGTAGTCCTTAATAGTTATCTTTAACACTATTCTATTCATACATGAATAGATTTTTATTTATTTATTCATTATTGCATTACTTTAGAATCATACATATTTATATAACCTAAAAGTACCAATATAAAGTAACAATATAAAGTGATTCATATCGAATATTGACGTTAAAATTGATTATAACTATGTGAGACTCTTTTTGACATATTTTTTTTATTAAAATAAATAACGGACAACTTGACTTATTTTGATGTAACGATATTTTATTTTTATTATAATAAACAACGGACTACCTAAAAATAGCAATATAACAATAAACATCGGGCAACGTGAATACTTATATGATAAGCATAGATAGTAGTATACAATATAAAACTAAATATAAGATAGATATTGTGTGAGATTGAAGTATATCATAGTATTTTATATTATTAATGTTTACAAATATGTTTATTTTAGATAAATAAAAATGACGGATGTAGGAATTGACACGTATGCATGTCGATCAGCGTGGTGGTTCGAAACGGGAATCTTAACTTATTTTGATATAACGACATTTTCTTTCTATTAAAATAAAGAACGGGCGGCTTGACATATTTTAATAATTTTCACTTATATCTTACTCAAAATAACGTTATAAAGTGATTCGTATCGATCGAATTTCGATGTGATACAAATTCACCTATCATAAAAATATTTCCTTTTAAACCTATTTTCTTATAAACAAGAGTAACGGGAAACTTTATATTGACGTTTTGTTTTTATTACAATAAACAACGGGTTACGTGAGACTTTAGAATCATACATATTTATTTAACCTAAAAGTACCAATATAAAGTAACAATATAAAGTGATTCATATCGAATATTGACGTTAAAATTAATTATAACTATGTGAGACTCTCTTTGACATATTTTTTTTATTAAAATAAATAACGGGCAGCTTGACTTATTTTCTGGAACAATATTTTATTTTTATTACAATAAACAACGGACTACCTAAAAGTAGCAATATAAACTGATTCATATCGAATGTTGATGTTAAAATTGATTATAACTATGTGAGACTCTCTATGACTTTTTTTTTTTTTTTTAATAATTAAAATAAGCAACGGGCGGCTTAACTTATTTTGATGTGACGACATTTTATTTTTAGTACAATAACGGGCTACCTAAAAGTAGCAATATAAAGTGATTCATATTGAATATTGACGTTAAAATTGATTTAAAACTATGTGAGACTCTTTGTGACATATTTTATTTATTAACTTCTTTGACGTTTTCTTTTTATAAAATCAAACAACGGATGGCTTGAGTTATTACTTTTTATTATTACAATTAACTTGCTCGAAATAATGACACCTTATTTAAATATTTTTCTATGTCTCTTCGACATTATTATTTTATTAGGAAAAACAACGGACAACTTGAATTATTTTAATAATTTTCATTTATATTTTACTCAAAAATAACGTTATAAAGTGATTCGTATCGAATTTCGATGAGATACAAATGCACCTATCATAAAAATATTTCCTTTTAAACCTATTTTCTTATAAACAAGAGTAACGGGAGACTTTATATTGATGTTTTGTTTTTATTTCAATAAACATACTTCAATAAACAACGGGCTACGTGAGACTCCCTTTGACATTTTAAGTTTATTAAAATAAACAACGAGCGGCTTGACTTATTTTGATATAACTGTCATTTTGTTTCGAATCGGCTTTCAGAAAAAAATGATGGCAAGAAGTTTCCAATTGCAAAAATGACGATGATTGCATCATATCTAATTAAGTTATCGGTTAGATTGCAAATTAAAAGAGACATTTTCCACTGTTTGTTTGTTTTGCTATGACAATAAATAAGAGTCAAGGACAATCCCTCTCTAACGTAGGATTATACCTCTACCAAAACCGATCTTCAGCCATGGACAGTTTTACGTCGCAATATCGAGAATCATTAGGAAAAAAGGTCACAAGTTGCAGGAGGAAGACTACGCTCAAACTTCAATAGCTTTGTAGAAGAGAAGAGGAGCCGATCATATTATTATGGTCCAATTTTGTTATATAATTTTCATATTGTTTCATTTACTTTTAGTATTTTTGTATTACTTTTAAATATTTTTTTTATATTTCACGAGGAACTTGGCTTTGTCGTTTTCGGCACCAAATTGATTTATAAGTCTTTAAACGTCGAAGGTTTAAATATAATATGAATCGGCATTACATTGGTTCTTCATATTTATTATTCTTAAATTCTTTAATTGTTTGTAAGTACATAAAAATCGAGAATCATAGTCTAAAATATTTTAAAATAAATTTTATTTATGAAATATCTAAATGTTAAAAATAATTAGCACCTGTCGATTTTCGACGGGTTGTAAACTAGTTTTTAATAGAACTTTACGAAAAAGTACGTATATATATAAATAGATCTATATCATCTCAACAAAATTCATATTTAATTTTGAGAACTACATTTTAATGTAGAAATTTCAAATAGAAAAATCAATGGATTTTCTACTAGTTATACTAGTACTCGCCCACGCGCGATGCGCGACTACGTAAGTTACGAATATTTAATAAGAGCAGCGAAACGGAACGTAAACATAACACACTAAGAGCAGACAAATATAATGTTAGTGCACTACAACAACACAATATGTTATACATTTCGGAACACTTCCTTATATACAACATTTGTCGTCCCGGCTGATGCGTCAACGACAGTTACTAAATCAAAAAAACTAAACCCTTTAAAAAAAAATGAATCCTAAAAAAAACTGAACCCTGAAAAAGAGACTATTTTGCAAATGTGAATAAGAAAAAGAAAAAGAAAAAGAAAAAGAAAAAGAAAAAGAAAAAAAAAAAAAAAAAACCGTAAAGTCATGTATTGATTTAAGTGAAAACCGTAAATTACAGTTTGTTTATGAAATTTACATATATGAACAATTAGGTTTTTCATGATTTTTTTTAAGTGACTTATAAATATTGTGTCCCAATGTATGATATATTTATTTTATTTCTGTTATATTTTCGGGCCCATTAAACTTTGGCCGATATCTTATTGTTTTAGACCACTAAGTTAAATAAAAATTACAGGAAAGAAAACTGGAATAAATAGGAGAGAATTTAACACGTGACATTAAATAAAATAAAAGTAAATTATAAATATTTGTTAAAATGCAAAATTACAATTGTTTGAAATACAAAATCAAAATATCAAATAATAGAAAATGAGATGAGAAGATTTTTTTTTTTTAATTCAAATTATAGCAATATTGGTGTCTATTTGTAGAGAATTGAAAATCATAATTTATGGTATAATTTTTAATTTTTTTAAATAAATATTTATCTCCATTATTTTGAAAATAAGATTTATTTTGATGTAATTATTTCCACCAATGAATATTTGCCAAGTGGCAAGGAGGAAAGAGAAGAGGGGAGAGAGAAGAAAATATGACGGATGATTTTTTGTGTTTATACTGGGCCATAGTTTTTAGTTTTAGACCCCTAAATTATAGTTTTTAGGTTTAGACCCCTGAAATTTTCATTTATTGCAAAATTGACCCCGAAATCAATGCAAAATTGAAAACTGCCAAAATTGTAATCTCTTTATATATATATAGATTTTTGTGAAATTTGTTTTTATTAATATATTATAAAAGAAATTGTTCTTAATAATCTTGAATATATGAAATAGTTAATGCAAGAATAAGATAACAATTCTTAAAAATAGTGAAAACTATTCATGTTGTTCCTTGTTAAACATGAATTCTATTTTTCTTTGATTCCTTTATGGACTTTGGTATTTAGATCTTCCAATTCAATAAGGAATCATCAAGAACGCCTTTCGCTCATCTATTCTAACCGCCCGTCCAGACGTGGTGCCTTTTCTCATTATCATCTACCGCCTTTTCTTTCCTCTCTTCTATTACTCCCTCCGTCCCCCTTAAATAGTCCACCTTTATGAATATATGTGAGGTATAAAATAATAAAGGTGGACTAATTAGGGGGGACAGAGGGAGTTGATAGGGTGTATTTTTAGCATATTATCTAAGTGTTATATAATCGTTTTCTTGTCGTATTTTGATATTTTATCTTGTATTTTGTATTGTTTATGTTATGTCGAGATAGATTACGCTTTTGGGTTGTTTTAAGTGTTTTTAGGGCTTTTGAGTCGAGAAAACCCAAGGCGAGACGAGAGGCGATGAAAGCAAGGAAGACGATGATGTATTGACCCCAAAGTTCTGACTTCTCACGATATTTTGGAAGAGTTATTCTGGAATTATGGAAGCATAGCATTGAAGAGGAGTTCGATAGGAGCATATAGGCGAAAACGAAGGTCAATTCGGAGTTCGGATGAGGAAGATACGATCGAAACAAGAAAGGTGCGCAAACTGCATGGATCCACTCGGACGACCACTCGGCCGAGTCAGTGGCCGAGTGAAGCTACTGCTGAACCTACTCGGCCGAGTCACCATCCGAGTCGGCGGCCGAGTGAAGCACACGGAAATTCTTAAATTTCATATTTTTATTTCCTTAACGTAATCCTTGCCCACTTAGGTAACAATTATGAACCCCTACCTTATAAATACCCCAAAACTCATCATTGTATCCAAGTTTTACACAAGTTTTCATAAGTTTTTCATAAGTTTTTTTAGTTTGAGGTCTTCAAATCTTTCATATACTTTAGATTAGTTTTTTCTCTACACTTTTATACTTTAGATCTAGATTTATTTTATGTATGAAGACAATTGAAGATTGAAGATTCATCAAGATTCAAGAGTTTTAATTTCTATCCCTTTCTTTTTACTTTATGCTTTTAATTATGTTTATTCTTCCTTCTACCTTTCTTTTAATTATGTCTAGCTAATTTCGTTTAGTTGATTTTAGGGATTGAATGCCTAATTGAATTTATGTGAGTGTTTTCTTTGATTACAATTAGCCTTCTAATCTAGGTGCATGTTTCATGGTGCTTATTCTCATGCATGATTAACTGGCCATTGATTATGTATGCATAATTATGTGTTTATGCCGTGATAGGATAATTGCATAATAGATCTCATGAATACATGGTATGATAGTTTGATTGTCTTGATCGAAGTTGAATTATCGTATGTCTATATATAATCGATTTGAGTGTCGTGATTGAACTTAGTTGATTATATCATTGATACTTGTTCTATTTTGCACTTGATTTGATATCTATGAGTCCGGAAGGAGATTAGGATCTTATTAGGTGACGATCTATACTGCCTTAGCCGGAGTGTTAGGTTATTTTCGTGTATCACATCTAGATTGGATTAAATTGGTTAATTGTATTCATTAATTGCTTGCATATATTTGATTAGGTAGGCTTCCCTAGAATCAACACTTTTTCTTAATTGAGTTTTTTTTTTCCTTGTTTAATTATTTGCTTACTTGTTAGTTATTTTATTTGTTTAATTGTTTCCTTATTTGTTTATTTCCTTATTTGATTAATTGAGTCCTTTTATTTGTCTAGTATAAATACCACATTCCTAAACTCTCAAAAGTCTAGACATCAGTTTAGTTCTAAAGTAGAGGTATTGTGTGTGTTTTCGATTTGTCAGTCCCTGTGGATACGATACTCGTACTTCTTTATACTATACCTATTTTTGTATGGTAGAAAATAGTGCGATCAGGAGTACAAAAATGACAATTGCATCTAATATAATGAGATGAAGGTAGTACATAATTACTACTCCTCTGTCATATTTATAAAGTGATAAGTTGTATTTTTTGCCTAACACACTCAAATTGAGATATTATCTCAAATAACAAAATTTCAACCCACTAAAATCCATTCATGCTTCTTTAACAACCGCTATCACTCTCGTCTTAATTCACGTATTGGAATAAAGTTATTCCTTTATAAATCTATTACTATTATAAAAGTGTGCATTCTTACAAAACATGTATTGCCAAGTATACCCCTCCTCTCCTTTTATTTTAAAATAATATTATATTATTTATATTATTATCCCTTTATTTAAAAATATTATTGTTATTATATTATTTATGTTATCAATACACGTTATTTTTTCTAATCAACTATATATATTAGAATTAATATTCTAATAATATAATAGTTTATAATTCAAAATTTGATAATTTAAATAGTGATGCTTAGTGTGCATTCTTACAAAATATGTATAGCCAAGTATACTCCTCCTCTCCTTTTATTTTAATATAATATAATATTATTTATATTATTATCCATTTATTCAAAAATATTATTTTATTATATTATTTATGTTATCAATACACGTTATTTTTTCTAATCAACTTTATATATTAGAATTAATATTCTAATAATATAATAGTTTATAATTCAAAATTTGATAATTTAAATAGTGATGCTTTTAATATTTTAGAGGATTATTCTGACGTATTCGTAGGTATGTTAATTATAATAACTTCTTTATACATTAGAATTAATATTCTAATAATTTAATGATTTATAATTCACATGATAATTTTAATATTCTAGAGAATTATTCTGATGATAGGGGTAAATATTCTAATGATAAGGGTAAAACGTGCAATTCAAATTTTGTAAACAAGACAATTTATTATATAATGATTATAGTTTTAGTTTTTTTTTTTTTTTTTTTTTTTTTTGTTGAGATTTTTTATTTTAAACTGTTATTTATTTTTGTTTCATATATTTGTATAATAATCTACACAATTTCTTGGTTTATTGTTCTTGTTATGTTGTTTACTTGAATCAACTATGAAGGAAAGCAGAGCAACAAAAAGATTTTGAATTTAAAGGATGAAATAATAATTACTATAAACTATATAAAAAAATGATTTCGTTCAAATTCTTTCCCCTTTTCTTTTGATTTTTTATTTGAGAGAATACACAAAAATAGCCATTCTCATAAGACAAAAGTCTTTTTTAGCCACTAAAAATAAAATGGTCTAAATCTAACCAATTTACATATTTTGTGACAATTATACCCTTAATGAAATATTGACAAAATTAAAATTAACATCTAAAATAATAAGTTGAGGGTTACACGAATTCAGGATTACTCGTGTTCCTGTGCACGAACGGATATTCACGACAATTTTGTTCGTGTTCGTGTGCACGACCGAGTATTCACGACGGTTTCGCTCGTGTTCGTGTGTACGACTCGGGTACTTACGATTGTTTCGCTCATGTTCGTGTGCTCAACAATAATGATACGCTTATTTCGTTTGGGACGGTTGTTCTTCTTCTCCGATTTGCTGGAGAGGATTCTACTATGGAGCTCGAGCTGACCTTATCCGGTGGTGACAACGACGGCGATGGTTGCTATGCAGTGTGTGTGAGATAGAGAGAGAGATGAGGGAGAGTGAGAGAGAGAGCACAACAGTGCCGACGATGGTGTGCTTGGTGGCAGCAACGGTGGCGGCGGTGATGACTATAGAAGTGCGGTGGGAGAAGATGGAGAAGAGAGATAGAGTGCGTGGGGTTGTTGGGTTGGGATAAGGGTTTTTTTTAAGGGGCATTATTTGATATGTCCAATTTGAGTTTATAACAATAAATTTTGTCCACCAAGATAACTTCAATAAATCATGTCCAATTTTTATAATTTAGGACAATTTTACCCTTGACATTTTGAATTGGGTTTTTTCCTTCAAAATCGACAAAATCGAACGCGGGCTCTCAAAAGTCAAATTCGAACCTCTGAAACTGAAAATCAATCTCTCTCTCAAAACCTCTCCCTCCCCCAGCGTTGTTTCGCCGTCGCCGCCCAGCCGTTTGCCGTCGCCGTCGCCGTCGCGAGGTCAGTCTTCCGCCCTCGTCGTCGCCATTAGCTCCCTGTCGAACCCTCTCTCTCAAACTCTCAAACCCTCTCACTGAAACCCTCTCTCTCAAAGCCTCTCTGTCGCCGTCGGTCCCTTCGCATTCGCCGCCGGTCGCCGTCGCTGTCCCGACTTCCCCGTCGCCGTGCTCGCCGTGGTCGCTGTCCAGCCTTGAAGTTTGGTTTTTCTCACACCACACCTTCTTCGCCCCCCCTCTCTCTAACTAACCCTCTCTCTAACCCTCTCTCTCAAAAATGGCCGCTTCTACTGCGAATCGTGCCGCCGAGGACGAACAGCAGGTGAATGTGTGTTTTAATTTCTGATTTTTGGTTTTTAGGGTTTAGGGTTTTGGTTCGTGTGCAATTGTTTGGAGTTTATGGAAGTGTTATAGATCTTTGTTCCTTGTTAGTTTTTAAAATTCTGGATGTGATTAGTTCATTCATGTTCTCTCTGTTGATTTTAAGGTTGTCCATTTTGGTTTACATCTTTTGATTTTCGAGCTCTAATGAAGTTCGTCTATACATCAAGATATGTGGTATTCAGTTGTGGGAAAACGAATGGTTGCTAATGAACTGTGCTATCTAGTTGCTGGATCTGGAATGCTCTGTTTTGTTGGGAATGCTCTGTTTTGTATGATAATATGGCAGCAGCTACTCTTTGAAGATCGAGAATGCATACCTTTTCAAGACTGTTTCGTTTATATTAACTTGATGAATCTGTTGCATTATATTAACTTGGGGAGCTCGAAACTACAAATATATTGGCTGTTGCATTATCTATTAAGGCATGAGAAGATCAGAGTTCCTTTAGATCTATATCTTGAGTTAAGGCCATTGTGATAATCAGAAAATGGATTTACTTATACAAATCACACCATTTGCATCGTTATGGTATGCTTTTGGACTAATTATCTTCTTTACACTTATGTTCTCCTCTGATTGCAGAACCTTTGTAATGCCTTCGAGGTTTGTGTATAAATCCGATACACAATAAAAAAGGGATTCTTCATCAATCTGGCAATACGGATTCTTAGAAAATTATGTTTTTTCATGTGTTTTGGCTGTTGATTGGGGATAGTGACTGATTCTGAACTCCAATTCTAATAAACTTCGAATGTGACACAACTAGTTGTGGATTCTTAACTCCAATTCTAATAAGCTTTAGATATTGTTCTTTAATTTATCCTTTAACCTACCTGATTGGAGATTAAGTTGGAAAATTGGAATCCAAAGTTATTATTCAAGTGAGTATTGTACATCATCATGTAGTTATGTGACGGAAGTAATATCTTGTGTGCGAAACCCTTTCATTTGTTTGCTTGAATTTTGTTTGCTTCATTCTTGCTTCTTGCTTCTTGCTTGAATTTGCTCGAAATTCTGCAAAAAATTCAGCATTCAAGTTGATTGTTTTGCTGCTCTAATTTTAGGTTGATTTATATTCAATAAATACACTGCTCGAGTTTTGAATTTTGGTTGCTTCATGCTTGAATTTTGCTTGAAATTCTGCAAATTTAGCATTCAAGTTGATTGTTTTGCTGCTCGAATTTTAGGTTGAATGTTAGGTCTCTAAATCTTGGCTTATAAAATGTACTTGTTTTTTGTAGGTTCGTTGGGAGTACCCAAGGCTTGAAATGCAGACAGGGAAGTATAAGCTCCTGTTGGCAGGGAAGGAAAACGTACGAGAATTGCTTTGGAATCGACTGAAAGTTCACGGGGACCGTGAACAGTTCATGACCCTTACACCCTTCGGGGACTACCTCCGTTATCCCAACAAAGTAATAAGATCAAACAAGCTGGTGCACTACGTAATCGCACGGGAGGTGGTCGCTGTCCCTGACCCTGATCCAACGGCCATATTCTTCCGGGTGAACAATCAAGTTGTTCGCTTCGGAAGGACGGAGTTCGCCTTGGTGACAGGGCTGAAGTTCGGAGCTTGTCCCCCTGGATTCGATCCCTACTCCATATTCGAATTTTCACAGAAGTCCACCTACGCGAGGCTCTTCGGGAAGCAGGCCGTTACTGCAGATGAGCTGTGGGCCTTTTTCACAGAAGATTCGAACTTCAAGGGGATGACTGCGGTGGACACCTTGAGGTTGGGACAGGTTGTGGTTGCTGTCCACACAGTGCTTGGCTTGGAGTCGAGCAACAAGGTCCCCGAATGGGTGTGGGCATTGATTGAGCAGCAGCCGGTCTGGAATGGCTTCCCGTGGGGGAGCGTCTCCTTCCAGGTTCTTTTAAAGAACCTGAAGTCAGTGAGGTACTCCATTCCACTGAAATCGTACCATTTGAACGGGAACGTCCTCGCTTTCCTGGTACGTACCCTTTCCAGTAATTATAATTCCAGATTTTATTTTTTCATTTTCTGGATATTTGGTATGATATACTCAACTCAATTTATTTCTGGATATTATTCTTTTATCTCTAGGGATGGATTTACGAGGCATTCCCCGAAATGGGGAAATCAATCGGGGGACGGATTGCGGAGAAGGAGGGCCATCGTCCTCGAGGCGTCCGGTACGCCTACTCAAAAGCTGATTCGTATGGAAAGATTCTGACCGAAGAGGTTAGTTTAAGAAGCTTGTAAAAAAATTTATATTTTGTTTGAACTTTATATATGTTCAGTACTACTGGTGGTGTACATGAAGATATTGCTTTATGTTTTTTATGTTCCAACTTTCTGCTTTCAGTTCCAACTTCTTTTGTTCCAACGTTTCTGATCCAACTTGCTGCTTTCAGTTCCAACTTTTTTGTTCCAACATTTGGATCCAACTTTCTGCTCCAACTTTATACGTTTCAATTGTTATCACTATTTTTCTGAACAAGTATTTTGTACTATTTTTTGAAGGTACCTACCTCGTTGGCTGCTGACCCCGACGAGCTGAATGAGCCTTACATGACCACCCTCGAGCCCCCGGGAACCCCCTTCAGTTTCCAGTACGATCCTTCCCGCGTATCACTTGCCCGTGCAGCCCGTGCACCCCGTGCAAAGAGGAGGAGGGTGACTTCTGATGAAGGAAATGAAGAAGAGGCTGAAGCCCAAGTCCAAGCTGCTGAAGAGGCCGAAGTCCCAGCTGAAAGCAGGGGTGGTAAGAGGGCCAAGGCCAAGGATCTTGTTGCGAGGGAAGTTCGGAAAGTGAAGGAGGAGCTCAAGCAGGAGCTGATGGGGTCGTTCGCCGAACACGTGGCCGGGTTGGTCTTTGAGAAGTTGAAAACATTCAACTTCAACCAATCCGGCCATGTGGAGGTAGGTGGTTCCAGTGGCCGGGGAGTGGAGGACGAGTGTGAGGGTGATGCAGCAGCGGATGAAGATGCGGAAGAAGAGGTTTAAACTCCTCCTCTTTTCAATCTCAATTCATTTTCTATCTTTAGTTTATTATATTACACAATGGGCAGGAGGATGTGCAGGCCGAGGAGGCCGAGGAGGATGAGCAGGCCGAGGAGGATGAGCAGGCCGAGGAGGCCGAGGAGGGATCGAGGGGTGATGATCAGCCCGAGGAGGCCGAGGAGGGATCGAGGGTTGCCTTGTCCATCGGGCAGCAGACGGCTGCGTACGTAGGGCCTAAGACGCGTTTCAGATCCAGATTTCATCTGGTAATAAAACAAACCTTTTTCTTATTTTTATTTTTATTTTTATTTTTATGATAATATAATGAGCACTTTTGATGTCAACAGGTCAATGAGCCAATCGACCCCGATGCCCCCCTTACGGAAACGGAACGTGAGCAGCTCCGACAGATGCCGGACATGACCGATGCACCCCTGCCCAATCCCCTCGATGCAGCTCCGACAGAGCCAAGGCCCCTGCCCAATCCTTTCCTCGATCCACTACCGATAGAGCCACGGCCCCTCCCCAATCCTTTCCTCGATCCACTACCGATGGAGCCAGAGGCAGCTCCAAACGCCCCTTCAGCAGATGCAGTGGTGGAGGCAGAAGCTGCACCAACGGCATTGCAGACCTACAGAAGGACACTGAGGCCGAGGAAACCTTCTGGGGCTTTGAAAAGCTCGTATTTACGGAAATGAGTGGTAAGAGGGGAGGTGATGTCAGTTGAAAACAATTTATTCGTTCCGATCTGGGGTATGAAACAAACAAGGCATGTAATTTAATTTTTTTTTGCTGTTGGTGGTGTGAAACTGTTGGTGGTGTGAAACAGACTGTTTTTTTTTTTTAAAAAGTTCTAACAGTACTTACAGTTAGAACAATTAGAACAGTTCGAACCTGTAATCTGTAAGCTGTATGTGTGTTTGTATTTTGTGTTAGTGCATAGTGTTCTAACAGTTGTAAATTTGTATTTTGTATGAATTTGTATTTTCGTATTACAAAACAGTACTAACAGTTCTAACTGTTCTAACAGTTCTAACAGTTGGAACAGTTGGAACAGTTACAAACGTTATAGTTTTTTTAGTTAATTCATAGTCTTCATTGAATTTGTATTTTGAGCTCATTCGTAGTCTTAACTAAATTTGTTTTTTTAGTTAATATACATCAAACAAGAAATACAAATGGACATCATTTTAGAAAACACAGTTCCAACTTAAAATACATGAAAGTACACTACAAATACACGGAGATTTAAACACATCAACAATGCATGCACCGAAACACAAAATACACCGAATTTAAAACACATCAACAATGATGGAACCGAAACACAAAATACACCGAATTTAAAACACATCAACAACGAGAACACCGAAGGGAAACACAAAATGTTGAAAATACATTGAGCTTTGTGGGAAGATGTTTGAATCACGGTTTCCACCACATCAACGGTGATGTCGAGGTCGACGAGCATCGAGAGCGATCAATTTCCCCTCTAGCCTTGCGCGGATCCTTCCCACGTGGGGGGGGTGCATCGGAGGTTGACGGGCCGGTGAAGAGCCTACGGCTCACCGCGTTAAAGGGAGGAGATGTAACTTCTTCTACGGAATCTTCTTCGGAATCTCCGTGGTCGGGCACCTTTTTGCTTGGATCCGACTTTTCTTCTTCTTTCACGTCGTCGAGTCCGTAAAGCACCATCAAGTCGTTGTAGAGAGGGTCACCCCGACGGTAGTATACCTTAGTAAACGGGTTAATCTGCGTAATGATGATGTGCATATTATTTTCATGTAGGATATCGAAACAAAAATCATAAATGAGATAGACGATGAAAACATTACCCGAACGATCTCCGCCCATTTCTCGTCGGTCGCCAAGATGCGATTGCTCTCCATATCCCATTGTGTGCCTTCAAAGCCAATCAACCATTTGAAGTTGTCATACCGCTGCTTCATGAAATGAAAACGGGAATAGACATCTTCAAAGATGAACGTGTATGGGATGTCGAACTCGATGTTGAGAATATCGACCACGGCCAACAAAGCCTCCATCAACGCCGTGCCCTCCCTCTTTTGCTCGATAAGGTGCTTGATGAAGCTCTTATCAATCGTAGGGTTCCACGGCCTAACATACAAACTGTATCCGTCCATTATTTTGCTTGAGAAGTGGAAGGAGATAATGAAAGAATGGAAAGATAGAATGAGAGAAGTGGAAAGGAGAATGAGAGAATGGATAGATAGAATGAGAGAATGGAAAAGAAGGTAGCTAATGTGGGCTAATGTGGGGGGCTTTATGTTGTCTTGTTGCCACCCATTCCAACGACATATTTTGACTAACTATTTGTAAAAGTGAGTTCATTTTGCATGGTGTAGTCACTTCATGCATTCAAGTGGCATTAAACAATGCATGCAAGTGTCATACTATTTTGCATGCAAATGTCATTCACATTTGCATTCACTTTTTGTCAAACTTGTGCATAACTTGTCATAACTCTTGTGCATGAGTCAAACTTGTGCATAATTTGTCATAACTTGTCATTTCACTTTCTATACAATACAAACCCTATAGTCCTACAGTTGAGAAATGACGAGAGGGTTAGAAATGGCGTGACGGAACAATTATGTAGACTCCTAATTTGAAGTTTAATGTTGTGTTGTTGTCACCCATTAAATGCATTCAAAAATAAATCATAAACGAATAGAAACAAATACTAAATTTTATTTTGTTAATTTTAATTTATTTTAAAATCTTTTCACCAAACAATAAACAAACAAACACCCTTTGATGCAATTGTCAAATACTCTTTGCAAACTCCTTTTGCATTAACTTTTGTGTCATAAACTTTTGAATGCAAGTGGCTTTAACTTTTGCATGCAAGTGTCAAGTACTCTTTTGCATGCAAATGTCATAAACTTTTGCATTCACTTTTGGGCAACTTGTGACAACTAAATGAATACTTTGGTCCTTACTTATAATGTATATTTTGTACTACTATATTCCTATTTTGCAAATAATCACGTTTTTTTTAATTTTTTTCCTAAAATTCATATATTTTTTTTTTTTAAATTTCATGTAGACAACACTCATAAACAATTATGTTGGTGTATTCACATCATTTTGGATGTAAGTGTCATATTTCTCTTGCTAGTGTAGTCACATCATTTTTTTCTCTTGAATGCAAGTTTATTTAATTATTAATTCTCTTCAAGTTATATAACTCCTATTTTCGAGCTTTTGATGTCATATATCTTGTTGTTTATTATTATTTTTTTCCATAAAAATAGGACTCATAAGTCCTAATTTGAAGTTTTATTTTATTTTTAATTTCAAAGTTCTAATTTGAAGTATAAGTACCGACAGTTCCAAGCAACAGAAACTACAGTTCCAACAGAAACAATACAGTTACAACACAACTACGACAGTTCCAACTGTTCGAACAAACAGCCTACAGTTCATACACAACCAAAATAAAATAGTACCAACTTAACTATGAAATTTTAGCCCTTAACAGTCCACTAAGATAGTGATTAAGCAAATGTAAGTTTAATAAGAACAGTTAATATCAACATTAGAAGCCCTACTTTCTTCAATGCGGTCCACTTCTTCGATACTTCAGCTCGAACTGCAACCTCAAAATCATCTTTAAGAGCCTCAAGCTCCTGCTCTTTCAACCTCAATTGCTCGAGCAACGATTTCTCCACGCGTTGTGCTTCAAAAATTTGTTCTCCGTGCTCGAGGATCATGGAGTCAATGCGACGTTCACAATTGTTTCGGCAGAAGCTTGTAGGTTCTGGGCAATCTAGCCACTGGAAGAAGTCGCAGTCATCTTCCTGCATAAACGAGCGACCAATATTTATTAAAAAACAATAAAAAAACGAATCCTTAAGCCCTAATTAGTTAACAGAAAATACATACCTTCCTGATTGGACAACAAAAATACCTACGCCCAGGGTTTTCTTCCGTATGCGATGTTAAAATATCAGCCTCAACTCCGTGCACACAACTTGGACGGGAGAACCTTGTAGGTCGGCAACCAGAGGAGGAGGAGCGGGTGGAGGACGACATTCTCTACTCGTTTTTAGTGAAGTGCAGTGAAGAAAAACGGTGGGAGAAGATTTGAAGTGAGGAACCCTAGAGAGAGACAAGTGTGTTTAAATACAATTAGTCTGGTAGCAAAACGACGTCGTTTTCGTCAGCCATGGCCCACAGAGTATCATATATACGACACCAATTCACGCTGTATGTAATGCTGGAACAGCGTCAAGTTGGAACAGTTGGAACAAATTATACAAAAATTGAAACAGTTAGAACTAATGATACTAATTGGAACAATGTAACTGTTGGAACATGTGACAGTTGTTGGAACAGTTGGACCACTTGGAACAGTTGGAACATATGACAGTAATTTTGCACTTAACAATAATTGTAATCATTTTCACGGTAAGCATGCACGCTTTCAGTGATCAATCAAACTTAAAGAAAAACCCTGCCCAACACCAAGCCAACAGATCCAATCCGTACAACAACAGTTTACAAACTTCGAGGAAAAAAAGGTGTCAAACACCGCGAATAGATAACATAATTACGGAGGAGGAGCTCTGTCCTTGCATGTTAAACGAGTATGGCCGAGAACACCACAGATGCTGCACTTCTTCTGCTTCCTCCGTTTGTTTGCACACAAGGACGAGGCCTCAGTAGGAATCGGTAAAGAAACAGAACAAGTGTTCTGATAGTGACCAGTTTGCGAGCACCTACTACATCGAGGGGTATACGAATTTGAATTGCCATTACTTTGGCTCTGGCTCCGAGACGAACCTGACTTGGCCTTCAGCCTTCTCTTGCGTGGACGGCCCGCCTGCTTGGGTTGGTCCGGTGCTCCAACCGACCATGCCTCAATATCAGCAGGAACATTCCACTCTTCAGGAATTGGAATTGGCATCACTTCTCCCGCATAAGTTTCCCGCAACGATGCGGTACTGAAGTACGAACTAACAAATGCAAACGGAGTCTGCTTCGTATGACTGCCAAATGTAATTCAAATAAAATCGTAAGTAACTATAATAAAAAAAAAAAACGTAAGTAAGTAGAAACTATTAAAACACGGTACCGAATGGCTGCTGCGGCATGAGAACACGGTATCAACTCCAAATCAAAGATAAGACAGGTGCATTGCTTCTTTTCAAGATCCACCACGTGATGCTTCATCCCTGTCGACACCTTGAACTTAGTTAGAGAAATTGGTTCAACACTCATGGTCGACCCCAACTCCAACGATCGACCCAACCTAGACTGTGCATAACCCGTTAACTCGTGAGTTCGGGCTGCAGCCTCAGCTCGTCGGTCTAGGAACCACTTCCCTATAAGAGAGCGCACACACTCAAAAAGCGTACAGACCGGCAACGCCCTAGCCCATCTTAGACATCCATTCACGCACTCAGCAGCATTCGATGTTAAAAAGCAATAACGGCGCACGGGACATTTAGAACGAGCCCATTTGATAGGATCAATACCCATTACCTTAGCATATGCACCGGGAGCGAATGATTTCAAATTATTCATTGCTGCATCGAAGTCTCGTTCTCGATAAGCGTGTACAGCTTGCTGGAAAATTGCAATTGCACTTTCTCCCCAAAACTTGAGGCTGTTCTGTATATGATAAACACAAAGCCCGTGAGGTATGCCGGGGTATACCACGTCCATCGCATTCTTGATACTAACATGCTGGTCCGAAACGATCAGCAGATTTTCTGGACATCGAAACGCATTCCGCAACTGTGTTAAGAACCAAGACCATGACTCGTCACATTCTTTGTCCCCGAACCCAAAAGCCAATGGTAAAATCTGTTCGTTTGGATCTTTTGTAACAGCAACGAACATCACACCTTTGTACTTACCCTTTAGATGGGTACCGTCGACAACAATCACAGGCCGGCAAGCCTTGAAGCCTCTTATACACGCAGCAAGAGCCATGAAACAGTACCTGAATTTCCCATCGGCATCGACCTTTAATTCTGTAACAGTTCCCGGGTTTGCATGCTCTAAGATCCAAAGGTACTTCGGAAGCCTCTTGAATGACTTCATGGCGTCGCCGTACACCATTGTTAGTGCATGGTTCCTTGCAGCCAAGGCGGTTTGGTATTTGATTTTTGCCCCAAATGTCCTCTCTACTTGTGCAATGATATCCATCGGCCTTAAAACGACACCTGCAGTCATCAAGTTTGGGACAAAGTATGCACCTAAAACCTTGGACAATATGGTTGGTTCGGATTGATATCTCAAATCCTTTTGACAACTGTGTGGACTCCATTCATGAATCTTCCATGCGCTACCTATTGCTTGTGCACGTAAAACAAACGAACATTTAGCATTACGGTTTTTGCACACTGTGTGGTATCGAATGAAACACGACCGCGGCGTTATAAAGGATACGTGATTAGCAAGATGATATAACCCTAAGACGGTTATCAATCTATCCTTGCTTGCAAATATAGCATCCTTGCGGAGTGTATCATCATAAATGGATTCAGAATCTGGGATTTCTACTGATGTGGGCTCGTTAAGATGATACGATGCAGCGGGTATGATCCATTGCCCAGTATATTGTTGATCTCCCTCAAATACGTGATTACTTCCTTGAGAAACCCAAGTCCGTCGAATGCTGCCACAATCCATATCATCGAGACTGTCCCTATCAACGTCATCATCATCATCATCATCGAGTCTAATTGTCTCGGAGGGGTGATGCTCATCCTCCTCCCTATCCAAATCCCGGTCCAACCCTCTGTCCAAATCCTGATCCAACCCTCTGTCCAAATCCTGATTCAACCCTCTGTCCAAATCCCGATCCCACCCTCTGTCTAAATCCTGATCCCACCCTCTGTCTAAATCCCGATCCCACCCTCTGTCCAACTCCCGATCCGACAATTCCTGATCCAACCCCCTGCCAAAACCACGATCGAATTCTCTTGTTTCCAAATTCCTACCGCCGAATTTGTTCAACGAAGCTTTAGTTGCCAGATTAGTGACCTTAGCCTTAGTCCCCTGTGATGCTTGATGATTTACAATCTCCAATAATTCATCATTTATGGGAGTTGTAGTAATGTAGAAGGTAGGTTTTTCTAATTCATTCAACACAAGATCGACATCTACATCATCCATAATCTTCAATTTAATGGGCTGACTTGACGGGGAACTCACAATTGCATAGATTTCATACACATACCTACTTTTAGGCTTCATGATACATTGTTCAATCTTGCTCGACAAATATGTGAACTTTATAGGACCAACCGGCGGTATAAGCATCAATTGTTCATCTCCGCCACTGTATTCGTTTCCGGTCCATGTCCCTCCATGAACAATCACTATCTTCGAAGAATGCGGCATCTGCAAAATGCAAATAAAAAAACTTATAATACTTCATCTGTTGGAAAACAATTGAAACTCTTGGAACTGTGAACTGTTGAAAACTAGGAGGAACTGTTTGGAAAAGTTCTAACTGTTGGAACAGTTGGAACTAATTTTGTAAAAATAGTTCCAACTTGTTCTTCCCCAAAATTTTCATCGCAGAAATCAATCCAATTTTGTTTGACAGAGTTTCAGCAGCTGGTTCGATTCACTAAATTCATTTTCGCAACAACTGAAACTCATAAATGAATGAAACAAGACAAGACAAATACCTTCAATTCAAATCAATCCAATTCAAGAAAAATTGGCCCAGCCCCCAATTCGCCGGAATCGTCGCCGGAATCGCGCAATTTGACCCCGGAATGAACTGCCCAGACGGAAGCTCGGGAAGAACTAAATTGCCCACACTCAATTCGACGGAGTCGTCGCCGGAATAGAGCAACTTCTGCCCGGAATGAACTGCCCAGAAGGAAGCTCGGGAAACAATCAGATTCAATTCGCCGGAGTGAGTCGTCGCCGGAATAGAGCTAATTCTTCCGGAATCGAACCGGTGCCCTAAAATGCCGCCGGAATCTCTGCCGAAATCGAACTGGTATATTCCGACAAAGATGAGGGAGAGAGAGAGGAGAGGAGTTACGAGAGAGAGATGTGCTGCGAGAGAGAGATGAGCTGCGAGAGAGTCGCCGGAGTGAGTCGTCGCCGGAATAGAGCTAATTCTTCCGGAATCGAACCGGTGCCCTAAAATGCCGCCGGAATCTCTGCCGGAATCGAACTGGTATATTCCGACAAAGATGAGGGAGAGAGAGAGGAGAGGAGTTACGAGAGAGAGATGAGCTGCGAGAGAGAGATGAGCTGCGAGAGAGAAGAGAGAAGCAAGTTCGAAAACTTTTGTCCCAAATTTTCAGCAAACTTACGAGCTGAAGGGGGGGGGAAAAGCCAAGAGAATTGTGAAAATTTGCCAAGACTTTTAGGGGCATTTTCGTCCGAAAATGCAAAAATTGGACATAATTTATGTAAGTTATCTTATCGGACGGAATTTATTTCCCGAAAGTCATTTCGGACATTTCACATGATTGTGAGTTTTTTTAATCCTTTTCTTTTAATTTTATATTTGGGGCAAGGACAAAATTAGCCACTTTCATAACAAAAAAGTCTTTTTTAGCCACATATAATAAAAAGGTCTTTTTCTAGCCACTTTGGACCTAAACTACCCATTATACCCTTACTACCTAAAATTAAAAAAATATTTGAAATACAAAAAAAGAGGAAAACCCTAACCCCCAATTCCACCCCCCACCCGCGGCTCTCTCTCTCTCTCTCCTTCCCTCCTCACCTTCTTCTTCATCTGCTCTCTCCCTCTTCTCCCTCTTCTCGTCGCCGCCGCCACCGCCACTGTCGTCGCCGTCGCCGCCGCCGCTGGCGTTGTTGTGCTCTCTCTCTCTCTCTCCCTCCTCCCTCCTCTCTCGATCTCTCTCTCTCCCTCCCCTCTCAATCTCTCTCTCACCCTCCTCTCTCGATCTCTCTCTCTCTCCCTCCTCTCTCTCTCTCTATCTCACACACATTGCATAGCAACCATTGCCGCCGTTGTCACCACCGGACAAGGTCAGTTCGAGCTCCATATATAGCAGATTCCTCGACAGCAAATCGGAGAAGACGACACGAACACGAGCGAAACAGTCGTGAATACTCGATCGTGCACACGAACACGAACAAAAATGTCGTGAATATCTGTTCGTGCACACGAACACGAACAAAATTGTCGTGAATATCCGTTCGTGCACACAAACACGAGTAATCCTGAATTCGTGTAAATATTTCATTAAGGGTATAAATGTCATAAAATATGTAAAGTGGCTAGAAAAGACCTTTTTATTATATGTGGCTAAAAAAAAACTTTTGTATTATGAAAGTGGCTATTTTTGGGTATTCTCCCTTTATATTTTGTAAGTAGTAAGGGTATAATGGGTAGTTTAGGTTTAAAATGACTAGATTTAGACTATTTTATCTTTATGGGCTAAAAAAGACTTTTACTTTATGAAATTGGCTATTTTTGTCCTTGTCCCTTTTTATTATGTATCTTAATAGTATAGAAATTGTAAAAAATATACCACTCCGGTCCTAGGCAATTGACTCATTAGCTTTATACACGGGAATTAAGACGAAAATATTTAGTGTACAAAGTGTATTTTGTAGGGAATGTAATGTGGTTTATGCATTTAGACATATTTTAGAAACAGAGCATCATAGATGCATAAAAACATGTTCTTGTCTGATCTTAAATGAAAGATCGTATCAAGACCTTTAATTTGATATAAAAATCATAAAAATCCGATAACAAACGAGCAAGTTATAATAATTTAAACTTTCGAAATTTAAATTATATTGAACTACATGCAGAAAAATGAGTGGATGAGATTTAAGTATGGAATGTTAAGTATAATAAGGGGTTTACTAATTGTACTAATTATACTCTAATTATTTCTAAAAAGGAAATGAGTCAATAGGTATGGGACGTCCCAAAAAGAAAAATGAGTCAATAGGCTGGGATCGGAGTGGTACGATTTAAATATGTAGAGATTTAAATAAGTACTATAAATTTGTAGTTTTAATATGATTAGGTATTTTAACATAAATTTCAATTATAATATCCATAAAACCTACGTATTAAATTATTATTCTTAAGATTTTGGATTTTTTTGGTATCTGAAAAGGGAACTTTTACACATAAAAAGGAAATATTCCAAAATAAAGAAACAAAGTTTAAATGTTAATTCACGAGACTTGAATGGTAATTATTTTGTTTTGATCATGTTATGCACACAAGCACGATTACAAACATTAATACTGACACACTTTAATTCATATTGTTTGTTACAACAGTTCATGTATTACAAAAAATCTCTGATTGTGTTCATTGTGGTGCTGTCAGATTAGAGTACGAACCTCCGACCTTTTGTTGTAGTAATGGAAAAATTGTACTTGCATCAACTGAAGTCCCTAATAAATTGTACGAATTGTTCACTTCAGAATCAGAAGAGGCAATTAATTTTAGGAATTATATCCGTTCGTACAATTCTATATTTTCGTTTACATCGTTTCGTGTAAAATTGGATAAGGAACTTGCATCTGCAAAATGGAGAGTCTATACATTTTGAGCACAAGGAACTGTTTATCATGATCTTTCAGGGTTAATTCCAAATAGTTCTAATCCATGATTTTTTCAGTTGTACTTTTTTGAGACAGTGAACGATGTTGGAAATATAATGAACATACTACATAATTCAAATATATCGTATGTGACGGTGAAGAAGCTCATAAAAATTATGGAGACCAATTCATATGCCAAATTTTTTCGAAGATTGAAGGACTGGCCTTCCATGGATACTGTAGAACTTCATATCTCTAAAGATGTAAATTTGGATCAACGGGTTTACAATTTGCCTAATGCGGATCAAGTTGCAGCAATATGGGTAGAAAGAGATAGTGATAATACCTCATATGAGAGAGATATTGTAGTTCATGGTTCATTCTAGGGAGAGGCAAAGAATAAAACATTATTATGTATGCAGTATGTTATGACCCTTTGCAGTATCCACTTCTTTTCCTGGTTGGCATCTATATATTAAGAAGAATACGGCTGCAACACAAGATAATTTGTTCCTTTAAATTCCCTCTTTATCTATTTGTTATTAACTACGACTATAAATTATTTATTTAAAACCCAAATTATTATATTATTTGAATATTTTATTTTATATTTTTTAATAATTTTTGTAACATTTCTCAGCTCGTGTTAGAATTTTGAATGATACATAGACAAGGGCCACGATTTTAACCGAAGAAAATATTATCTCTAGAGAACAAGGTATTTTTCTAACATTTTGAACATAATAATATGAATTCATGTTTCAAAGATATATACGTATTAAAAAGCATTTTGTATGTTCAAATATTATATATCCAACAGTTATAGGGGGCAGTGTAATAAATGTGTCTCATGTAGAGAATATACTTGCTATAAGTTACAAATCATAAATCCAAGGCAGTCTATTTTTTTATTCGCTGTTAGATTATTTCAGCAATACGCAGTCGATGTGTATATTAAATTAGAGACTACAAGATTTGATTTTATTCGGAGAAATCAATCAACAATGAGAGCCGAATTGTACCAAGGAATTATGGATAATGTCTTTAGAGGAGAAGTGAGCGGAACTGAAGTTGGCAAACGAATTGTTCTACTTGCTACATTTATAGAGAGTTCAAGAGATATGAGGCGTAGGTATCCTGATGCATTGGCATTAGTACAAAAATTTGGAAAGTCGGATTTTATTTATTACTATGACTTGCAATTTAGAGTGGAGCGAAATACAAGAAAAAATATATCCTGGTCAAAAATCTCAAGATCGTCCGATTTGACTTCAAGAGTTTTTAGGGCAAAACTGCAAGACTTGAAAGGTCAATTATTCAAGCAGGAGATATTTGGAAATGTTGTTGCACATGTGCATGTCATTGAATTTCAAAAAAGAGGTTTACCACACGCCCACATGCTAATCATTTTCAAGTCGGATTATAAGATAAATACAATAGAAAAATTGATAAGCATGTTAGTGCCAAAATTCTAAATCCAGATGAAAATCACAAGTTATATGAATTGGTGAAGAAGCATATGATGCATGGACCATTGTGGGGAAAAAAAATCCAAAAAACTTATGTATGGTGAAAGGGAAATGCAAATGCCATTATCCACGACCGTATTGTGAAGAAATAACGAATCGGTCATTTTTGTCCGTAATGCAGAGCTCAACAATCGGTGGGTCATACCATACAATGTTTATCTACTATCCAAATATAATTGTCATATTAATGTAGAGGCTTGTTCTGACAACACGGTAGTAAAATATTTGTATAAGTATATATACAAGTGACATGATAGAGTGACAAATAATATGACCCGGAATGATGATAACAATCAAGTCGATGAGATAAAGCAGTTTCAAGATGCATGCTGGGTATCTTCTCAAGAAGCATTATGCAGAATATTCGAATTTGAGGTGAATGATATATACTCGGCCGTTATAAACTTACAACTTCATCTTCCTGACAATCAGTTCGTAGCATATAACGAAAGTCAAAATCTGGATAGTCTTTTAAATTCAGGTCACATTTAAAAAAAATGTTGACTGAGTTTTTTTTCTACCTGTGCTACAAGTGAAAAAGCAAGAAAGTACATTTACAAAGAATTTCTTGAGTAATATGTTTGGGACAAAGGGGGCAAATGTTGGACATAAATAAAAACGGCAAGACGTATTAGTTCGGCAAATCCAATTGAAAGAGAAAAATATTATGAAAGATTACTCCTGAATCCTGTTACAAGACCAACTTCTTTCAGATACTTGAAAACAGTTAATGATACAAAATATTTGAGTTCCAAAGAAACAGCACAAAAACGAGGATTGTTAGAAGCAGATCAAAGTATCATTGAATGCCTGAATGAAGCAATAACGTTTCAAATACCAAAAGAATTACGAAGATTGTTTGCAATAGTATCAGTTCATTGTACACCATAAGATGTTAGAATTCTATGAGATACGTACTATGATGCATTGTCGGAAGATTTCAGGAAGGAAGCTAATACTTCACTCGATCTACAAGTTTTCATGACTTTGAAAAGTTTGAGCACTTACTTAAAAAGCATGGGGAAGGATAAACGAGCTTATGATCTTCCAAGTATTTCTATGAATCTTGGTAGTGTGAACATTGAGAACTGTAGAGAAATTAATACAAGACGAAATGTCAATAGAGATACCTGAAGAAGATCAACAAGTAGAGTCAAAGTAGACGAATTAACATGTTAATTATCGATATAGGTGTCATAGCTGAACCTTCTTAATTGATATAGGTTTTCATGTTAATTAACATGTTAATTGATATAGGTGTCGTAGCTGAACCTTGTTGATTATATTTATCGATACTTGATCTGTTTTGCACTTGATTTAATTTCTATGAGACTGAGAGGAGATTAAGATTTTATTGAGTGACGATTTATACTGTTTTAGCCGGAGTGTTAGGTTATTTTCATGTATAGCATCTAGGTTGGATTAAATTGATTAATTGAGTTAATTGTTTCTTGCATAGATATGATTAGATAGACTTCCCTAGAATCAACCTTGTTTCCTATTTGAATTATTTGTTTACTTATTTATTTGTTTTCTTATTTGTGTTCTTTTTATTTGTTTAATTTATTTGCCTAGGATTATAAAACCACATTCTAAATTCCTTATTGCCTAGACATCAGTTTAATTCTAAAGTAGAGGTATTGTGTGTGATTTCGACTTGTCAATCCCTGTGGATACGATACTCGTGCTTCTCTTTACTATACCTATTTTTTGTGTGGTAGAAATAGTGCGATCAATGGAAACATTAGAATTCCATACGAAATGCTTATTGAGTATGATAATGAGGAGAATTCTACAAAGAGACTCATTAAAGCCATTTTTCCAGATTTATAGAAGAATGCACATTCTGCAGAATACATGAAAAATCGTGCAATATTGATGGCCAAAAATGAGCATTTGGATAAGTTAAATGAAGAGTTAATTTCCATGTTCCCCGGAGATGAAAAAATGTTTAATAGTTTTGATGAAGCTATTGATGAGACAGACAGACACTATGATATAGATTTTTTAAACACTTTGACTCCAAATGGCTTACCCCTACATAAGTTGGTTCTCTAAAGAAATTGTCCTATCATACTTCTGAGAAATCTCGATCCATCAAATGGTTTGTGCAATGGAACAAGAATGGTGTGCAGGGAGTTCAAGCACAACATAATTAATGCAATGTTTGGGCAACATGTTGGAAAACATGTTCTCATACCAAGAATACCTCTTTCACCAGCTAAAAGTGAAGTTTATCCTTTTCGGTTCAGAAGAAAGCAATTATATGAATTGGTGAAGAATCATATGATGCATGGACCACATGGGGAAAAGAATTCAAACAACTCATGTATGGTGAAAGGAATATGTAAATGTCATTATTCACGACAGTATTGTGAAAACACTATGCAAGGTAAAGATGGATATTCGATTTATAGAAGAAGAAATAACGAATCAATCATTTTTGTTCGTAATGCAGAGGTCAGCAATCGGTGGGTCGTACCATACAATGCTTATCTACTTTCAGATATAATTGTCAGATAATATGTAGAAAGTGCATGAGAAAGTAATTGAAACAATACCAAGGTACTTTCACAAATACTTCAAAGTTGCAAAAAAATACCTATTTTTTAACTACAAGAACAATATAACTCTAAATGTTGTGCAAGAGGATTACAATGCACATGTTACTACTATTATTAACGTTGTCAAGGCAGTATTTTTTATTTTGTTTTTATCATTTACTAATTATTCATTTTTTTTACGCTTTATTATTAAGTTTTAATGAATCGTTATATATGTATATAAAATAACATAATAATTTAAACAACTTTTTTTTTTTTATCGAAATAAGTAAAAGACTGAGTGATCACGTGCATCGCACGTGTTGTCCACTAGTGAAACTAAAAGAGTAATACGGAGTAAATTGTAAAGTATATTGCTAAAATGTTTTCCATTTATGTAGTCTTCATATAAAAAGAGAATTATTTATGTATATTTTAAATTACACTTTAAATTTGAATAAAGTAATAATTTTATCGTTAGCAACAAACTTTAACATTTCAGTAAAACTACCACACGGTATACTCTCTCTGTCCCACTAATAAATGAAAATTTTCTTTTTCGGACGTTTCATGATATAAGGATCTTTTACAAAATAGAAAATTTTAACCCAATAAAATTTTGACATATCACTTTAACTCACTATCTTTCACTTTAATACACTATCATTATTTTTGTCTTAAATCCCATATCGAGAAAAAATGACCATATCCCAGTGGGACGGAAGGATTATGAATTTTCTTTTAACAAGAAGAATTAAGATCCATTCAAAACTTTGAATTCACACCCACAGTAAGCCATTCTGAAAACACATGGTTTAGATTATTACACGTCGTCGGCTGCAACAAAGTATAGTTTAATACCCAAAGTTGTCGATTGCTCTTTGTCCCTTTGAATTAAATATCTACATTCTAATCTTCTCTCGAAGAAATCATTCCAACCATGGCAGCAGCAGCTTACGCAGCTCTGCTTTCTCTCAACAACAACTTGGACCTCATCCAAAATCACCCCACCCACTCCTTCACCTTCGAACCTAAACAGCTCCAATCCCTCAAGGAAACCGTCACTTCCTTGATCCATTTCTTGAAAACGTCCGACTACTCTCCCGGTATCCGCAAGCAAGCCGCAGAAGCTCTAGAGACACGAATCGCCCGTGCAGCCGAAGCGGCCGAAGACGTCGTCGAATCCCACGTCGTTGACCAGATCCGCCGCGGAGAAACGAGACGATCAAATAGATCGCCTCGTTTCCTGCTGGATCTGCAGAAAGTAAGTCTGGACTTGGAGTATATGAGCAGAAAGGCTACGACCACAGCCATCAATGCGGGGAATGGAGTGGAAGCAGCAGCAGCAGCAGCCACTTCAACAACCTCCTACAATACTACTACTGGTACAGCAATGGTGGGATTCGACGGCCTACTCCTCCAGCTCTTGGACAAGCTCACCGGAGTTCCGTCGAGCCGTGAAGTCATCCCCATCGTAGGCATGGGGGGAATTGGTAAGACTACTCTTGCCAGAAATGCTTTTCGACATCAATTAATTGTGGAACGCTTTGATATCTGTCTATGGGCTACCATATCTCAACAATACTCTGTCGCCAAAGTACTCAAACAGCTCTTGACCGGTCTTAGAAAGTTCAAATCTAAAACCTTCAATGAGCCAGCAAGCTACAGAAATGCCGACGAGGCGCCCGAGAACGAGCTGCGCAAGGGCCTATACGGCCGGAGGTACCTCATCGTACTGGACGATATATGGAGTGTCCAAGCTTGCCATGATGTGAAGTTCTTCTTCCCGGAGACATACAACGGTAGTCGAATCCTCGTGACTACTAGGCTCTCCGATGTGGCCAACTGCTTCAACACTTCGTGGAAGGCGATCAGTTTTCTTGATGAAGCGCATAGTTGGGATTTGTTCTGTCGAAAGACGTTTGGCAAGGAGAAAGGATGCCCGCCTGAGCTGGGGGAGATCGGGAAGAAGATTGTTGAAAAGTGCTACGGACTTCCCCTTGCCATCGTTGTGGCTGGTGGTCATCTCGGCCATTCCTCGATGACTTTGGATTACTGGGAGAATGTTGCAAACCATATGTACTCTGTTTTGAACTCTGGAGAAGGCGAGGAGCAGTGCTTGAAGGTATTATCTTTGAGTTATAGCTACTTGCCTCCTCATCTGAAGCCTTGTTTCCTACTTCTGGGGGCATTTCCGGAAGACGAGGATATTCTTGTGCAGGACGTTGGTAATTTTTGGATCGCTGAAGGATTAATAGAACCTACTGACAATACGGTGTTGGAGACGGTTGTGGAGGATTACTTAATGGATCTGTATGAGAGAAATCTAATATCAGTTGATGCATTGGGTTATAATGGAAAAATTGTGAATTTTAAGGTACACGATCTTCTTAGAGAAATGTGCATAAAGATTGGGGAGAAAGACGATTTCTTCCTTGTGCTTGATAGTGAAGGAGCCTATGGTAGGGAGCGTCGAGTCGTGATTAGTGGGGAAGATATTGAAGGGTTACTGAACATTACAGAGACCTTGGATGGTCCAATCCGGTGTCTGATGTACGAAGGGGAATGGCCGTCGTGCGACTTGAAACTGTTGAGAACTCTGAATCAAGTCTTTTTGGAGTCGATAAGTTGGTCTGTTTTTCAGCAAGTTAACTTGCGGTTTCTCAAAGTTAATCTTGAAAGTTCATCTCTCAATACTTTTTACCTTCCTTCATCGATATCACAGCTATGGAATTTGCAGACATTGACGATTGACTTTGGCCCCACTCTATTGAATGTGATCTTCGCACCATATGAGATATGGGAGATGCTACAGCTTCGGCATCTTGAGATCATCACAGTTAACCTTGTTGATCCTCTTCCCGTGGAAAGATTAGACGAAAGAAATGACAACGACGACCACTTGATTATGAAAAATCTGCAAACAGTTTTTGAAGTGGAGAATTTTAGATTGAGTACAGAGGTTTGCAAGAGAATCCCAAATATTACACGACTGCAATTACGGTATATGGATGGAGCAAGTTCGGATATGTATAATTTTTGTCCCCATAACCTTTGCTTCTTCCGTAAACTGGATGCTTTTAGATGCGATTTCTATGGAGATGAAAATTGGCATGAATTTGCTTTGAGCCTCACTTTCCCAACCTCCCTTACGTGGTTGCATCTAGGTGGTTGTGGTGTTGATTGGGAAGAAATGATAGCGATGGTTGGATCCTTGCCCCATCTTATAACTCTTCGATTGACGTTGAATGCAGTGATTGGATCGGTATGGACCAGTGTCGAAGGGAAATTCGTTAGCTTGAAAAGCTTGGGAATCTGGAGATGTGATGAATTGGTTGAGTTGAATGTAGAGAGCTCCCATTTTCCAGTCCTTCAAACACTTGATCTACGTACTCTGCCTAATCTAGACGAGTTGTGTTCGGATATAGGAGATATAAAGACACTTGAAGCGATTCTAATGGAGGATTGCAGTGAATCTTCAAGCATTTCGGCAATAAGAATATTGGTGGAACAAGAGGAGCAGGGGAATGAGGACCTTGAGGTTCATATTTCTTTACATGGTGACGAGGAAGAATTGGAGAGCTTCAACAATCAGATTCGAGAAGAGAATCTCACAAGCAAGAATCTATTTCTAGATCTCGAAATTCAGTAGCCCCACAATTTCCTTTTTTTTTTCTTTTTTTTTTTTTTTAAGTTAAAGAATTTCACTTTGTGATGATTGTATGATTTTGTTTATCAACGTATATTATACTCCCTCTGTCCATTTATTATAGTTACCTTTCTTTTGAGGCACAATAATTAAAAATGGTGAATTGCATGTTAATGTAATGAGTACATGTGCAAAAAGTGTTTTTCCTTTAATAACATTTTATCAAATAAGAAAACGTAACGTGTTCTGTAGGACATGCTATAAACGTAACTAGCTTGCTGTCAAAGTCGTTGACCGCGACGCCCTGTTGGTGAAGAAACTCCTTGGCGTACGCACAGGAGAAACCTCGCCACCACCATCGCTTCCAGCTCTTGGTCGCCGTCTATGTTGGCGAATTTCGACGGCAACAACTTTTAGGGTTTTAGAGAGAGGGTGTTAACTTTTAGAGTTTTAGAATTTTGACAGCAGAGAGGCGTCGGAGGAGAGAATCGGAGTGGTGAGGCGACGGATGGGAGAGAAAGGGAGAAGGAAGTGAGAGAAAAGATAGAGAAGTGAGTGGGAGAAAAAGGAGAAGATCAGAGGCATTTTAGTCCCATCTTGCAAAGGATGAGTAAAAATTGAGTTATTTTAATATTTTGATTTTTTTTTGTGTTTTGCTTAACAATACCTCAACTTTTAATAGTAGTATAGATATAGATTTGTTTTGTACTACTTCCTTCTTATTATGGTTGAAGGTCTATTTCTTTTTAGGTTGTCCCATTCTAGTTGATTAACAATCATATATTACAAACTACTTAATTTCCGTGTCAAATAGAACACAACTGATGATTAGCTTTTAAGAATCTTCCATTATAAAAGAAAAAGTGAAACAGGAGGAGGAATATGAAGCAAGTGGAAAACAATTGCAAATTAATTTGCTACTTCCGTTAGTTGAACACTATTAGTCTGAAATTTGAAAAATGACGCTTGTCATTCATCTAACAATGCAACATGTCCGAACAGCAGACTGACACGTGTCATATATTGATTTACTCACGGTTGATAATCAAATAATGAAACTGCTGGTGCAGGTACTACTGGCGCATTGAATGAAGAAAGAAGACCAAAATAGATCAAACACGTTTTCCCTTTTTCATTCCTCTCCAACAGATATTTAGCATCCATCCATGGCAGCAGCTTTCGCAGCTCTAGTCTCTCTCCAGAACAACCTGCACCTCATCCATAATCACTCCCGCCATTCCTTCTCCTTCGAAGACAAACAGATTCAATCCCTCGACCAAACTGTCCGTTTCTTGATCGACTTCATGGAAAGCGGAAAAGAATCAGCAGAAGCTTTGGAGAGTCGGATCGCGCGTGCAGCTCAAGCGGCTGAAGACGTCATCGAATCTCACGTCGTCGATCAGATCCTCAGTGGAAAGACAAGAACAAGAACTAACGCAAGATCAAGATCGCGTTTCCTGCTTGATGTGCAGAGAGTGATCGAAAACATGAATTACATGAGGAGGAAGGCTATCAACGTCAAAGCTCGGAGTAGTGGATCGAAAGCAGAGCAGCGGCCCGTGTATGCTCCATCAACACCTCCGACCTCGAAGATGAAGAAGAATCCCATGGTGGGATTTGATGAAGTTCTTCTTCAGCTTCTGGATAGACTCACCGGTGTTCCCTCGAGTCGACAAGTCATCCCCATCGTAGGAATGGGCGGAATTGGTAAGACGACTCTAGTTACTAATGCTACCAACACCCATTAATCGTGCAACACTTTGATATTTGTCTCTGGGCTACGATATCTCAACAATACAACGTCGAGAAAATTATTAAGGAACTCGTGTCTAGTTTAGGAAAACACATTAGGAAAACTGTTGACGAGTCAAACAACTGCAGCAGAAATGTGGGTGAGGAGTTGTACAAGAGTTTATACGGGCGAAGGTATTTGATTGTATTAGACGATATGTGGAGTGTCGAAGCTTGGGATGCAATAAATTTTCTCTTTCCCGACACTGGCAATGGTAGTCGAGTTGTTGTGACTACTAGGCACTCCGATGTTGCCTATGACTTAGGACTATTATCCTCTCTGGAGATGGAATTTCTAGACAAGGAGAGTAGTTGGGATCTATTTTGTCAAAAGGCATTCATTGATAGAGTTTGCCCTCCTGAGTTGGAGGGGATCGGGAAGAAGATAGTCGAAAAGTGCAAAGGACTTCCCCTCACAATCGTTGGGGTTGGAGGTCATCTAAGAAACTCCTCAACGGCTCGAGAGTATTGGGAGAATGTCGCACGTGATATGAACTCGATTTTGGATTCCACAGAGAATGAGCATTGCTTGAATGTCCTATCTTTGAGTTATAGCTACTTGCCTCTTCATCTTAAGCCGTGTTTCCTACTCATGGGAGCATTTCCGGAAGACGAAGTGATTTACGTCTGGGACATAATCAAACTTTGGATTGCCGAGGGATTTATACAAACTTCGGAGAACTCTAGTTTGGAAGTGGTGGCAGAGATATATTTAGAGGATCTCTTGGAGAGAAATCTCATTTCAGTTGATGAGTTGGGCTACCATGAAGAAATCACATATTTCAAAGTACATGATCTTCTGAGAGAGTTGTGCCTAAAGATTTCAAAGAAAGAGGAGTTCTTATACGTGTTTGATACTCCACGAGCCATAAACAAGGAGCGTCGAGTTGTGATCAATGAAAAACTTTGAGGGGTTGATCATCAGACAAGAGATGCTCCACTTCGTTGCCTAATTTGCGAAGGGGGTCGAGTATTGTACGATTTCAAGATGTTGAGGGTGTTGAATAAGATTGATAGTGCATCGACAAATCAGTCCATTTTTCAGCAAGTGAACTTGAGGTATCTGAAAGTTGATCTTGATTACAGAACTAGACGAACTCTTTACCTTCCTTCGTCGATATCACTGCTTTGGAATCTGCAGATATTAACGATTACTATACCGAACCTGTCAACTGTCATTGCAGCATATGAGATCTGGGAGATGCTGCAGCTCAGACAACTTGAAATCGACCCGATATCTCTTCTTGATCCTCTCCCCACCGACAGATCGGACCAAGAAAATGACTTGGTTTTGAGGAATCTAGATACACTCTCTAAAGTAGAGAATTTCAGGTTGAGTGATGAGGTTTGCAAGAGAATTCCTCATGTTAGAGAATTGCAGTTTTCGTATTTTGACGAAGCAAGCTCGTATTATTGTCCTCACAATCTTGGCAAATTCGTTGAATTGGAATATATAGTATGCCAATTTGATGGGAACTCTACATGGCATGATTTTGCTCTGAGCTTCATTTTCCCAAGTTCGCTCTTGTGGATATATTTGAGTGGTTGTCGCCTGGACTGGGAAGAATTGACAGCGATGGTTGGATCATTGCCAAATCTTGTAAGCCTTCAACTGTATCCGAATGCAGCCGTTGGATCAGCATGGAACCCTGTTGAGGGGCAGTTCCTTCGCTTGAAAAACCTGGATATTTGTGGATGTGATGATCTAGTCAGCTTGAATGCCGATAGCTCCCATTTCCCTGTCCTCGAAAACTTTCATCTTAGACATCTGTCTAAACTGGATGAGTTCCCTTGGAGTATTGGAGAAATACCAACGCTTCGATGGATTCAATTGGATGACTGCAGCTTATCATCGACCATTTCAGCAATGAGAATGCTGGTGGAACAGGAGGAGGAGCTGGGGAACGACGGGCCTCAGCTCCATGTTTCGTTACGTGGTGATGAGGAAACTATAGAGAACTTGAACAGTAAGATTCGAGAAGATGGTCTCAAAAGCAGCAACTTATTTGTTTTTCTCCAGAGTGTGAAGTCCAAGAGCGTTAGTTTGATTCATGGAAATCTATGACGATGCTCATGGAGCCAGAAAAGAATTTGCGGCTGCTTTAGAGATGCGAATTGCACGTGCAGCTCAAGCAGCTGAAGATGTTGTCGAAACACATGTTGTGGATCAGATTCGTAGTGGAAAGACAACAAGTTCAACATCTCGTTTCTTGCTGGCAGAAAGCAATTGAAGACATGAATTATATGAGGAGAAAGGCTATGAATGTCAAAGCGCTGAGTGGAACGGATGTCAAGCAGCACCAGCAGTAGCAACAACAAATGCTAGTACTACGATGCTACAGCTTCGACATCTTGAGTTCATCCCAATATGTCTTCTTGATCCTCTTCCTGTGAAGAGATTAGACCAAACAGATGACTTAGTTTTGAAAAATCTGCACACACTCATGAAAATAGAGAATTTCAGGTTGAGCGAAGAGGTTTGCAAGAGAATCCCCAATATTAGCACATTGTGCTTATCGTATTGGGATGAAGCAATGTCATATTACTACTGTCCCCATAATCTTGTCAACTTCCAGAAACTGGATTTTCTCATATGCCAATTCGATCACAATTTCAAGTGGCGTGATTTCGCTTTCAGCCTCACTTTCCCGGCTTCACTTAGAGAGCTGCACTTGAGCGGCTGTGGTGTTGATTGGGAAGAATTGACGAAGATGGTTGGACCCTTGCCCAATCTTATAAGTCTATGTTTGCATCCACATTCAGTCATTGGATCCGTATGGACCCTTGTTGAGAGGCAATTCTTGAGCTTGAAATCTTTGATGATTAATGGATGTGATGATTTGGTTTACTGGAATGCAAACTACTTCCATTTTCCAGTCCTGTGCAGCCTCAGACTCAAATGTCAGTCGAAACGAAACTGGATGAGTTGCCCTTAAGTATTGGAGAGATACCTACGCTTAAATCTATTGAATTGGAATATTGCAGCGAGTCTGCAACCATTTCAGGGATGAGAATACTCGTGGAACAAGAGGAACTGGGGAATGGGGCCCTCCGGCTTCGTGTTTCTTTTCAGGGTGATGGGGAAACACTCGAGAACTTCAACAAGGCTCGAGAAGAGGGTCTCACCAGCAGCAATATATTTCCGCATCTAAAAAATGTGAATCCCCAGAGTCTCTGATAAGTTCTCGTCTCTGATAAGTTCTATCTTCCTTTTCTTTTCTTCCATTTTGGAGATGAATTTATGCTGTTTTGTTCTGTACATACTCCTATTCTATAAACATGAGAGATGTCAGTCAGTGTTAAGTATATCAATTATCTGCTCTTTCTATTGCACCAATTGGTTTAAATTTGTCTGGATTACTTGAAAAACTATGTATACAAATAATCATAAGAGCAGACCAAATAAGCTTGACCAACAAACCAAGCACCAGAAACGGAAAGGGCCGTGATCACTTTCCTACTCGTAAACACCAGACGGCTGTCATTTTTCGATCATCGCCTCTAGCTCTAGTAATCGACCACATTATCCTGCGCCATACTGATATAGATTCGAGGCACCTTCTTTCATTTTCATTAAAGCATTGCTGCTAAAGCCGAATACTCCTATCAATAATATACATGGATATGTCTAGTTTTAGTATACGTATTGAATAGTTAGAGGTATCATGAAACCAACTGTAATTTTTTTATGGACATATCATCTGCTGCTTGTCCTTCACATTGGCTATTATTCAAACCAAAGAACAAGTAACGAAATCAATTACTCATTCCGTCCTATTTCACTTAGCTTACTTTCCTAATCTGAACGTCTCACTTCAATTAACTTGTTTCCTAAAATGTAAAGAATTAACTTTTACTTTTCAATATATATGAACCCCTTACTTTTCACTTTTAATATTACACATGAAATTTCGTGTTGAAATGAAACAAGTCAATTGAAGTGGGACTGAGGGAGAAATTATTCATCTTTCCTTACGCAAAAAGAAGTGAACCAAACATGGACTTAATCGACTAATATCCGGGTTAAACTATCAATATTACTAAATCACAATCTGGTACCTATACATTAATTAAACAAAGAACGAAGATATTGTTAAATCATAAAGTATATGAATAACCGGCTTTAATCTATCTATTATATATATAATAACAAAAACCAATTCACAAAAAAATTTCCCGCCTAAACCTATTAGATACAAGAATATTTTATTATTTTTTTATCAGCCTTTTCACAAGTTTTGCAGCTGCAAATTCGATCTTGAAAATGCCAAAAATCGTTTGCAATGCAAACCTCCCCTAATCTTTGTACACGTGGATTCCACTACTCTCTTTCTTTTCTTTCTTTTTTTTTTTTCCTTTTCTTTTCTTTTCAAACATATGCTATGTTTTTTGGTTTTTATTTTTATCCGGTTTTGACAAATGAGGTGGACCCCTCCACCTATTTAATTATTGTCTCCATTCTTTCCCCTATTAATTTTTATGTTATTTCAGTTTATAGTATAATTTATTTTTCTTCATTGTTTATTAGATAAAATTTTAAGTACTCCTAGATAAAATTATATAAAAATTCTCACTAGACATTAAATTCATAATTTTCTCAAAATAAAATTACTAGATTAATACATGTAGATCATACTATAAGTCTATAATATAACAAAAAGATAATTCAATTTTCCATTAAATATTATTTAAAAGTACTATCCAATGAGAAAATTAAATTAAGACAAAAGAATATCTATCTATTATATATATAAAAACAAAATCATATTTCACAATTCATTTTCCCGCCTAAACACCTCTTCAATTAATAAGTTACTACGTATTTGTTTATTCATTTCTTTGCAAAAAGTTTCTTGAATTAGTTGCCTAATTAATAACTGTGCATACCTTTTCACTTCTAATTCATTAAATAAATCAAACACGGCCTCTTCTTCTTCCAATTTTCACTTTTGTTTGGAGACTAGAGTAGTAATTCAAATTTCACATTTTGGATGAATTAATTGCTAACTCTCTTTCTATATACTATATAACCAACTATCTTTATCTTTGATTAGTTTTTTTAAACATATGGTCAAATTCTTCATAAATTATATTATTCTATATTGTTTTTCCTACTCATCAGTTTAAAGATTTTTCTCTATTAATTATCAGCAACATTTGTAACAAGATTGTTTTCTATTTTCGGCAAAATTTTAATAGCAATTTTTCATTTATTTATTTATAACAAAAATGTTGCTTACCTCTTTATTATCATTGGGGAGCAGACGGTGTCTTTTAAGTTTTCAATGCTATTTCAGAATTTTGAATTCAAATGTTTTAAAGCTATGTAATTAAGTTCTCAATCCCAATTAGTCTTCTTCTTCTTCTTCTTCTTCTTCTTCTTCTTCAATTTGATTCCTCATCGCAATTTTAATATATCATTCTACTTTATTTATTTAGTTAATTTTTTTTTTCTTTTTTTAAAGATTTTAAAGGGTAGAGTGAGATGGGGTTTCCAAAAATGGCATTCTGTTTTTTATAATTAGTTCTGCCTATTTACATTTTAAATCTTATGGAATTGATGAAAGAGATGGAGGCAAGAGATATCATACCACTTAATTAATTCGTGAATTAAAAATTTCATACTCCGTATTTTACTTATTCAAAAAAAGAAAGAAGAAAAATTTCCCGTGCAACGGCACGGGGGACATACTAAAAAAATCATTTTGCTAAAAAAATTTCCCGCCCATTTACCCAACTACTCCCTCCGTCCTTAAATAAGTGTCCCGAGCCGCCAAAAATTTTGTCCCTAAATAAGTGTCCTATCACATTTTTCCAAGAAAAAATTACACAAAACTACCAAAACTACCCTTTCTTGAAAATCTAAAAGTGGGATAAAGACAAAAATAAATAAATAAATAATCAAGGATTTTAAGGGCATAAGTGTCAATTTACCCTTCTCATTGGTTTGCACAAAATGGCGGCTCGGGACACTTATTTAAGGACGGAGGGAGTATGTTCTAGAATATCTTATTAATTATTTTCAATTTAATTTATTTCTCAAAAGTCAGTTCAAGTTCCCAAGAAGTTTGCTTCAATTTCCCATGGCATTGGGGGCCAAAATGTGTTTAATTTCAAATTCAAAATTCAAATTCAAATCTCATTCTATCTCTCTCTCTCTATATATATACATCAATCATAGCTTTGAAGAAGCATTCGCAGCATTCTTCTTCAATTAATTTATGAGATATCATTGGAGAAATGAGTTTTTTTTTTTAAATAAATTCTGGTGACCATTTTATTTTCATCATTGTCTGAGATTTCCCCGGATATGAGATTTCTTTTTTTTTTTTTTTTTTTTTTTTTTTTTTTTTTTTTTTTCAATTTTGCTGACCATTTTATTTTTATCATAATCTAAGATTGCTAAAATTGTGGAACTGATATTCTTTTATATTATCTTTTATGTGTGCAAATTTGAGAAAAGAAAAGAGAAGAAGAATAGGTATGTTCATTTTGCAAACTTTTTCATACACTACTGATATAGAAATTTCATATGATATTCATAATATATAACTGAGTTATTTTTCAGTCATTCCTTTTCAATTACAATCCTGCTAATAAATATCTGTTGCAGTCGTTCTTTGTTGTAGGACTTTTTTTTCACCTGCTAATCAATAAGGGGGCGTATGAGTTGAAGAAGCGCTGTAGTGTAAAGAGAGGTAGTAAAAGGTCGGCACCGAATTGTTAAAATAGGGTTTCTGCTTAGGAAGTTAGAGATACAGTATGTATATTTTGTACGGGCCCTAAGTTTTAATGGTAATTACTTTTATTATATTGGGCTGTTTGATATTTTATTTGTGATTTTATGTTGCAACACAATACTATTAATTATTTAATTTGTTTATGCATATATTACTCTTTATTTATTTTTATTTTAAAATTTGAAAAAATATATTTGGTTGTGTTTATGTATTTAACAATTTTATGTAAACATAAATTAAAAAATCGTAAGTATGAAAATTAGTACTCATTTGACATATTTTTTTCCCACTAAAAAATTTAATTAAACTGTACTGAAAACTAAACTTTAAATAGACAAATCATTAATTTAACATCGATATATTACCGTCGAACTCTTGATCATGGTGTGGTAAAAGAGGCTTTTTCGAATGTGTAAAATACAAATACTATAATAATGTAAAAGGTTATAACAAATAAAAATACCGCAAAAAAAATTCCCTGTGACTCAGAAACATGATACGAAATTTGATATGAAAATTGGTGATTTTTTTTTTTTTTTTTTTTTGACAATATGGGATGGTATGTCCAAAAATAATTAGTTTAGAATATGACTTTCCGTGCATCGCACATTCGCACGGGACACAAGCTAGTTAAACAGTTATAAATGGATAGCTTTAGCCTTTAGTCCAAAAGGAAACGCCAAAAAGCAGAAGTGAAATTTTAGTTGGGGCAATTGATCGAGCACCTCGTCTTCAACAGTAGCCTCCACCTCAGCACAAAAGCAGAGCATTCAGGTCAATCAAAGTCTACGCAATCAATAAACAAAGACTGTTAATTATCAGTCTACACTCACGAGAGAGAATTTACTCAATCTCTGAAACTTGAAGCAACATCAGAGATCCATGGCAGCAGCATATGGAGCTCTACTCTCTCTTCTCAATAACTTGGACCTCATCCAGAATCATCCCCTCCACTCCTTTTCTTTCGACAAAAAACAGATCCAAACCCTACTCGAAAATGTCACTTTCTTGACCGATTTCATGGAGAGGATCGAACCTCATGAAGGCAGCAAAGGCAATGAAGCTGCAGAAGATTTGGAGCGGCAAATCACGCGCGCGGCGCGTGCAGCAGTAGATACGATCGAGTCTAACGTCGTGGATCAGATTCGTGCCGGAAACACTCGCGGCGGCGGGAAAAGATCATCTAATCACCAGCTGGATCTGCAGAATGTAATCGAAGAGATGGATTTCGTGAGGAGAAAAGCTATCAAGGCTAGGAAAGGGCGGAGTGAAGAGGAAGCAGAGCAACTTACTTATTCATCGACGCCTCCAACCTTTAAGAAGAGCTCCATGGTGGGATTTGATGACATTTCCTACAAGCTCATGGATCAGCTCATTGGAGAACCAGCCAGTCGCCGAGTCATCCCCATAGTCGGTATGGGTGGAATCGGTAAGACTGCACTTGCTGAAAATGCTTTCGAACTCAAATCCGTAGCGCAGCATTTTGATATCCGTCGTTGGGTTTCAATTTCTCAAGAATTTAGCGTGGAACAAATTCTCTTAAAACTTCTTTCTCGCGAAGCAATGTCCACTAATGAAACTGTTGATGAATTAGGAGAACAATTGCATAAGAAACTATGGGGTAGGAGGTATTTGATTGTGTTAGATGATGTATGGACTGTCGAAGCTTGGGACAGGATACAGTTGTACTTGCCTAACGACGGCCTCAGCCAAAGTCGGATCGTTCTGACTACTAGGTTACGTAAGGTAGCTGATTGCTTCGGTCCGTCTAGTATTGTAGTGGATTTTCTCGATGAGGATAAAAGCTGGAATCTATTTTGCGAGAAAGCATTTACAGAACAAGGTTGTCCTCCAGAGTTGGAGAACGCTGGGAAGAAGATCGTTACGAAATGTAAAGGACTTCCCCTTGCGATTATTGTGCTTGCCGGCAATCTTGGGAAGTCCTTGATGACAAAAGATTACTGGGAAGACGTTGCAGATCATATGAACTCAGTTATGGATTCTGGAGAGAATGAGGACCAGGTGTTTGAGGTTTTACGCCTAAGTTATAGTCATCTGCCTATTCATCTTAAGCCGTGTTTTCTCTATATGGGAACTTACCCTAGTAATGCATCAATTTTCGTATCCGAAATTACTAAGCTTTGGATTGCAGAGGGATTTCTGAAGCCGAACGTAGCACAAAGCTTGGAAGAGATTGGAGAGGGCTACTTGAATGATCTAATCTCCAGGAATCTCACTCTGGCTTCAGACCGGAGTTTAATAGCCGGAGGAAATGGGAGTTTTAAAGTTCACGATGTCTTAAGAGAGCTGTGTTTAAAGATTGATGGAAAAGAAAAGTTCTTTCAAGCGCTGCATGCTTCAAAGAAGAAGACGCACCACTTGAAATTGGCGCGGGTAGTAGAGGATAAGGTTGATAGAGCATTGACGAACGAGGGTGGTGGAGATTTCCTAGAAGCTCATTTTCAGCAGATCAACTTACGGTATCTTGAGTGCCTCAAAGTTGATCGTAAGTTCAAGACTCTTCAACCTCTTCGCCTTTCTCCATCGGTATCTCTCCTCTGGAATCTACAAACAGTAATTATCAGAGGAGCCTATCCATTAGTCATTGCTCCATACGAGATTTGGGAGATGGTACAACTTAGGGAACTTGTTTTCCGTCACATCCATCTTCCAGATCCACTTTCAAGCAACAGGGCGATTCTGCAAAACCTTCGTAAACTTAGAAGAGTAGAAAATTTCAAGCTGAGTGAAGAGGTTTGCAAGAGAATACCCAACATCAAGGATTTGAATCTGATATACCGTAATTTCAAGAAGGAATGCGATGAACCGGTATCACACTACTGCCCCTCTAACCTTTCCTGCTTAAACAAGTTGAAATCCCTGTACTGCAATTTCTCAGCAGAGCTAGAGTGGAGCAATTTTGCCCGGAGTCTCGCGTTCCCTAGTTCACTAAAGGATTTGAGTTTAATTGATTCTCGTTTTCAATGGGAAGAATTGACACAGGTTGTGGGATCCTTGCCAAATCTTGAGATCCTCAGTTTATATTCCAATGCAGTTGTTGGATCCGAGTGGAACCCTGTTCAAGGGAAGTTCCTTCGCCTCAAGTCCTTGATCATTGACCGGTGCGACGATTTAATCTACTGGAATGCAGAAAACTCCCATTTTCCACTCCTAGAAGAGGTTGTTCTTGAGGAATTGACCAAATTGGACGAGTTCCCCTCGAGTGTCGGAGATATACCAACAATTCGACGTATTGCTTTACGTCGTTGCAGTGTGTCTTCAGCAATTTCGGCATTGAGGATGCTGATGGAACAAGAGGATTATGGGAATGACAGCATTAAACTTGAAGTTGCTTTTTCAGGTGATGACGAAAACATACTGAGCTTCTGGGAAAAGATGGAAGAAGATGATCTAAAAAGCGATAATCTTGTCATAGTCCCTCTAACATAGGAAGACTTCTAGCAGAATTTTCACTTTGGGATGAATGTAATTCATCAATTTTGACACTTAAAATTGTTGAAACATTACAAAATTAGATGCTCCTCTCTTTAGTCTTTTCCTTCTCACTAACTAAACATGGCAACTTTTTAATTTGTTATGGTGAATTCTAACGGTATAACACTGCTAAGATTATCAAAGGAAAAGAATTATGTAAATTTATTGCCAATAAATTAAGATTAAAAGCAATAAGATAGACAAGCCTAAGATCACATGTATATAGAAGCTTCATATAGAATGAAACAAATGACGATTAAAGGTTCCAACAAGAGGTGTGTAACAAAATGCACAATCGATCAAGTAAGAAAATTTGCCTGGTAAAGTTCACAGAGCCTTCCATTCTTGATGCAGCTGAAGTATGAATTGTGATCCCCGTCTTCGAATACATAGAGCAAGGGCTAGCCTCGATCCTCAAGGTCCCGCCCTTTGGGTGCTAATTGTACCATGAGAAACAGGGCACCATCGCATTTCATGGTCATGACTCATGAAGGACATGAAAATGGCATCTGAGTTTTACTCAATGATTGCTGAGTGAAGTCCAAACTCCAAAGTCATGAGATTAGGCATGCTTGAATAACTTCATGCTCAGCCAATGAAAATACACCGCAACAAAAAGGATCGGAAGTGTCAAGGGAACCAAGAAGCAATAATACCTGCAGAACTACAATACCGTTACCAATTCTAGCTCTCTAATGAGTTAAACATGTCGAGTTTGGAATCGAAATCAGATAAAAGTAAAATTTTAATGAATCTAATTATCAGGACAATCTGCACCCCCCAAAACACATTCATTCTTTCGAACTATTTTAAAAGAAATATTAACTTCCTACCAGATCGTGGCTATCGGCTACTCTTTGAGATGCAATAGTTAATGCATACAACGACAAGAGAAATTCTCTTATGCGAATACTAATATGGATCGATAAACTAAAAAGGCTACTATCATTCAGCAAGAATGTCGCAAGTACCAAATTTAAACAATATAAATACCGGAGGAATTTCATGAAGGGGAGAAAATACCAGTCATTTTGTATGGCACGGATGAGAAAATTATGAGATGGAGGCTGAAGCTTAGATATGACAGCAGCATAGACAAAACTCAGAAAAGAAATAGCTCCGACAATAAGGAACAACCAACCGAAGAAAACTCTCCCATTGGAAGCTACCATCTTCTCCAATGAAAGCATTTTCTGCACAGCTGCATAAAAGAAACATCTTTAAGTGATTCAAGAGTACAGCATATATCCCACCACGAAACAATCGAAAACGAACTCGGACTCTGCTAAGGCATTCTCTATCTTATGGAGTAAACAGTAAGGAATTGAAATGAAGTTCTGAAAAGTGTAACAATAAAAAGGCATCCAAATTGAGCCAAAGTTGCGGTGCTTAATTATATACAATTGGTAATGCACACAAACTCCTACATGCAGCAATGTGTTATGTGGATAAAAGTGATGAAGATAACTGGAATCGCAAGCACTATCGAAATTTTGTTCATAGTCTCAGTAACGAAATCAATAATCAAAACGAGAATTTTACACTACAAAAAAGAAAAAAAAGAAAGAAAGAACTACTCCGAGATAATTTTAGCTAATACAACTTCGAATATATACCTGGAAATTCTAATCACTAGAATTAATTTCCGAGATAAAATATCAACATCTCATCTCAGGGTAGGAATTGAATCAAAATCTCGGATTGAGATGCTTATATAAATAAAACTATTGGAAATCATCGACATTTATCAGGAAAAAAGTAATTCCTAGAAGCTGAAATGCGTAGAAGAAATCGACCAGCACAAGTACCGCGAGCATACGTTGAAAGAGGGAGAATCGGACGGGGAAAGTGGTGGAAGGCACAGAAAGAACCGGCGTGGACGGCGGCGCGTCGGCCTCCAACGGGTCTGGGTCTAAGAAATGGATCCTGAAATAAAATCAGTCTAATTTGGGCTCTGTTCAGTACTCTGGGTCAATATCTTGGGCTAGAAATCAGAGATGGCCCAAATAATTAGAGCTCTTCAAAGTCAAATGACGAGAGATAATCATTGATTTACTGCATATTATTATTAATAATATGCATATTAATCTTTCGTCTCACTTCATTAGTCATCTCTCTTTTCGACACGAAATTTGATGCGAAAGTGTTACAAGTTAAAAGTAAGTGGTCTACTATATTGAAAAATAAAAATTATTTCTGTATCTTATGAAATATGACTAATGATGTGAAACAACCCAAAATAGCATACAAGACTAATGAAGTGGGAGCGACTATTACCTTTGTCTTACTTCGTTAATCTCAATCTCAGTTTTCTTTTTCGCCTCCTAAAAAGAAAACAAAGTAATACACAAAAATTCTTATCTCTCAGAATGATATGGACAGAGTAAGTAAACGATTTGAGATAATATAAGAAAATGGCATGGAAAGCTATCTTATCAGATAATACATTCGATGATGATATTATTATATCAAAAGTCAAAACCAAGTACCCTTGAAAAAATGAACTGCTTACGGTGGATATATTAAAATATGATAAGATTGGGTCATGGACTCATGGTTAATTGAATTTGATAAAAATAGAGAAGTTTATTCAAAAGAATATTAGGAAAGAATTCTAATCTACCATCTCCATTCTCCAGTATTAAATAAATATGAAAATAATAGGAGAAACGGTCATTTGCGCATAGCTGTGGCAAGCGCTGACTTGATACACAGTGTAGCTTCTCATTGAGAGCAACAGGTAAAATATACAACTACTCCCTCCGTCTTTAAATAAGTGTCCCGAGCCGCCAATTTGAAATGATCAAGGAGAATGCTAAAATGATACTTATGCCCTTAAAATCCTTGATTATTTATTTATTTATTTTTGTCTTTCTCCCACTTTTAGATTTTCAAGAAGGGTAGTTTTGGTACTTTTATGTAATTTTTGCTTGGAAAAATGTGATAAGACACTTATTTAGGGACAAAATTTTTTGCGGCTCGGGACACTTATTTAAAGACGGAGGGAGTATTTCATTAGGAAAGAAAACTTAACTGGAACAAGACAACGATCGAGTGAAACGACTGGACACAAAGCAAACGCAAAATTCCAGTAATTCAGCTCCATCTTTCATTCCAATCCAGATATCAAATTACGTGGCGCAAAGATCCTATCGATCATCCATGGCAGCAGCATTCGCCGCTCTAGTTTCTCTTCAGAACAATCTAGCCCTTATCTACAATCACCCCCGCCATTCCTTTTCCTTCGACCAAAATCAGTTGGCTTCCCTGTGGCAAAGTGTCATTATTCTCATCGACTTCATGGAGAGCTGCCATAATTCTCACGGCAGCAGAAATGAAGCTGCAGAAGCTCTGGAGGCGCGGATCGCACGTGCAGCTGAAGCGGCTGAAGACGTGATCGAATCACATGTAGTCGATCAGATTCGTGGCGGAAAGACGAGGAGATCGAAGACGGCGTCGCCTCCTCGTTTCCTGCTGGATCTGCATAGAGTAATCGGAGACATGCATTATATGTGTCGAAAGGCGCGTAACATAATATTCTACTTGAGGAGTGAGGCAGAAGCAGAGGAGCAGCAACCAGCATCGACACCTCTCGCCTCCGACATGACTAGTAGTACTAGCAATGCAATGGTTGGATCTGATGATATCCTTGAAAAGCTGCTGGATCAGCTGACCGGAGTACCCTCGAGTCGAAGAGTCATCCCCATCGTAGGCATGGGGGGAATTGGTAAGACTACTCTTGCCAATCATGCTTTTCGACATCAATTAGTTGTGGAACGCTTTGATATCTGTCTACGGGCTACGATATCTCAACAATACAACGTTGTGAAGATACTAGCACATCTTCTTCGTGCTGATGCATCCACTAGTGCAACCGTCGACGGGTTAGGAGAGCGGTTGTACAAGCGCTTACGCGGGCAAAGGTATTTGGTTGTTCTGGACGATATGTGGAGTGTCGAAGCTTGGGAGGAAATTAAGTACTTCTTTCCCGACACGGACAATGGAAGTCGGATCGTTGTGACAACTAGGCACTCGTACGTGGCTAAGCATTTAGGCAATTCGTGGCTGGATATGCATTGCCTTGACGAGGAAAAAAGTTGGGATCTATTCTGTCAAAAAATGTTAGGTTGCCCTCATGAGTTGGAGGAAATCGGGAAGAGGATAGTCGAAAAGTGCAGAGGACTACCCCTCGCTATCGTCGTTGTTGCAGGGCATCTCAGAAACTCCTCAATGGATGTACAATATTGGGAGAATGTTGCAAACCATATGGCCTCGGTTTTGAATTCTACCGAGAACGAGGAGCAGTGCATGGACATACTGTCTTTGAGTTATAGCTACTTGCCTCCTTGTCTCAAACCGTGCTTCTTACTCCTTGGAGCATTTCCAGAAGATGAAAAGATACATGTCTCCCAAGTTGTTCAGCTCTGGAATGCTGAAGGATTTCTCGAAACTTTCGTAGGCGCCAGCTCGGAGGCAGTTGCAAGGAGCTACATAAAGGATCTCTTTGAGAGAAATCTCGTTTTAGCAGATGGGCTGGATTTTCAATACTTCAAACTACATGATCTTCTAAGAGTGCTGTGTCTGAAGATTGCCAACAAAGAGAAGTTCTTATATGTGTTTGATACACCACAACTACTAGCCATAAATAGGGAGCGTCGAGTTGTGATCAATGGAGTTGGAGAGGTGAACTGTCATCATGCAAGAGCCTCCGATGCTCCGATCCGGTGTCTGATCTACGAAAGGGGTTGGGTTTCGCATGACTTCAAATTGCTGAAAACTCTGAGCAAGGTTATTGAGCCATCAATGATCACGTCTATTTTCCAGCAGCAAGTAAACTTGAGGTACCTCAAAGTCGATCTTATTTACAACACTCGAAAAACTTTGTACCTCCCTTCATCGATATCACTGCTTTGGAATTTGCAAATATTAACTATCAACGTACCCCTGGCGAAAGTGATTGCGCCGTACGAGATTTGGGAGATGCTCCAGCTTAGGCACGTCGATGTCACTGCAATCTGTCTCCTCGACCCGCTTCCCGTGGACAGAGCAAACGACGACAACTTGGTACTAAAAGATCTGCTCACGCTTCGGGATGTTGAGAACTTGAGGTTGAGCGGAGAGGTTTCCAAGAGAATCCCCCACGTTAGGGAGTTGTACTTATTGTACCGCGACGAAGCGGATTTGTATTACTACTGCCCCGAAAACCTTGGTTGCTTCCATGGACTAGAAATTCTAGACCTGCAATTCCGGGGCAGTTCAAAGTGGTGTGAGTTTACTCTGAAGCTCACTTTCCCAGCTTCGCTTCTGTGGCTGACTTTAAGTGGCTGTGGTGTTGATTGGGAAGACTTGACAACGATGGTTGGATCCTTGCCGCATCTTCTGAATCTTCGACTGTATCCGGGTTCAGTCGTAGGTACGGAATGGAACCCTGTTGAGGGGGATTTCAAGAGCTTGAGATGCTTGGATATATGGGGATGTGATGATCTGATTGAATGGAATGCAGAATCCTTCCATTTTCCGGCCCTCCGTACTCTTCGACTCCAACATTTGTCCAAACTGGAAGAGTTGCCTTCTGGCATTGGAGGAATAGATTCACTTGAACTTATTCAGTTGGAGTATTGCAGTGAATCAGCGAGCATTTCAGCAATGACAACGCTAGTGGAACAAGAGGAGTTGGGGAACGAGACCCTTCGGCTTCATGTTTCGTTTCGGGGTGATGAGGAGACACTAGAGAGCTTCAATGACAGTGTTCCGGAAGAGGTTATCGCAAACAAGAATCTAACTCTGCGTCTCCAAACTGTGAAGCCCTAGAGTTCTTGTCAAGTTCTTTGCTACTTTTTTCCCCTTCCGAGTGAACGTATGTTTTTTTCTTCTTGTTCTGAGCATCTGCTCCTATCTACATGTGGCACTATTTAGTTCAATTTTGTCCTCGAAATATTTTGGCAAGTGTAGTTAGGAATTGATTCAACCCTAGATTGTCTGAGATTAATTTTGTCATACGGAACATCGAAAGATAAAATGGGCAAGATAAGACGAGACTGGTTCCACATGGCAGTGTCACGAGATAAGTGGCCACCTGAATCTAAATAATCCAAAGATGTCAGATGGAGGGTGAAACTTAGATATTGCTCCGTCCCTCCTGCCCACATATAGATAACTTCATTTCTGGTACGTCTCGTTGATGTAAAGATAGTGCACGAAGTAGTAAGAAATAAACCAACACCAAGCTACAAACTTATCCAACATAAACATTTTCTTCACAACTGCAATAATAAAGAAGCATCATAAACGCTCTCTCCGTCCCAAAGATAACATAATGTTTCTTTTGATAATATTTTCATACTACATTCGTCCCATAATTTTGGACACAAGAATTAAAGTAATGCGTAATATTATTGCAATTATGCATAATATAGTACTCATACTATAAATAATTGAGAATATATTTAGAAAAAAAAAATTAAATTTACACTGAAAAAAAATTAAATTCCTATTGAAAAAATTGGTGAACTTATAATTATCGATGGATACGTTAACAAAAGAATGGAAAATGATTGTTAAAACCTATTCATAAAAGTATCCTTCATAAAAGAACCAACTGCTCAATTAAAGGGTAAAATAGTAATTGCGTACCCAGAGAAATCTCCGAAGGAGCCCAGGCCCCATATAAACCCATAGAACCCTGAATTCACATAGAATTTCCCTTCTCTTCTCCTCTGTCTCCTGCGGCTAGGGTTTTCAGCAGAGGCTTCATCAATTTCTAGTAATTCTTCGTTTGAGGTGCGATTTTTTCCCCTTTTCTTCATTGTCTTCTTTATCGTTTCTGGATTTGCAGTCTTGTTTACGATTTCTGGTGCTTTTGTGATCGTAGCAGGCTAGTAGCATGCTGATTATGAGTTTTTTTTTTTTTTTTTCGTTTGATTGAAATTCGTTAGTTTATGAATCTATGATATGTTCTGTAGTCGATCGGAATTACTTGACGTTATTTTCTTTAGTTTCGGTGCAAATACCATTTACTCTAATTGATGGAAAATTTGTTGATTTGTATTGGAAATCGTAGACCAGTTGTTGCGATATATGTCTTAGATGTGTATCGATTTGTTTTTCTGTTCATGTGTTATAATGTTAATGACTTACTGATTAAGTCTATTTATTTGTTAATCTCTGGAAATTTAGTTATTAGATGTAATCTTCGGCACCAGTCACCTGTGTCATTACTATTTAGAGTTGGCTAATTGAGGAATCACATGTTACTAGGTTGAATTGATTGTATGATGTTAATTTGTTTATGTGATTGTTACTCATTTGCTGAAGGAATTTTTGTTTTAACGTGACAGTTCCTATTAATCGACAATGGGCAAAGAGAAGACTCACATCAACATTGTGGTCATTGGCCATGTCGACTCTGGAAAGTCGACAACTACCGGTCACTTGATCTACAAGCTTGGTGGTATTGACAAGCGTGTGATTGAGAGGTTCGAGAAGGAGGCTGCTGAGATGAACAAGAGGTCCTTCAAGTACGCATGGGTGCTTGACAAGCTCAAGGCTGAGAGGGAACGTGGTATCACCATCGATATTGCCTTGTGGAAATTTGAGACAACCAAATACTACTGCACTGTCATTGATGCTCCCGGACATCGTGATTTCATCAAGAACATGATTACGGGTACCTCACAGGCTGACTGTGCTGTTCTCATCATCGACTCCACCACTGGTGGTTTTGAGGCTGGTATCTCTAAGGATGGCCAGACACGTGAGCACGCTCTGCTTGCGTTCACCCTTGGAGTGAAGCAAATGATCTGCTGCTGTAACAAGGTAAAGTGATGTTTGTACTTGTTGATGTCATTATCTTTTGTATGCTTTACATGATCTGACTTGTCGATGTCATTATCTTTTACAGATGGATGCCACCACCCCGAAGTACTCCAAGGCTAGGTACGATGAAATCATCAAGGAAGTTGCATCTTACCTGAAGAAGGTTGGATACAACCCTGACAAAATCCCATTCGTCCCTATTTCTGGTTTCGAAGGAGACAACATGATTGAGAGGTCCACCAACCTTGATTGGTACAAGGGTCCTACCCTCCTTGAGGCTCTTGACCAGATTCTTGAGCCCAAGAGGCCATCAGACAAGCCACTCCGTCTCCCGCTTCAGGATGTTTACAAGATTGGTGGTATTGGAACTGTGCCCGTTGGTCGTGTTGAGACTGGTATGATCAAGCCTGGTATGGTTGTTACCTTTGCCCCATCTGGTCTGACAACTGAAGTTAAGTCAGTTGAGATGCACCACGAGGCCTTGCAAGAGGCTCTCCCTGGTGATAACGTTGGGTTCAACGTGAAGAACGTTGCTGTGAAGGATCTCAAGCGTGGTTACGTTGCATCCAACTCTAAGGATGATCCTGCCAAGGAAGCTGCCAACTTCACCTCCCAGGTCATCATCATGAACCACCCGGGACAGATTGGAAACGGTTATGCACCTGTGCTCGATTGCCACACCTCTCACATTGCTGTGAAGTTTGCTGAGATCTTGACCAAGATCGACAGGCGTTCTGGTAAGGAGCTTGAGAAGGAGCCCAAATTCTTGAAGAACGGAGATGCTGGTATGATCAAGATGATTCCAACCAAGCCCATGGTTGTGGAGACATTCTCCGAGTACCCACCCCTTGGACGATTTGCTGTCCGTGACATGAGACAGACTGTTGCTGTTGGTGTGATCAAGTCTGTGGAGAAGAAGGACCCATCAGGTGCCAAGGTTACCAAGGCAGCTGCCAAGAAGGGTGCCAAGTGAAACGAGGGAGTTCCGGTCTCTGTTTTTGCCAAAGCAGAGTATATTCATAAACCATGCTATAAAAACTTTATTTTGATTTCTTCTACCGTATTAGGATCTTTGCAGTGGTGGTGGTGTTGTATTCTCCTACCCAGTATGTTGATTAGCCAATCTCAGAATTGGGTTCTCGACAGACGGTGGCGGGAGTTACGGCATGGAGCATCGCTGTTTCGCTGTTTTTCTTATTTCTGTTTCATGGATTGAGGAGATGTTTTTTATGTTGAACTTGCGGCTATTGCTTAGTTATTAATTTATTATCGATTCTATAGATTTTGATTGCTTCCTTGATGTTTGATTCTGTTCTTTGAACGTTTGCCAGTTTTTTCGAAATCTACCCTGCGAATGATGAAATTTTTTTTGGTATTGAAGCTTCTAAAATTACATGTTTTACTACTTCTGGTTATAGAGTTAATGATCTAGAATTACTCTACCCATTGTCTCTATATTTACTAAGTGAAAGTGGACTTTAAATTTTTAGTTATATCAACTTATATGTGATGATTTTTTAAGCATTAATGAGAAAATTTTAAGATTGGATTCGAAGTGGGAACATTTGGCCATTGAAACTTAATAGACAACTTAAGATAATAAACATAAATAAATATATTTTTCTATCAATATTTATTTTTTTGAGAAGTATCAAATTTTATTTAAAAATTACAAAATAAATATATACTTATTTCTATCAAAATTTATTTAAATACAAAATAAATTGAATTTTATTTTATACTCCTATTTGAATGTTGCCACACAGGCTATAAGATGTTTTTTTTTATTGAAAGGCACAGATATAGAGTTAACTGGATTATGACCGTTACACATTGGATTTTGGAAAAGTACCCATAAGGGTAGTTTAGTAATTTTAAGCGACTACAAAATCGCAGGAGAAAGCCCTAATTCTCGAGAGGATGGTGGATATATAAACCCCGAGACACGCAGCTGCTTATACCTCTCCCTCTCCCTCTCCCTCTCCCTCTCCGCATCGAGCAAGCGTAGTCTCACACTCAATTCTCTCTATCATTTCTGTACGAGGTTAGATCTCTTACTGCTTTCTCTATCGATTGTAATAAATTTCCGTTTAGATTTTGAATCTCTTAGTTTGCATGAATTTTCCGCTTATATTTTGAATCTTAAGTGTTTTTGCTGTTCATTTCGATACAAAGGATTGTTGAATTTTCCTTTCGATCTGGTTTTATTTGCGAGTTCTGGTGTTCTGGATTCTTACATTTGAAGTAATTCGCGCGTTGTTGTATCAGTTTAATTTTCAACATTACAGCATGCAGATGAATTTTGGAAACGATGGATGATTTTAGCGATTTCGCAGTGAGCAACATTCCTTAATTAGAAATCATAGTGGAAAGCATGCTTATTTTTGTTAGCTCTTATGTTTTAGCATGTAGATGTTGTTTTGGATTTTTAGATTTTACTGCTATATATTGCCTTGTTGGTTGTTGTTAAATCTATGGATGGTGAATTTAGTTTTCAATCTATTTCATGTTGTTCTTTGTTTGACAATGAGGATTGGAGTAAATTTTGCACTAAATGCTCTTGTTCGTCTCATGTTTTCGATTATCAGAAATTTGATGTGCTGTATTTGATTTCAGATTCACCATGGGTAAAGAGAAGACTCACATCAACATTGTGGTCATTGGCCATGTCGACTCTGGGAAGTCGACCACTACTGGTCACTTGATCTACAAGCTTGGTGGTATTGACAAGCGTGTGATTGAGAGGTTCGAGAAGGAAGCTGCTGAGATGAACAAGAGGTCCTTCAAGTACGCATGGGTGCTTGACAAGCTCAAGGCTGAGAGGGAACGCGGTATCACCATTGATATTGCCTTGTGGAAATTTGAGACCACCAAGTACTACTGCACTGTCATTGATGCTCCCGGACATCGTGATTTCATCAAGAACATGATCACGGGTACCTCACAGGCTGACTGTGCTGTCCTCATCATCGACTCTACCACTGGTGGTTTTGAGGCTGGTATCTCTAAGGATGGCCAGACACGTGAGCACGCTCTTCTTGCTTTCACCCTTGGAGTGAAGCAAATGATCTGCTGCTGTAACAAGGTGAAGTGATGTTTTAATTAATCAATCCACTGTTATTTTTTGTTGTCTCTCATTTTTTTTAATTCTCTTATTCCATCTAACTTCTTTCTCTTGTGTTGCACAGATGGATGCCACCACACCTAAGTACTCCAAGGCTAGGTACGATGAAATCATCAAGGAAGTTGCATCCTACCTGAAGAAGGTTGGATACAACCCTGACAAAATCCCATTCGTCCCTATATCTGGTTTCGAAGGAGACAACATGATTGAGAGGTCCACCAACCTTGACTGGTACAAGGGCCCTACCCTCCTTGAGGCACTTGACCAGATTCTTGAGCCCAAGAGGCCATCAGACAAGCCGCTCCGTCTCCCGCTTCAGGATGTTTACAAGATTGGTGGTATTGGAACTGTGCCCGTGGGTCGTGTTGAGACTGGTATGATCAAGCCTGGTATGGTTGTCACCTTCGCCCCATCCGGTCTGACAACTGAAGTTAAGTCAGTGGAGATGCACCACGAAGCCTTGCAAGAGGCTCTCCCTGGTGACAACGTTGGGTTCAACGTGAAGAACGTTGCAGTTAAGGATCTCAAGCGTGGTTACGTTGCATCCAACTCCAAGGATGATCCCGCCAAGGAAGCTGCCAACTTCACCTCCCAGGTCATCATCATGAACCACCCGGGACAGATTGGAAACGGTTATGCACCAGTGCTCGATTGCCACACCTCTCACATTGCTGTGAAGTTTGCTGAGATCTTGACCAAGATTGACAGGCGTTCTGGTAAGGAGCTTGAGAAGGAGCCAAAATTCTTGAAGAATGGAGATGCTGGTATGATCAAGATGATTCCGACCAAGCCCATGGTGGTTGAGACTTTCTCTGAGTACCCACCCCTTGGACGATTCGCTGTTCGTGACATGAGACAGACTGTTGCTGTTGGTGTGATCAAGTCAGTGGAGAAGAAGGATCCATCAGGTGCCAAGGTCACCAAGGCTGCTGCCAAGAAGGGTGCTAAGTGAATCGTGGAGGTGAGGAAGCTGCATGATATTTGCTATGGGAACTTCGTTTTTGCAATGAGTCTTTTGTTTTGCTTTAGCTGTAATGTACTGGTTAGTCTTTCTCAGAACTGGGTTCTCGACAGGAGGTGGCGAGCTTTACATTACCGAGTCTTCTGAAAATTTTCGTGTACCATGTGTTTTTGAGGTGCTCCTGCTTATGTTGGTCTCCTCGAGATTTTTGTGTCATTTTGGTTTTGAGTTAATTAATTGCATTTGAACTTTCTGTCCTAGCTTTCCTCGAGCTTTTATTTCCCTTTTTATTTTGTTATCTTACTCCCGTTGCTCTCTGCCTCCATGAGGTGGGTTCTAAGGAGAAAGTTTCAACTACCATCTCCATGTCTTCAAGAAATTGGACTCCACCGTGGGGCTTCACCTTGCACTCGCCGATACCTAGGTCCGTCCCGATTAATGATATTTTTTACTTGTTATGGTGTGATCATTTGTTTTTTCAGTAGGTTCCTCTTTATTTGTGAGGGAAGCATGTATAGAGAGAGGTTCCTTGGTACAATCTTCATAACGGAACAATAAATTTTATTTTAAAAAAAAAACAAAAATAAAAAAAGGCGCGAAGAGAGACAAAGCTAATGAGAAAGGAATATTCATAACGGAACAGTAAAATTTATTTTTAAAAAAAAAACAAAAATAAAAAAAAGGCGCGAAGAGAGACAAAGCTATCCAATGAAAAAGGAAGGCATTAAAAGTATTATTCTTGTGCTGTGATCGAGAAAATAGAGATAAAAATACAAAGTCCCAACTTACCAACTCTATAATAAAATATGTATATATAATCAGGTGACTTAGCGCACCTGGCTCCCGGGCTACTCTCTTTAGTGAGCGATCCGGGTTCGATTTTCGAGCTACTCTCTTTAGTGAGTGAACCGGGTTCGATCCCCTTCGGACGCGAATTTGTATGCGTGTGTTGGCCGAAGGCAAATTTGTGTGCGTGGGTTGGCCAAGCGGTAGGGGGTTATCAGACCTGAAAGGACAGGTCTCGAGTTTGAGTCCTCTGTGATGCGTGGGTTGGCCAAGCGGTAGGGGGTTGTCGGACCTGAAAGGTCAGGTCTCGAATTTGAGTCCTCTGTGGGGCGGGTTAAGATTAACGTATCGGACCTGAAAGGACAGGTCTCGAGTTCGAATCCTCCTCCATGGTGGGGTCTTTAAAATTTCTGTTGTAAAGTTTAAAAAAAATAAAAATATATTTGTATATATAGAGAAATTAGTAGGTAACAGTCACCGAATTTCAGTTATTTTATTGCTAGAAGACCAAAACAATTTGCTCGATAAGGAGACCAAAACAAACCGGCCATTTCCATCCTTCTCTCCAACTTCCCAAGAAAAAGAAAAAGGAAAAGAAAGAAGAGGATCAAAAATCAGAGATTTATCCATGGCAGCAGCTTTCGCAGCTCTCTTCTCTCTTCAGAACAATCTACACCTTATTTACAACCACCCCAGCCATTCCTTTTCCTTTGAACACAAACAGATGCAACCCCTTTGGAAAAATGTTCGTCTATTGATCGATTTCATGAGAAGCCACGGCGATGCTCATGGGGCTACAAAAGAAGCTGCACAAGCCTTGGAGGTACGAATCGCACGAGCAGCCGAACGGCCGGAGACATGATCGAATCACACATAGTGGATCAGATTCGTGGCCGAAAGACAACAAGTTCAACGACAAGACGACCAACATCTCGTTTCCTGCTGGATGTGCAGAAAGTTACTCAAGACTTGGATTATATGTGGAGAAAGGCTGCCAAAGTATTCAGAGCAGCAGCAGCAACAACTCCATCAACACCTCTCACCTCTCACAATACTACTACTAATACTAGTACTACGACAGTGGGATGTGATGATGTCCTTCTGCAGCTACTGGATTTGCTGACCGGAGTGCCCTCGAGTCGAAGAGTCATCCCCATCGTAGGCATGGGGGGTATCGGTAAGACTACTGTTGCCACTCATGCTTTAAACCATCCACTTATCGTACAACGCTTTGATATACGTCTTTACGCTAAAATATCTCAACAATATAGTGTTGAGAACATTGTCGGCCAGCTCATATCCAGTCTAAGAGAATCCATTCGTGTCGGTGAATCCAATAGCTTTAGAGCTGTTAGCAGTGATGAGCAAGAAGAGCTCTATAAGAGCTTGTGTGGTCGGAGGTATTTGATTGTACTAGATGATATGTGGAGTCTCGAAGCTTGGGATGATATCAAATTTTCCTTTCCTGATACGAACAATGGAAGTCGGATCGTTATGACTACTAGGAACTCATTCGTAGCCAATCATTTAGGCGTACCGCGGCTTGCAATGCCTTGTCTGGATGAGGGCAGTAGCTGGGCTTTGTTCTGTCAAAAAGCATTCAAAGCAGAGCAAGGTTGCCCTCCAGAGCTAGAGGAGATCGGGAAGAAGATAGTCGAAAAGTGCAACGGACTTCCCCTCGCCATTGTGGTGGTCGGAGGCCATCTCAGAAATGCCTCAACGACTCTTGAATACTGGGAGAGTGTTGCAAAGCATATGAAGTCAATCTTGGATTCCAGAGAGGAGGAGTGGCAGTGCATGGATGTGTTATCTTTGAGTTACAACTACTTACCTCCTCATCTGAAGCCGTGTTTCCTGCTCCTCGGAGCATTTGCAGAAGACGAAAGGATTCATACGTCGCAAGTTGCAAAACTTTGGATCGGTGAAGGATTTCTGGAAGCTTTTGTAAACGCCCTCCTCGAAGTCGTTGCACGGAGGTACGTGAGGGATCTCCACGAGAGAAATCTCATTCTCGTTGATGGGGTGAGTTCCAATGGAGACGTTCTACATTTCAAACTACATGATCTTGTTAGAGAAATGTGCCTAAAGATTGCCAAGAAAGAGAAGTTCTTGTGTGTGTTTGATGCTTCACCAGGAGCCATACATGAAGAGCGTCGAGTTTTAATCAATGGGAAAGCTGGAGAGGTGAGTTGTGAAATGAAAACCTCCAATGCTCCTCCAATCCGGTGTCTGATGTACGAACGGGGTTGGTTATCGGGTGAGTTTAAACTGCTGAGAACATTGAATAAGGTTGCCACCTTATCAATGAGTCCCTCTATTTTTCAGCAAGTTAACCTGCGGTTTCTCAAAGTTGATCTCATTAATAAGCGTAGCCGAAGCCTTTACCTCCCTTCATCGATCTCAATGCTTTGGGATTTGCAGATGTTAACAATCACTCTACCAGCCAAGTCCAAAGTGATTGCACCGTACGAGATTTGGGAGATGCTACGCCTCCGGCATCTTGAGGTCACCTCGATTTCTCTTCTCGATCCTCTCCCTGCGGAAAGATTAGACGGCAGAGGAAGTGACTTGGCTCTGAGACACTTGCACACGCTTTCGGATCTGGAGAACTTCAGGTCGAGTGAAGAGGCATGCAAGAGAATTCCCAACGTTGGGAAATTGATGTTATCGTACTACACAGACGATGAAGCTGCAGATTCACATTACTACTGCCCCCATAACCTTGACAGCTTCGATAAACTCAAAACTCTACATTTGCAATTCGACCGTAATCCAAAGTGGCGTGACGTTGCTTTGAGCCTCACATTCCCTGCTTCTCTCAAGTGGTTGTACCTAAGTGACTGCGGGGTTGATTGGGATGAACTGACAACGATGATCGGATCCTTGCCCCGTCTTACCGGTCTTAAACTGTATCCGAATGCAGTCGTTGGATCGGTATGGACCCCAGTCGAGGGGAGCTTGATATCTGTGGTTTTGATGATCTGGTAAACTGGAATGCAGACTACTTCCATTTTCCGGTCCTCCGAAGTCATAGTCTCAAGTATTTGTGCAAACTGGATGAGTTCCCTTCAGGTATTGTGGAAATACCTACACTTACAGTTATCACGTTGCGATATTGCAGCGAATCTGCAACCATTTCAGCGATGAGAGCACTGGTGGAACAAGAGGAGCTGGGGAACGAGGAGCTTCGGCTTCGCGTTTCTTTCGAGGGTGACGATGAAACATTGCAGAACTTCTACGATAAGGTTCGAGAAGAGGGTCTCACAAGCAGTAACATAACCCTGCATCTGCAGATTATCAACTCCAAGAGTCAGTGACAAGTTCCATTTTTTTTCTTTTCTTTTCTTTTTTTCTGTTTTTGGGTTCGACAATGGATTTATCTTTTTACACGTCGTGTTATATGCTCATTCAACTTACTTGTTGCACGACTTAATTCAAATTTGGCCAAAGTACTTGAAAACCTATGATACAGATAGTTCCAAGACATCTTTTTCATTGCCACGGGTGTAACATTCTCAGTCGAATATACGTATTTATTCCATTATGATTACACAAACCTAAGGAAAGATGCATTTAGTATACACTATTGGAGATAATGTACGTTGCACGTATAATCACTCACCTTTGGATCAGTGTGAACGCCTTTTGAAGGGAAATTTCGAAGCTTGAAGTGCTTGGACATTCGGGGGTGTGATGATTTGGTTACCTGGAATGCAGACTGTTTTCACGTTCCAGCCCTCTCTACCTTCTTAGTCTCAGATATTTATCTAAACTTGAACTTATTCAAGTAAAACATTGCTGCGAATCTGCAACCGTTTCAGCAATGAGAATGATGATGAAACAAGGGGAGGAGCAAGGGAATGAGGGGCTTGAGCTCGACGCTGAGTTTCAAGGTGATGAGGAAGCCCTAGATTTCTCGTTTACAAAGTATTCCGTAGATAATATGACTTCCATATAAATGTTTTACCTGTACCTCCATATACACAAACAAAGAAGATGCCACCAATTTTGTTTTTTTTGTTTTTTATTTATTTATTTATTTATCATAGACCCTCAATTGTTAGTGAACTTGGAAAGGAAATACAGGTGACCTCTTGACATATCATACTGCAATTCATAGCTTATCCATCGATTTTGACGCGCTTGAAAATACTCTATATATGGGAATGGCATAAGATTGGGACTTCACAAACTTCTTCCTATTTGAACTAAAAATCTTTCAATCTCAACCAAAGAAAATTTATGTGTATTTCGACATCTATTAACAATAAATTTGTACTGTAGATCATGCGATACTTTATTTAAATGTGGAAGAGAATAAATATATACATTTAAATTTCGAGAATAAATTATACCAACATTATAAAGAAAGAAATACCTGAATGTCGTAACATAGCGCTTTGTTTGCGAAGAATGTCACAGGATAAATATTCCAACATCTCTTCCGGACGACTTGAAATCGACCAATTGATTTAGATGACAACAATGTCACAATGACAACAAATGAGGTGCCATCTATATATTCTTTATCATCTCCTAACAATCCCAATGCATAGCAAGCATCACGAAATGAATAATATTGTACTCCATCGACACCCCATTTTGATGTAGACTTCAGGCACCTCATTTAATTTCTCACCACCAGCACATTTAGCTTGCATTATTGCTTGAATTGACCCAGCTTTGCTGCTAAAGTTGAGGCCTAACAAATCTTTATAGATATACTCTCTCTTTCCAATAATTTGGAGCTCAACCCAAATCAGCCCTGCCATTCCTTCTGTGCTAAGCCTCACATTCCCTAGTTCGCTAAAGGATTCGAGTTTATGTAATGTACTCGTTTTCATTGGCAAGAATTTATGATGATGCTAATCGTGGGATCCTTCCCGAATCTTATGATCCTCATATTATACTCCGATACAGTCATGAGATCTAAGAGCCCCCCTGTCCATGGGAAATTCCTTTATCATTGACCCATAATGTACTGAAACGCGAAACTGAGAAGAAACAGCTCCAACAATAAGAAACAACTAACACCAGAAGATTCTCGGTTTAGAAGCTAAGAACTTTTCCAGTGAAAACCTTTTCTTCATAACTGCATAGAAAAGAAGCATCATTTATTTAACTGTGCAACATGCTAAGAGGTTCTCCAGCTTACTGGAAAAATGAGTCAGCAAGTGAAATAAAAATCTGATACATGTAAGAATCGACATTCAGAGTTCCATTACATGCAATTGAATCGAAATCTTGGATTCAGTGTTTATATAAATAGATAGTAGTAATTATCGACAAGAATTAGGGGAAAAGTAATACCCAGAACCTGAAATGTGCACAAAAACGCAGCCAGAAGAAGTAACACGAGTATATAAGAAGAGAATTGTCAGTTGATAATGATATTATGAATTTATATGCCTGGTCATAAATCCTTTTGACAGAACTAAGTCTAATCATATGAAAATGGCTACAAAGGCTTAACACATGCATGAACAATGATTTTAAGGTGTGAAAGACATTATGAAGACCAAAATAAAATTAAAAGAAGCCCTTGAAACGAGAATAAGATAAGGAAACAAAGACAGCATGGATTTGTCAATCACTCAATTGAGAAAGGAATAAGAATGATAAGACAAATTTGATCTGCATGCGTCATTTGTGTAGTTCGCAGGTACATTGTTCTTTAAAATGTGAGAAGTGATTGCAGATAGCTTTGATATGATCTAGTTTCGATTTTTCTTTTTTGAAATAAATGTCATTAACTCCTTAAAATTGATAAGAGAAAGAATTAACATAAAAGAGATAAAAAAAGACGATGGGGACTAGGACTAGGAGGTGAATGAGCAATCAAGGTAATAGAGATATTAAGGTGTTTATAACAAAAGTCAAAACCAACATTTAGATAACATTTTAAAAGCTCTAACAAGACTTAACACCACTAAAGATAATGATGGAAATATTAAGAAAAGGCTGAGTTACCATGTCTAGTATTAAATAAATATGGATGACTACTAGAAAGCAATCAAGAGCAAATAAGAAACAGTCGGTTCATATTTGTATTAGCTATGAAAAAGAGAAAAGAGACGAGAGAATGGGAGGTGAAAAAACGAATATTAAGGCAATAGAAATATTATTGGTCTTCTACAAAACCAATGTTCCGGAAATAAATACATAGCTCTTCCCAGACTAAATCCTACAACAGATAGTGATGAATATACTGTGAACATAGCCATAATTTTCAATCTGTACTATTAAGTAGATAGATGCAGCAATAAGTAGGTAAAAAGGTTGAACAAATTTTAAGGTTAGGTCATAGTTCGGTGTATATTGCGTGTTGCTTGAATTGAGTGGTGAAGAAGACATAAACATAATTTAAATAAGAGAGAATTATCGTCATTCCACAAAACAAACACGCTTCTCATCTTCAGTCATCTCTCAAACTTCCAAAAAGATTCAGAAATAGAGATCATTCCATGGCAGCAGCTTTTGCAGCTCTAGTTTCTCTTAAGCATAATCTATACCTTATCCTCACTCACCCCCACCATTCCTTTCGGTTTGAAAAAGAACAGATCAAATCCCTTTGGGAAAGTGCCAGTTTCTTGATCTACTTCATAAAAAGCAATGATAACTCTCACGGGCCTCGCAGAGAAGCCACAGAAGCTCTGGAGAGGCGAATTGCACGTGCAGCTCAAGCGGCTGAAGATGTGATCGAATCACATGTAGTGGATCAGATTCATGGTGGGGACACAAGAAGATCAAAGACAGCACCATCTCGTTTCCTGCTGGATCTACAGAAAGTAATTGAAGCCATGGATTTCATGAGTAGAAAGGCTTTAAACATCTACACCAGGGAAGCGCAGAGTGGAGTGGAAGCGGAGCAGCAGCCCACATATTCAGCAGCACCTCTCACCTCCAACAAGACTCCCATGGTAGGATTCAATGGCGTCCTACAACTTTTGGATTTGCTGACAGGAGTACCCTCAAGTCGGAGAGTCATCCCCATCGTAGGGATGGGGGGAATTGGTAAAACTACACTTGCTCGAACTGCTTTTGAACACCCACTTATTGTAGAACGCTTTGATATTTGTCTTTGGGCTACAATATCTCAAAAATATAAGGTTAAAAAGATACTTGCGCAACTTTTGTCTATTGATGAATCCACTAGTGGAACTGACGATGAGCTAGGAGAACGTTTATACAAGAGTTTATGTGGGCGGAGGTATTTGATTGTAATAGACGATATGTGGAGTCTCCAAGCTTGGAATGAAATACAATTTTTCTTCCCTAACATAGTCAACGGAAGTCGAGTTGTTGTGACGACACGTCACTCATATGTGGCCAAAGGCTTGAGCAATGCGTACCTTGCAATGCATTGTTTAGATGCTAATAGTAGTTGGGATCTGTTTTGTCAGAGAGCATTTGCAGAGCAATGTTGCCCACCCGACTTGGAGGAGATTGGAAAGAAGATCGTTGAAAAGTGCAAAGGACTTCCCCTTGCCATTGTTGTGGTAGGGGGCCATCTTAAAAAGTCCTCAAGGGCTCTACAATACTGGGAGAGTGTCGCACAAGATATGAACTCAATTTCGAGTTCTACAGAGGATGATCAGTGTCTGAATGCATTATCTTTGAGCTATAGCTACTTGCCTGCTCATCTAAAGCCTTGTTTTCTAGTCCTGGGCGCATTTCCAGAAGACCAAAGGATTCACGCGATGGACGTTATTAAAATTTGGATTGCTGAGGGGTTCATAGAACCCTGTTGTAAAACCTGTAGCTTGGAAGTCGTTGCACAGCGTTATTTACAGGATCTATTTGATAGAAATCTTCTTTATTTAGCTGGAACCAAGGACTACAATGGAGATATTTATAGTTTCATGTTGCATGATCTTGTTCGGGAGTTGTGCCTAAAGGTTGCCAAAAGGGAGGAGTTTCTATATGTGCTTGACGATCCACGAGCCATAAATTTGGAGCGTCGAGTTGTACTCAGTGGAGATGTTACAGAGGTGAATCATCAAATACAAACCTTCGATGCTCCAATCCGGTGTCTGATATACGAAGGGGACCAGCTATCATCGTACAACTTGAGATTGTTGAGAACACTGACTAAGGTCGTTACCACATCAACAAGTGAGTCTTTGTTAAAGCAAGTTAACTTAAGGTATCTTAAAGTTGATCTTATTCATAAGCGCAGCCGGATTCTTTACCTTCCTTCTTCGATATCTCTGCTATGGAATCTACAAATGTTGACAATTATAGTACCCGATCAATCCAAAGTGATTGCACCATATGAGATTTGGGAGATGGTACAGCTTCGACATCTTGAGGTCGAACCAGTTTGTCTTCCGGATCCTCTTCTTCTGAACGGAGTAGAGCAAGCAAATCGCATGGTTTTGAGACATCTAGATAAATTGTTGGAAGTAGAGAATTTTAGGCTGAGTGAAGAGGTCTGCAGAAGAGTTCCATATGTTAGAGAATTGCGCTTGTCATATCGTGATGAACCAGATCTTTGTTACTGTCCTCATAATCTTCGCTACCTCCATCGACTGCAACTTCTAGTATGCAAATTCGATCAAAGTTTCAATTGGCATGATTTTGCTATGAGCCTTCCTTTCCCAACTTCCATTAAGGAGTTACACCTAAGTGGATGTCGTCTTGTCTGGGAAGAAGTGACAATGATTGGATCCCTTCCCAATCTTGTAAGTCTTCGATTGTATCCATATTCAGTAACTGGATCTGTATGGAACCCTGCTGAGGGTAGATTCCTTTCCTTGAGAAACTTGGAAATCTTGGGCAATGATGATTTAGTTTACTGGAATGCAGACAGCACACATTTTCCAGCCCTCCATACTCTTAAACTAAAAAACTTGTTAAATTTGGATGAGTTCCCTTCAGGTATTGGAGAAATACCAACTCTTAGATGGATTGATTTGAGTTTTTGCAATATGTCAGTAACCATTTCAGCAATGAGAACCTTGGTGGAACAAGAGGAGCAGGGAAATGAGGATCTTCAACTTGAGATTTATTTTCGGGGTGATGACGAAACAATCAAGAGCTTCAATGACCAGGTAGAAGTAGAGGGTCTCACAAGCAAAAATCTATATCTGCATCTCCTACTTTGAAGTCCTAGAGATTCTAATAATTTCGATTTTATTATTTGGTTAGTAATTTGATTTTGTGATGATTATATGGTTTTGTTTATGAACATATTGTGACTATCTCCTAATTATATTTACTTTTTTGCATGATCTGGTTTGGATTAGCCCAAAATACAGGGCTGAGTCTTGTGGTGATTTTAATTAACTCCTTGGATTAAGTACAGTTGTTCTTTACACCCACCTTTAAGTGACCCGGTCAACCAACTTTGAGGTTGCATTGGGTTGAGAACTTAGGTGTCCAAAATAATCGGACCTAAAGCACCCGACCAGTGGCATGTTCGACCTAAATCAGCAAAATGCATTGGTAATTTTGATATAGCAATTATCTATCACGGTTCAATGTAATAACTTCCCATGTGAAGGTGTATTAATACTTTATGCAGTGAAATAGAAAAAAAAAGCAATAACATAAAGCATGTGATCAAGTAAGAAAGTTTACTTGGTAAGGTTCAATGCATCTTCCGTGCTTTATGCAGCTGAATATCGTTGATCAAGATAGATAGCCTGAGCTGGGCTAGTGTTGAACAGTCACCCTTCAGGTTCTCCTTACACCATCGTAGCTTGACGTCGCTATAGAAACATTGTGTAGTCATCTTTGATGGTGACAAACCCCATGAAAGCCAACTGGTCTACTCAATGGTTGCTGACTAAAGCGTACAGCGGTCGTGTAAGATCAGGCATGCTTGAACAACTTCATGCTCAGTCAATGAAAATAAACCCCATGAAAAGGGACCGGGAGCACCAAGAAGCAATAATACCTGCACAACATCGGGAATATTACAAATTCTACATCTTTGTAGGCATGTCAATAGTTGGGGTAGCGAAGTGACAACAATCACCGAAAGAACAATCATCCTTTCCAACAATAGCATAAAGAATACAAACATCCCACCACAATAGGGCATCCCGACTACTCTTTGAGATACAATATTGATCAACAAAGCAAGAAAGTAACCATCACTACACAAGAGTGTTACGAGCTCCAAATTAAAACCATTCAAATGCAAGAGTTTCATGGAAGAGGATATACCCGTCATTTTGTATGGCGCGGATGATAACATTATGAGAAGGAGGTTGAAACTTATAAGAGAAACAACTCCAACCAACCATAAGGAACAACCAGCAACAGAAGACTTGTCCACCGAAAACATTTTCTCCACGAACTGCATTAAAACGAAGAAGCTTAACGTGATATAATGGAGAATACAAATCAGCAAGTGAAATGAACATCTGAAAAGTGTAAGCATCAAACAACACAAAGAAAGCATTCACATGAAACAGAATTTGCATTGCTTAATGTGGAGGTTCAAACTCGAAACTAAACAGTGCCCAATTTCCTAGGAATGTAACAACAAAGGACGGCAGCCACTGAAATTGAAGTACTGTAGTGATAACAAAGCTAATATTCACTTCGGAGATTAATTGAAGAAGAAAAACCAAAAACATTAACAACGGCAACGTGATTTTAGCTAACATACCACCCTCGAAGATCAAATCCATAATTCCACTGCACGGAGTTGAATTCAAAATCTCCAGTTGAGATGTTTAAATAAATCGATAGTGGTATCGGTAATAGTCAGGGAAAATTGATACCGTGAAGCTGAAATTTCGAAAAGATCGCCACCGCGAGGGGAGAGAGAGAGTGAGAGTCCGATGGCGATGGTGACGGTGACGGTGGCGCGTGGAGAGTAGCTATGAATCGACGGTCAAAATTAACGACCCGGTCTCCCACGGGTCTGGTATCCGGAGCCAAGTCCATTTCAAGATATGGATCCTATTTCAGCCCCTATTTTTCTCCACATAGCCTCCTATTTATTCTATACTTATAAAAGTGTATTTTGTGATAAAATTTGATTTACCTATTTTGTATTCATAGTAAAGTTTAGTTTTAAATTAATGTTGTAATATACTAATATTATTCATGGATTTAAAGCTAAAATATATATTAGTAAAAATTGATAATATAATAAATAATTCTAATTTAATTTGACTTTTCGTGTAACTATTAATTATTACTAGCAGTACATACTAAAACAACTTCTACTTCTAATCAAATTTCATAAAAAATTAAATTATTTCCCTAAGAAAGATTATAGTATAAAATACTATATATACTACTCATATACTTTAGTTTTCTTCCATTTTTTTTTTCTTTTTAAAAGGAAAAATACAAGTTTGGTTGGCAAAAAAAAGATACAAATAAAATTTTGAAGTCTAAATATATTATTATTTACCAATTCATATTAACATACCCCTTGTTTAGTTCAACTTTTTTTGGGTAGGGAAAGGGAACTATTAAGTGAATCCATTACTTGTTGTTTGGTTTAAATAATAGGTTAACAATTACTTACTTGGGGATAACCCAATCCCCAAAGTTGTTACCTTTCAAGAAGGAGGGGAAACAAGGGGAAAAGGAATCCCTTCATAAGTGACTCTCTTTCTATTATTAAACCAAACACATAATAAAAGTAATCCTTAGGTTTTCATTCCCTTACTTAACTTGATTTCATTCCCTTTTCGTTACCCAACTTGAACCAAACGAGCACTTAGTTAATCATTGTATAAGTAATTTTAAATAACCCTTATTCCGGAAAATGTTCATCTACTAACTGTGAGCACATTAAGAATGCTCACCGCTAACATGACATTATCACTTTTACAATTTTTCTATTAGGGTTTAGTTTGTATGGTTTAGGTTTATAGTTTTTTTACGTACAAATTATTTTTACGCAATGTATTAGTTACATTATTGACACGTCAACCGTGGACATATTAAAATGCTCATGGTGAGTAGAGGAACATTCTTATTCATTCAAACAATCGGAACAATATTACATTTATTTTGCTAAAAAAAAGTTTTCTAAAATTATATATTTAGATAAATGATCTGAGTGCATTGTAATAACAATTCATAATACTTATTAATTTACTTAGGAATTATATAAATTAGAGATAGTTTGTTTTTTGAATAACAATAGATAGTTTACTTAGAATCATCCAAAAAATTCTTTTTTTCAGAGCATCTGTATAAAGAGTTTTATAATATTATAACAAATTAATTGATTTTATGGGAGCTTATAGTATTATACTTATTTTAATAAAATATGAAAAGGATTGGTCATGTTCATATAAAATTTCATAAATATATTTAACATATATTTTTGAAAAAACTATACGCAAACAAATTTTTATAACTACGATTAAGACCATTGATTCAAAGGAAAGTTTAAAGAAGAATTTACAAGGAAATGAAGAAAATAAATCTTCAATAATTCAATCGTAATATTTACATGCGAATGCACATAATTAGAGGTGCCCAAGGTTCCGGTTCCGATTAGAACCGGAACCGAACCGCCGGTTACGGTTCCGTCGGGGGAGGAACCGAAACCGAACCGCCAACACACGGTTCCGGTTACGGTTTCGGAACCGCCGGTTCCGATTACGGTTCCGGTACGAACCGTCACAAAACCGTCATTTTTTTACTTTTGATTATTCCTAATTCATTGATTTTCAATTCAATTTAATGTAAAACAATTCGATTGATTAATTGTAAAAAAAAAATGTAAGAATATCTATATATATATATATATATATGGTTGGGATATGGTGAAAACCATCCTTAGTGTGAAATATAGAAACCTATAAGAAACATAGATTATAGTGGAATCAATGGTCAAGATTAAAACTATGTTTATTAATTTGGGATTTTTAAAATTGAATTAAATAGGAAAATTAATTCTGCAAGGGTAAAGTAGGTAGTTGGTAAAAGGGAATGTAATCTAATTAGGAAGTGAGCATATTTTTAGGTATTATTCAAACCATAATATTCAACAAAATTGAAAAATTGAAAATTTGCAGTTGTCGTCTATGTCGCCTTCCCCATGGATCTCTTTCTCCTGCTCTCTTTGAAACTCACCATCGACAAATATTTTCTCAAGGTAATGCATCTCTCTCTCTCTCAATCTCGATTTTTCTCTAACTCCATGTCTCCCTCTAATTCTTCCTCTCACTCTCACTCTGTTTCTCCCTCTCTCTTTCTCCCAATCTCGTTCTCTCTCTAACTCCTTGTCTCCCTTTAATTTTGTCTCCCAATCTCCCAATCTCGTTCTCTCTGATTCAAGTGCTCCCCTTGCTCAGTTTGTAAATGAGTTCTATACATATATATATGTGATGCACGTAACGTGTTCGATGAATTGCATAAATGAGCCTTTTGATGCATTTTTAGGTGGTTGGTCATTGCATATATAAATGAATTAGTTTTGGATTTAGTTGCATATATAAATGAATTGATTGTTATTTGAGGAGGATAAGGTCAGGCATGAAGGCTCTCCTCACTGCCACTCTCCCTCTTTCTCTCGCCCCCATTCTTGCGTGCTCTCTCTCTGGTTTGCCCCCTTTCTCGCACAATCTCATCTATCTCTCACCTTTTCTCTTGCTTGCACCCTTTCTGTTTTTTAATCGCTACTCGTTTATGTATATCAAGCTTGTGCAGTGATTTATTGTGATATGGATATAATTTCTCGATTTTCATGGAGTCTTGGTGGGAAATCCTTTTTTTTTTTTTTTTTTTTTTTGGTAAAAATCATTCTAGTTGTCGTATAATAATAGGGGAATGTCTTTATATGGGAAAATTGTTTCCGTTGCTCCCATTTAGTTTTGATTTTTATAGGTGAAGTTAAATATGACGCATATAATGTGTTTGATGAAATGCATAAATGACAAGTTTTGATGCATAAATCATGATTTTTTAATGCATATAATCTCTTTGTATGTTTATCGATCATATTGACTTGTGGTGCTATTCTTACATATGATGTGTGTTGCTTTTACCTCGTCTTCAAAAGTTGAATTATGTTTTGCCACAATATATTATTAGCTTATTAAATGTAACTCTTCGATTGACTAGACTAACAAATTCAGAATATACTCTTTGATCCCAACTTGTTGAGATATCACTTTAAGCTATTGTCCACTTATGAACTAATACACAATGAGTTGATTGTCCCTTTCTAATTTCCTAGCATTCTCGTCCTATGTTTGTTGGTGCATTTTTTGACATGTTGTAATGCATAAGTGTAAATTTGGTTTTGTTGCATTTTTGGTGATTATCGTTGCATTTGTTTTGTTGCATTGTTTTTTTCTTTGCACTTTCGGTGATTACCATTGCATTTCTTGAATGTTTTGTTGCATTTAAATATTTTTTTTACAATTTTGAGTATTATCGTTGCATTTATTGTGCAGTAATTGACATAGTTGAGGGCCAAATATTTGCAGCAATTGCAACTTCAGAAAGCAACAAAAATAGAAGCTTATGTGAGCTTCATCCTAAAACAAAGGCGTCTGGAATTGAAGGAAATGTGGTAGATTGGGTTTGCAAGAGTCACAAATCATTTACAAACAAATACTTTGAACTTCCTCAGCTCACTTTAATGGTTTTGACAATTTTGACAATTTTGATTCAAATAATTTTAAATATGTATTTTACCTTTTTTTGTTGTAAGTGTTCACTTATTTCTTCTTACTATATTAAGGGTATACTATTATTGTACTAGTAATCATCTATTTAATATATGTCGATTTTATGTTTCTTACATATATTCACAACATTAATATATAAAAAATAATATATTACACTAACGGATTGAAAATAGACCCTAGCTATAGTTGGAAAACTAAACCCTCGATTGGAAAATTAAAAAATATGAAAACATAAAACTCTAATATAAGAATATTGAATCCAGTATAGAAAACAAAAATAAAAAATTATAATCATAATTAAGTTGATCTCTATACAAAACAAAAACCCTAGTTAGATGCATTGAATCCTAGTGGGGCAAAAAATATATTGTTGTAGCAGACACAAATCCCTAATGTTATTAAACAATACTATGCAGCAACGCGTACAAATCTGAATGGAAAAATTGAATTTTTGTAAAGATAACAAATGTTAGTAAGGAGAAAATAATTCTTGTTAATTTAAATTAGATGCAGATGATGTTAAATTTTTTTTTCCAATATGCGGTGTTGGGATTTAAGATAGAGTAATTGTACATGAAATACATTTGATGCATTTTTACTAGATTATGTTGCATTTCTTAGTTTATTAGTTGCAAAAAAGGTTGTACGGAAATGACAATTAAGGTCGACAAAACCACCATTCGAATATCTTCTTTGTTTTTGTTTAATCTTCAGAATTATTAATTGTTAGATATATAAATGCACCCTAAATATAAGGAACGAAAACAGTTGTGGTTCACATAATGCAGATGAAAGAGAATTAATAATTAATTAGACGATTCAATTATTGTTGAAGATCCCATAATTTAAGGAAGGAAATCAGTTATAAATATGTAAATGTCATAATTACCCTTTTTACTAATTAATTATACTAAATAATCATTAAAATATCATTAAAAATGAATCTGCCAGATTTATTTATAACCATCGGATGGAAAGGATCAAAGGCTGAAAAAAGTTTCTATATTTCACCAAAAAATTGGTTTTCATTTGATCCACTCCCTATATATATATATATATATATGAGATTATTTAACTATTTTTTTATTAATTAAACTTAAACCCTTGAATATCACAAGTTGATTTCATAGGCCGAAGCTTGTTAAAACCTCCTAAATGAATTTTTGTAAATACAACTTAATCTTATAGAATTATAAATTTAGTTATATTTCTCAATGTATTAAAATAATTAGTCTAATATAAATATGTATATAGGTAAATGGAAAATATATATATATATATATAATTGGGACGGTTCCACTGTTCGGAACCGGAGAACCGCCGGTTTTGGCACCGCCGGTTAACGGTTCCTAGGGACGAGAACCGAAACCGAACCGCCGGTTCCAACGGTTCCTCCACCGGTTGCGAACCGCCTATTAAGGTTACGGTTAAAAAATCGGCGATTCCGGTTAAAAATCCGGTTAGAACCGGCAATTCCGGTTCATTTGGGCACCACTACACATAATCTCTACTTGTTAATTAAAAATAAACATCAGAGAATATACATATTTTATTTATCCTCACTCGTTAAAATCAAGGCTCTCACACAACCACCGTCCTTTTTCCCTCTCTCGACGCATTTTTCATTCACTTCTCCGATCGCCGTCCATGACGACGACGCCACCACCACCACTATTACTATTACCATGAAGTCGTCTGAACACATAGTTTATTTCAAACCACACATTTAAAATCTTTCAACCTCCAATTTATTTTGTCCATGTCATTATCCACAAAGTGTGAATTTATGAAGGTTACCGCCTCATTTCCCGCAGTCATCTCTAAATTATTTTATCATTCTTTCAAAAATTGTTATTGCAGTTGGTGACTCTTTCAATCCATAAGGTTCTTGCGAGTTGAGAATTTCTAGCAGAAGATGAGGGATATATTAGAGGAGTAGATGAGCTCGGAACGCGGAGGAATCCATTTTTGCCGGAAACTGATGGAATGGCGGAAGCGAGTCAGATTCGAGTTCTCTGAGGAAAAGCTGTGCAGTTGACGGAAAAGGATTAATCTTGTGCAGATTAGACGAAATGCAAACTAGAGTTTGGTTGTTGGTTCGAAAATGACAATGGTGGAATGAGTAAAGGGGAGAAGGGTCTTACGGGAAGTTACATGGGAGGGATGTATGCACCATGCACGAACTAGTAGAACATTAGCTTTTTAGGACACTTTAAAATGTCATATTTAAATAGTTATTGTTACAGTTTATTTATAATGAAATTAATGAAATTTTTTAAGTGTCATCTATGTTGATGTAACAATAGATGAAAATGTCAAGTTAAATATTTTTTCGTGACAATTGAAACCAACAAAGTGTCATATTAGCGTTTCAGTCAAATGCGGCGTTAGCTATTTGCATTATTAGGTAGTTTATAATGAATTTTTTTTAAGTGTCATGTATGTCGATGTAGCTATATATAGATCATTTTTCCAGCAGTGATGGATGGATAAGGTTGCAAGAAGGTGTTATCATGGGGGGGGGGGGGGGGGGGGGGGGGGGGGGGGGAATTGTGACATTTTATATATTCTTAATAAGTCCGTAAAATTCACAAAGGATACAATATCCATGATAATGTTCGACAATATGAGACTGTCAAAATTATTTCACAATATAGTTGTGATAAATGTTTAAAGAAACATTGTGAGAATATGTTCAACATTTGGTTGCAACATATGACAATTCTACTTATGGTAGAGTATATGTATTGACAAAATCTTTGTAAGAAAGATAATCAAGATTATCTTTTAAATATAAGTTTAAAAGAACAAGAGATGTATCTACTACTTAGTAGATAAACACTTGCAATTATTTTAAGTGTACATGTATTCTAAAGATTGTTTAGAATAAATAAATTTGAATAAGATGTTTGATTAGGACTTACCTTGATGAATTAATTATTGATTATTGCATCAAAGGTGGGGTAAAGAAGTAAGAACCCTTGAAACTAATCAAATCTCGGAAATTCAGCTAACCGCAAAGTGAAGTAATGGAGGCATCTTGATGGTTTATCTCGATACATTCAAATGTGGGGGTTCAAGAAATGAATACCTTGAACACATTTAAATGTAGTTTTACAAGCAAAAGACATATAAGATGTGAAGTCCATTTAATTGATTAACTAAGAGAGTAAACTAGGACAATGTTGATAATTGTCCAATGGAATTGGAAAGGTTACAAAGAAATGTAACATAATCTAGTACACCTACATTTGAAAGAGTATTACTATGACTAAGAAATTGTCATCCAGTAAACTTGACCATTAGAAAAGGTGATACTAAGACATAAATGAGATGAGAAAGCACAAGGCTGCTCTCAAAACAATTGATCACAAAGGTAGATGAACATTGACTATTGAAAAGTCAAAGTTCGCAAGCTCAACCAGTTGTATAGATTTGTGTGATCAATTGTGCAGTATGGGGAATGGGTTGAAAATCCACAATAAAAGGACGTTCATAGCAGTAACTCAACCATGATGACTGGAGATCCCAAGAACTTGGTTCAATGAGACAATTAAGTTATGAATGTTCAGTTGTGCACTTGAAATTCAATTTAAAATTCATTCTCGAAGCTGCTCAAATGATAATATGTAGTGGTAAGGGTAAGCTACAAAGCTTTTAATGATTCCTACATAGTATGGAACGATACCTTGATAGGAGATCACCTATATAAGTGTGAAGTGTGGCCGCTTCAAATAATAGCACTTATGAATCCAAGATATGGTCTGATAGGAAATGGCCCATCTCCCTAGGCCCAGAAGCCCAACCAGCTCACCTCGGCAGAGGCCCAGCTCGGCATAGGCCAGTAAAGACAGGCCCAATACCAGCTCGGCCCAGCCCATACCAAATGCAAGCCCAGGGAGTTGAGCCCTAAAACCCAAGTACGTGGGTTGATGGAGAAGAAACCGGAGCAAGGAAACCACCCACACCTCCACGTTCTCACCTCCACAACCGGCGTTCATCTCATCTATAAATAGGATAATTATTTGTATTGTACTTACGGGCGCTATTCTGAATAATACACACTATCTTTTCCTCCCCGTGGACGTAGATCTCTCCGATCGAACCACGTAAATCCCCCGTCTCTATTTACTTTCGCACACAAGCTGCATTTAATTTCTTAGCCTAGTTGGGCCGCAGATCGAGGATTCATCACTGGCGCCGTCTGTGGGAACGAAGATTCGTGTTTGAAGACTCGTGTTTGCTGCTTAATTTTTACTATCAATGGCACCCACCGGAAGTCGATTGCTGTTAGGAACGCCCCGCCGCCGACGAAGCCGTCGGAGACAACCCGAAGAACCTGCCGCCTCGGCAGGCCGTGAAGAGCAACCACACCCTGACGACTCCGCCAACAATCAAATTGGAGCTGAAGAGATCCCGAAGGTCCCTAATTCCGGCGAACAGAATGCGGCAGGAGGCACAGTGGCACCGCCCTCCTCGCAAGCACAACTAGTCCAAGCACGCCGAGCTCCCGTGAGCTCGCGCCTAGGACCGCAGGCTCGCCAGACACCAGAGGGCCATGTGGAGGATCTCACAGTAAACAGGGAGCACGAATTATTCGGTCCCGAAGCAGTTCTACGCTTGTCCCCAGCCACCCGACCGAGCTTAGCCGCTCGCCTCTCTCCGATCATTCAACCGAACTCAGCAGCCCCGCCACCTCCTCCACCTCCCGGAATCGAGGAGCTGCTGAGAAATATTCTCAACACGGCACCGGGACGCGAGTTCCTCAGTCAGTACACCGGCACACAGGGGGTCCCTCATCTCAGACCCGGAGGACAGGACTTGCGGCATTATCTTCAGCAAGTTCGAGGGCAGACCCAGATATATCCTCAGCCGAACTCCCATGTGGTCCAGCCGAACTACGCTACTGCACCGCCCCATGGTGCACCCCCGTAAGGACACCTGGCTGGGGAAGCACAGATCTTTGATGCGTTCGGCGGGATCATCAGTCCGCTCGCCGAGGAAATTCTCAACACACCTATGCCCTTTGGGTATACGGTGCCAAAAATCAAGCCGTATAATGGGGTAGGAAATCCAAGCAATTTTCTTAGCCAGTTCAAGTACAGCATGTTGAACCAGAATCTAGGGAGTGTCCACATGTGCAAACTCTTCCCCGAACTGCTGATCGATAATGCGCGGGAATGGTTCGACAGTCTGCCTCCCGGGTCGATCAGATCGTATGCCGATCTGATGAACGTGTTCACTAGGAGTTTTTCCCAACGTGCCGAAGTGAGACACACCCCGGCTCACCTGCTAACTGTGAAGCAGAGCCGAGGTGAATCACTCCAAGATTTCATGACCCGGTTCGACAGGGAGTGCTTACAGACTCGCTGCACCAACGATCTCCTCATCATCTTGGCGTTTAAAAACGCCATCAGTTCAGACCAACTCTACAGGGAGATTCTGGCGAAGGAGCCAAAGACTACCACCGAGTTGTGGGCTATAGTAGACAAGTTCGCCAAGATAGATGAGGCAACCAAGCGGCGAAGGGAGGTGGACCGAGGTGAGACCTCAAAAAAGAAAGAAGACTCGCCTCGGAAAGGTGTGATGGAGCGAATTCAATGGGGTCCGATAGAGTCTCGTCTCGGACCTCGGCAGAATCCAATGCAGCAAAGAGGTCCACCCACATCTCAGTCCGCACAGCGGCCAGCTCCGTAGTTCACTCTGTTGAATAAACCGAGAACCGAAATTCTTGAATTGCATGCTAACCTGTTCGAGAAACCTAGGCCGATGCGAGAAGATGGCAAGCTTAGGTCAATGAACAAATATTGCCAATTCCACGAAGACTACGGACACGAGACGGAGAACTGCAGGAACCTAGCTCAGGACATCGAGAGTCTAGTCCGCAATGGCCAACTCAAAAAATATCAAGACCGAAGTGCGGGGGTCAATCAGGTAGACGCCCCCCGAAATCAAAAGAAGAAAAGGCAGTATAAGGGAGGAAGTTGCAGTTCGGAAGCCGAGAAGAAGGCTAAGCACAGTGAGGACGATGCCGACGAGGACGGAGATTATCAATACGGCGGAGTCGTTGCAACGATCTCCGCACTCGCCAAGTGGCAGACGAAGTCATCCCTCAAGAATGGGGCGCGAAATCTCCCGAACAGAGAGCCAGCCAGTAAGAGATTCAAGAAAGAAGAGGCCGTAACCTTCTCTGCCGAGGACCCAGTGCCTCCTATGGTGCCGCACTCCGATGCCATCGTCGTTGAGGCCGTAGTCGCCAATAAACTTATCAAGAGGATACACATAGACACCGGGGCATCGGTGAATATTATGTTCAAACACTGCTTCGACAACATGGAGTTGGATAAGTCGAAGATCATGCCGACCACACGGCCTTTGCGAAGCTTCGCCCAAGAAGAAACACATCCGCTGGGAACAATCGAACTCCCGGTTACCGTAGGGAATGGGTCGAGGAGTTCTACCGATGTGACTAAGTTCATTGTGGTGGAGGCTAAGTCTCCCTACAACATTATCCTGGGAAGGACTTGGATGAACGCGGTGAGAGCGATCTGCTCCACCTATCACTTAGCTATCAAAATCCCGACCAAGGGGGGGTAGCTGCGATTCGAGGCGATCAGAAAGTAGCAAGAGAGTGCCTGCATGTAGCACTCAAAGGACAAGGGGCACCGCCCCAATTGCCCCAAGCATAGCAATTACCAAACTCCGAGGAGCCGAAGAGGACGTCACCTGCCGAAGAGAGAGAGGTGGTATTATACGAAGACGACCCCGCCAAGGTCGTCAAAGTGGGACTCACCGAACACCCACATCTTCGTGAGCAGGTTATTTGGCTTCTAAGGGAGTACAGAGACGTCCTCGCGTGGTCCCCATTGGACATGACAGGGGTATCACCCCAGCTAATCACACATCGGCTAAAGATCGATCCCGAGGTCAGGCCGATAAAACAGAAACAACGCTCTTTTGCCGCTGAGCGAAATCAAGTCATTAAGACCGAGGTGACTCAATTGCTTGATGCTGGAATCCTATTCGAAGTCACCTACCCGACTTGGATAGCAAACCCGGTGATGGTCAAGAAAGCTGGGGGAGGGTGGCGCATGTGCATTGATTACACCAATCTCAACAAGCATTGCTCCAAGGATTGCTACCCTCTTCCCGACATCGATAAGAAGGTGGACTCCCTAGTCGGTCACAGGATTTTCAGCTTCCTTGATTTGTACAAGGGATACCACCAAGTCCTAATGGATGCTGAGGACGCATAAAAGACAACATTCATTACGGACTTCGGCATTTTTGCCTACCGCAAAATGCCATTCGGACTGAAGAACGCAGGAGCTACCTACCAAAGGATGGTAGGCAAAATATTTAAGAACCACATTGGGAAAGAAGTGGAAGTCTATGTCGATGACATAGTAGTGAAGAGCAAGGAGGAGAGCACCAGTATCGCCGATCTCCGAACTGTGCTTTCCCTTCTTCGCGAGGTCAACTTAAAGCTTAACCCCCAAAAGTGCACCTTTGCTGTGACCTCGGGGAAGTTTTTAGGATGTTGGATCTCCCAAGAGGGACTGAGGGCAAATCCATCGAAAGTTAAGGCTGTGCTAGAGATGAAGGATCCGAGGTCGATCAAAGATGTGCATAGACTCACTGGGTGTCTCGCCGCGCTGAGCAGATTCCTCTCCAAAGCTGCTGAGAAACAGTTGCCCTTTTTCAAGATTTTGAAAAGGGCACCCGAATTCAACTGGAGTTCGGAACCCCACCTCGCACTAAGCCAGTTGAAGGATTATCTCAACAATCTGCCAACCTTGTCGATACCAAAGGAGGGAGAGATGCTATTCTTATACTTAGCGACCTCGGAGGAAGCTATCAGTGCGGTGCTCGTGCGAGAGGAGGCAGGGCGCCAGCTGCCCGTGTATTTCATCAGCCGGTCACTCAAAGGACCCGAGGTGCGATATCAACCACTGGAGAAGCTCGCTTTAGCGCTGGTCAACGCTGCTCGGCGTTTACGCCCATACTTTCATGCGCATTCTATCCAGGTCCGAACAGACTCCCCGCTTCGGCAGGTACTGACGAAGCCCGAAGCATCAGGACGGATAGCGAAGTGGGCCATAGAGTTGGGAGAGCACGACATCGCTTATGCTCCCCGCCAGGCCATCAAAGGGCAGGCCTTAGCAGATTTCTTGGTTGAGACCTCCATAGCCGAAGTCCCGACTTCGGCACCCAAGCCAACTCGCACAACTACAACAGAACCTCAAGACTGCTGGCACATGTATGTTGATGGGGCTTCTGGAAAGACGGGAAGTGGAGCAGGAATTCTCCTCATCAGCCCGGAAAAGAAGGAGTTCACCTATTCGCTTCGTTTCCAGTTCGCAACTACCAACAATGAAGTGGATTATGAAGCGCTATTGGCCGGACTCCAAATAGCCACAGATCTGAAGGTCACAGCCATAAAAGTACACAGTGATTCACAAGTAGTTGTGAATCACATGTTAGGAAAGTACGAAGCAAAGGGAGATAGGATGAAGAAGTACCTAGCAAAAGCACGGGGCATGCAAGAAGCTTTCACGTACTTCCAGCTCGAACGCATACCCTGGACTCAAAATTCCCGAGCTGATGTACTCAGTAAGTTGGCAGCAGTACCTAGCACTTCGCCAGTGGAGGATGTCAGCATAGGAGCATAGAGGAGGCCGAAGTGAACGATCTGGACGACGAGCAACAGCCGACGTGGATGACTCCTCTTCTCGCCTACTTGATGAGGGGGGAGTTGCCCGAGGACAAAATAGAGGCAAGAAGGATAATGTCAAAATCATTGAGATATACCGTTCTGGATGATGTCCTTTACAAAAGATCGTACCTCCAGCCCCTACTCAAGTGTGTTGGTCCGAGCTCAGCAGATTATATCATGAGAGAAGTGCACGGGGGGCCTGCGGAAGCCACATCGGACCTCGGGCCCTCGCAAAGAAGATCATAAGATGGGGATATTTCTGGCCCACAATGTTTAAAGATTGCACCGAGCTGGTGCAGAGATGTGAAAAGTGCCAATTGCACGCCAACGTGCCAAGGCTACCCCAAACAGAACTGGCGACGATGCAAAGCCCTTGGCCGTTCGCACAATGGGGAATCGACATTGTAGGCCCATTCGATAAGGCACCTGGCAAATTGCGACATCTCATAGTCGCGATTGATTATTTCACTAAGTGGGTTGAAGCGGAACCTCTAGCTACAATCACAAGTAAGAATGACCGCAACTTTGTATGGAAGAACATAGTGTGCCGCTTTGGAATACCTCATGTATTGGTATCCGATAACGGGACCTAGTTCACAGACAAGGTTTTCAGATAATGGTGCGACGAACTGCGAATTCAGCAGCACTTCACATCGGTGGCTCACCCACAGGCAAATGGTCAAGCCGAAGTGACGAATAGGACAATCGTCAAAGGGCTCAAGACCCGATTAGAAAAAGCCAAAGGATTGTGGGCGGAGAACCTTCCCAATGTTCTATGGTCTTACCGGACTACACCACGATCAACAAATGGTGAAACACCGTACAGCCTAGCTTACGGGACAAAAGATGTCATCCCGGTCGAAATCGGACTGCCAAGTCCACGTACGACCCATTTTGTCTCTGAAGTGAATGATGAGAACCGATGTGCGGATCTCGACCTATTGGAGGAGAAATGGGATGCAGCTTACATCAAGGAAGCCCGGTACAAGCAACTCATGGCCCGATACTATAATCGACGAGTTAGAGGCCGGCAATTCCGCGTAGGGGACTTGGTCCTTCGGAACAATGATGTCAGTAAGGCTTGCAAGCTCGGCAAGCTGGAAGCTACATGGGAAGGACCGTACCGAGTTGATGAGAACCTCGGCAAAGGTGCTTATAGGCTGTCTAGCTTGTCCGGGGAGCCCATACAGCGGCCATGGAACGTTAACCATTTAAAGAGGTATTACGCATAGGAGTGAAGTATCATATAGGATCGAGTCTTGTTTTGTCAATCTGTTCGTTTTTCAGTCAGTTCGTCAGTTCGTTTTTCAGTCAGTTCGTCAGTTCGTTTGTCAGTTCCCAAAATATTTCAAAGTAATGAAAGTTCGTAGTTTCTATTTTATTGTGTGTTCACGTTATTTTACATTACTCCATTTATATGCGTGTTACCTTAACATCATCATACACTATCCTGACGAGGACAAGTGTTAAAACTAATAAACTAAATCGTACGAACAGGGGACCACCCCTACCGACCTAGTCGGCAGAACAGGAACCCGATTAATACCCAAGTGTCACCTCGGCCATGGATAATAGGCAATAGCCATCTTAAGGCAGGGGGAACACCCAAGTGTAACGTCGGAAGCCGAAGTGAGCCCCCGGGCCGAATAACGACCTGCGCGTCAATTCGGAAGCCGATAAAGGCAAGATTGCCAACTCGGAACTAGGCAATTCGCCACAAAAAAAATATATATATATATATTTATTATTCTATGCAGGTTTACGTTATTACATATCACCCAGAGGGACCACTCCCATCCGGTCTTTTGCTACAATTGAAGTAACTAGCCCAACCGGTGGTAGGCGGGTTGAGCAACGTATCTGTATTTAACTTCTCTTTCTTACGAGAACTCTGCCCCGCACCTCGGCTAGTTCCTCCAGTTCGGCTGACTGTTCCTCCTCGGCTGCTAGAAGACCGACCTATGTATGTAATCCGAGGAGCAGTATAATTACCATCACCTCGGTTCGGAATTGGAGGTCTGCGATTTGGCACAGGCAGCAACATGTCCAGCCGATCTCGAATCAAACGGGACGGAACAGTTGGGCTCAAGGCCCGAAATCGAGGAGCATTTTGTTTGGAAGGCTGCACATCGGGATACCGATCTAACCATTTCTTCATAATCGAGTGACGAGACAAGATCAGCGGAAACAGATTCGTCAGATATCGTAATTCGGATATATGCTCAGCGACTTCCAACGAGTTCGACCCGCGATTCTTGCATTCGCGTATAACGCCCCGAACAGCCTCAACAGCCTCAGCCTCCGCTTCGGAGATAGTCTTCCCACCGAGTTCGTGTATAACCCTTTCATACTCGGTGTGTTCGGCTTCGATTTTTTCGGCGTCTGAATAGTCTTCCTTCAATTGAAGGTATCGGGCTTCATTGGCATCTGCCTTGATCTACAGATCATTGTACTTCGCATCAAACTCGTTTCGCAGATGTTTGGCGCGTTTGTCAAGCCGTGCGATCTCGCCATCTTTAAAATCAAGAAGGATTTTAAGTTGTTTGATCTCGTTAAGATATGGAGTTATGTCCAATTCGGATTTGTTCTACAAAAAGTGAAAATAGAGGACATAAGCAAAAGCTGAAAAGACAGATTTCATTGATCGATTCATGGGTACATTTACAGTTCGCCAACAAAAACAAAGAAAAATGAACAAGGAGGGGGATCAACTGACCCCGCCTGACGGGTTGGCCTCGGTGCTCGGTCTCTACTCTTCGGCAGTCTTCTCCACCTCGGCATCTCCCTGCCCGTCATCCTCCTCCTCCTCACCAGACACATAAGGGGAGACTGTGCATGTTTTCCACTCCTCCCTAAATGATCCAATGAGGGACTCAAACTTCATGTCCCGATCAACGGAACACTCTTCCACCTCCTCCACGGACATCATGGTGTCCTTCCCGGCGAAGTGCTCGATGACCGGGAAGGCAACAGTGTTCTTCACCATCTTCCGGAAGTAGACGCGGAGCATGTCATCATCTTCGATGACCTTTTAGCCGTACTTCCCCTTGTCAAGAGCGGGGAAGTCCTCGGCCACACGATCCAGCACCTCGGCTATCGCCCGGGTGCTCGCCGGCTCGGTTACATCCCGAACCAGCGCAGAAAACCTCTTGCTGAGGAACATCCTCTCAGCAAGGGCACGAAGAACGCCGCCCTGGGTTGTGGCGATCTCCCGTTCTCGAGAACGAGCTGCAGCCAGCTCCTCCTCGCTCTTCGCCGCTTTCTCCTTGGCGGCGGCCAGCTCGACAGTAGTGGCAGCCAGCTTTTCCCTCAACTCTTCCTCCCGAGTAGCGGCAAGGGCGAACTCCCGGGTCACCTGCTCCTTCTCGGCAGCTAATCTCTTCACCTTCTCGGTGACCCGATCGTACTTGGACACCGAGCCCTTCAACAGGCTCTTTATTATGCCCGAGGCTATCTCGTAGCCCTCGAGCGCGGAGTCCACACCCTACACCAACGAAATGTCAAAAAAAAAAAAAAAAAAGGAGAACAAGGATCGGACTCTTACCGCTGGAAAAACCGGAGTCGCAGTTCGGACCCCGGTGATAGCGAGCTCGGGCTCGGAAGTGGCCGAGCCCATTACCAGCTTACCCGCCGCCGACATATCGATGTCCTCGGCAGCAAAGGGAGGAACATCGTGAGATTGGGGGGTGGGAATCTCAGACCGGGTCCTCTCCGATGACCCGGTCGCCTGCCTTTTTGAATCGGCAGGCGTATTGGAGGCTTCGCCCTTCCTCCTCTTCTGCCCGGACACCTTCTTTCCCTTGACCATATTCACTGCAAAAGAAACAGGAAACGAGTTAGAGCCGAAGTCCGAAATCAAAAAAAAAAAAAAAAAAAAAAAAAAAAGGGAAAGGGACTCACCCTTCCCCGGCTCCACCGCAGTGGAAGGATCATCGGGGCTCGGTACGACCGACTCGAGCTCGGCCAATGTTATTGGCATCTTGCCGAGGCCAGCAAAACGTGTCGCCACTGCGGCAAACTGCTTTCGCCTCGGCAAAAGCTTAACACCACCAGTGTGCCACCCGAACTCGGTGACACCCTCAAACTGGCAGAAGAAAAATTTATTCTGCCAGTTCGGAATCTTCGACGGGACAGCTACAGAAAACTTATACCGGGACCGGGTTGTAGTGTAATACCATCCCTCTTTTCAGTCTTTGAAAAAAAACATCGACCCCAAGTTTGTGACCGAAAAGGGGATGTCCAACCGACCACAAGCAATCCCGAACCCGGTGATTTGAGTTATGCTGTTCGGAGAAATTTGGGCAGGGGAGAGACCGAAAGTATGGTAAATATCGCCGTAAATGGCAGGAAAGGGCACACACAGACCACCCTTGATTTGGTCAACGTAAATGGTAACCACGAGGGGGCCGGCAAGCTCTATCGCCAGCCCGAGGTTGAAGAAGAAGAGCAGAAGAAGGAAAATTATGTTCAACGGCAAGTTCATAGAGAGTGGAGGTAGAAACAGAAGAATCGAAGATCCCAACCTTCCCGAAAACACCAGGAAGTTCGGGGAATCCGGGAAGTTCGGGGAATTCTACCTCTTGGGCGTATGGGTTCTCACAATTCGATCGCACGCACGCACGAGAATCGTCAGAAAGAATTAAAGGATTAGGAGGGGAGGAAGATGAGGAAGCGGCGGCCGTTTTCTCCGCCGCCGCCACAGAGGAAGATGAAATCGACAGTGAATGTGCCGACTGCGCACGCGAAGAAGGAGAAGTAGACAACGACATTGAAAAAGACATAATTTACTTTTGTTAGATTCGTAGAGGATTTGCAGAAGTATGAAGTTGGTGAAGATGAACAGTAAGGAGAATTTGAAAACTATGGTTTCTTTTCGAAATCAAGGAAGAGAGTAAATGATCAATTTCCCCAATCATCAAACATAAAGAGAAGGGGCGGATTTAATGCGTACACAATACGCCATTCAATGCGACGGCGTATCGACTAACGACTGGTCACATCCCCGCTTTATCGGTACCCAAGCGTCGCATTAAATGCACCTGACACCTTTATGTGTTTTCGGCGGGAGCCGAGTTCGGACAATACCGAGCTCTCAATTTTCAAGGGGGTACGCCAAGAGCGACCTCGGAGCATTCCGAGCTCTCAGTATTGAAGGGGGTACGACAAGAGCGAACTCGGAGCATACCGAGCTGTCAGTTTTGAAGGGGGTACGACAAGAGCGAACTCGGAGCATACCGAGCTGTCAGTTTTGAAAGGGGTACGCCAAGAGCGAATAAGCATACCGAGCTCTAAGTTTTGAAGGGGGCTCGCCAAGAGCGAACTCGGAGCATACCGAGCTCTCAGTTTTGAAGAGGGTACGCCAAGCAACAACAAATTACCCCAACTCTCACAAACGCCCAGAACATCGCAACAAAATGCATCACCTCCATCACCCCACGACTTGTGGGGGGGGGGGGGGGGGGGATGTGATAGGAAAATGGCCCATCTCCCTAGGCCCAGAAGCCCAACCAGCTCACCTCGGCAGAGGCCCAGCTCGGCATAGGCCCAGTAAAGACAGGCCCAATACCAGCTCGACCCAGCCCCTACCAAATGCAAGCCCAGGGAGTTGAGCCCTAAAACCCAAGTACGTGGGTTGATGGAGAAGAAACCGGAGCAAGGAAACCACCCACACCTCCACGTTCTCACCTCCACAACCGGCGTTCATCTCATCTATAAATAGGAGAATTATTTGTATTGTACTTACTGACGCTATTCTGAATAATACACACTCTCTTTTCCTCCCCGTGGACGTAGATCTCTCCGATCGAACCACGTAAATCCCCCGTCTCTATTTACTTCCGCACACAAGCTGCATTTAATTTCTTAGCCTAGTTGGGCCGCGGATCGAGGATTCATCATGGTCCAAGGCCAAAATGGACACAACATGAGAACGAAAGATAGTGTATCTATTGTTGTGTATATGCTATTGTCTTGGTTTACATAAAAGTTGCTAGGTTCAAGACATCACGTTCACCAAGCAACAAGTAAATCCGGTAGTATTATACTAGGGAAGATTCAAAGCCAAAAGCTATCTATCCCGATGCAATAATAGGTCTTCGAGACTATGTAGATTCCTGCACATGCATTAATGTTCATTCATGTGGGGGATTGTTGGAAAAATTGGAGTTATGATGAAGATGTATAACTTTTGAAAGTTGATCTTGTAGAGGTGCAACTTCTCAAAAGGTGTTTTGTGAAGCTCTTCTTCAATTGAAGATTTGAAGAAGCTCCGTTTAGCGGATATTAAACTAAATTACATATTCGAAAACTACGTTTCGAGTAGATTAATTTAGTTTGTTAATTTTCTAAGTTCCATTTTAGAATGAATGAGAAATTAATGCATTAAGTTAAAGTAAATTATGAAAATGTGCTTTGAACTATGAAGTGGTGCTTCATATCCAAAGGGTGCAATCAATAACCATATATATGATCATGTCTTTTGTGAAAAGGCACGATCCAACCATCTAGATTCATCCGGAGGAAAGGGTGCCACCTTTTCATAAAGGACATCACAACTCTTCATTTATTATAAATAGACCTCCTACAATTCATTTGAGGGGACACTGACAATCATATACACCTTTCTTATTATGGGAGCGGAGATCTTGCAAACGTTTGTATTACAAACGCAAGATCTTGACCGTCCAAGTGGAAATCATTTCATTTCACTTTATTTTATAAAGCCAAGATAAATGGGTGGTTTTTCAAACTCCCAATGTGGTTTCCAGTGTAATTATTAAAAAAATGGTGGGGCCCTCTTTCCTTGTACTTTTCTCAATTTCCCCATGCAGTTTTTCTTTTTTTTTCCTTATCATTTTTTTTTTAGCTTAAGTTTTTCTTTTGGTTCTATTATCATCTTGCATTTAAGCGTAAATAGATAGGACATAGGAGTATATAATTATAAGATAAATTGAATAGTATCATTATATCTTTGATTTTATATGTTATTAAAAATGGATGTAAAACAAAAAAGTTTATGTGGTTTGATTGGTAGAGATAAATAATAAATGTATAAATGTATTTAATTAGTAATTAATTATAAACTATGCATTTTGTTAAAAAGAATAATAGTAAATTATACATATAATTAATGAATTAGTATGTGTTTAATAGTAGAGGCATAAAAGATTATACCCAATTTCAACTTATAAAACAAAATTTTGCTTTGTATGTTAAAAAACACAACTTATACCTATATTTTCAAATTTTGTACCAAAATGTCATTGCTTTATGCTTTTTACTTTTTACTTTTTGCTTTTTGCTTTTTGCTTTTTGACTTTGACCACCAATTCTCTCTCTCTCTTTCCGGTAATTTTGGTGTTACAAATCGTACTGTGTTCCATACAAATAAGTACGAAACGTGATTCGTACTGTGTACTTAAGTACACAGTAAGCTTTTCTTCCTTTCGTACTGTGTACTTAAGTACGCAGTAAGATTTTCTTCCTTTCGTACTGTGTACTTTAGTATATCATGTAAATTGAACAAAAACTTACACAAGACTAGTAATCTTTTTTTGTGTTTCGTACTGTGTACTTAAGTACGCAGTAAGCTTTTCATCCTTTCGTACTGTGTACTTAAGTACGCAGTAAGATTTTCTTCCTTTCGTACTGTGTAGTTTAGTATATCATGTAAATTGAACAAAAAACTTACACAAGACTAGTAATCTTTTTTGTGTTTCGTACTGTGTACTTAAGTACACAGTAAGCTTTTCTTCCTTTCGTACTGTGTACTTAAGTACGCAGTAAGGTTTTCTTCCTTTCGTACTGTGTACTTTAGTATATCATGTAAATTGAACAAAAACTTACACAAGACTAGTAATCTTTTTTTGTGTTTCGTACTTTGTACTTAAGTACACAGTAAGCTTTTCTTCCTTTCGTACTGTGTATTTTAGTATATCATGTAAATTGAACAAAAACGTACAAAAGACTAGTAATCTTTTTTTTTGTATTTCGTACTGTGTACCGAACAAATCAAATAAGATTTTCAAAATATATTCCGAATTCATGTGAGTGAGAGATAGAGAGAGAGAGTAATTGAATGTTGGGCTCGTAAAAAAATATGAGTTCTTCTTACACCTCCGATTCACCACAAAAAAAAGTGGAAATAAATTATTCAATACATCAAGAACCCTAAAATCACCTGAAAATCAAACAATAACAATAGTAATTTGATTAATGCACTTTGCCTAAAATACTACTACACCTCCACTGCATGCTTACTGTGTGGGGGGCAGTAGAAGTACACCAATATGTTAGAGAGAGAAAGAGAGAGGAAGAAGAAGAAGAAGGAGAGAGAAAGAGAGAGGAAGAAGAAGAAATGGAGAGAAGGGTCATTTCCCAGAACTTAAAGAGAGAGAAAGCTCAGAGCTCAGAGCTTTAGAGAGAGAGAGAAGAAATGGAGAGAAGGGTCATTTCTCCTTGCAAAACGGCACCCACTTCTTCCCGAACCTCGCCGCCTCCATCAATGCCAACAGCGTCAGCTCCGACGCGCCGTCGTCGGAGACGTACACCGACAGGGCGGTGGCCGCCACCCTCACCGGCGGCTCCTTGGAGGCGTCCGCCGTGCATATGAAAACGTCCAGCGCCGGCAGCTCCTCCGGCAGGTTGAGGGCTCGACCGAGGTTTTCCGGCAACGGCTGCGACGCGACGGGGTTCTCTCTCTGCCTCTTCCCGCTCCCCTCTCTCTCTCCTCTCCCCTCACTCTCCGACCTCTACTGCAGAGCTGCCAGCTGCTGCTGCTTCTCCCTCCTCTTCGCCGCCGGCACCCACTCTCCGACCTCTGCTGCTTCTCCCTCCTCTTCCCGCAATCCTGGCAGCTTATTCCTCCTCCGCCGCCACCGCTCCTCATCATCAGAAACCCCGACCTCGGCGACTCGTCGGTGATGCTGAACCCGCCGCCTCCCCTGCTGTGCCCCACCGCCAGCCCCCCCGCCGACGCGTACAGGTCCTGCAAGGGGTTCCCCCCGCCAACGCCGCGCTGGAGGAAGTTCTCCGCCTGCATCGGCCCCAGGAAGGCGATCTACTTCGATCCGGGTCACGTTTGCCGTGCTTCAGACCTCCCGCGGCGGCTTCGACCTCCGTCGAATCGTCGACGCCATTGAAGAGAGAGAGGGATAGAGAGATAAAGAGAGAGAGAGTGAAGAAATAAAATAGAGAGAGGGAGATGGTTTGTTTGTATCAATAATTCAAATTTGTAAAATAGAAAAGAAATTAAAAAAGTACTCCAAACCTATAAAGTAAGGACAATCTTGTCCACCGAACCAAAAAACGGGTATTTTTTTGTGTTTTTAACTTCCGAAGTAAAATTTAGTTTTAACACTTAGAAGTGGGTATATCACTATATATTCTCTTAATAGTATATGGTTTAGCTAAATTATGTTTATGATTTCGTACATTTTAAATTTTACGAAGCTAATATCTTATTAAATTATACTACTTCAATAAGAGATAGATAAAAGCTCACATACCCACCGTATGCATATCGTTGATGTGAAAGTGCTATGGTTTCCTCTTTTAAAATGGAGTATAATAAATCTTTAGATATTTTATATATTATTATGCCACGTCAATCCATATGCATATTAAAAATGTCAATAATGGATAGGGGGACATTCCTCATATGAGATAATGTAATTTGGTTTCGTTGATTAATGTTAATATGTTGTTTGATTATTCAGTTTTTTGTAAAAATTAAGTAAAAAGGTATGTTCTTGTCAATCTTGTAATAAGTTAAATGATGAATTTTACTGAATACATCGTTACTAATTATTATGGGTAAAATTTGTATACCCATTATGCAGAACTCAATTTGATTTATGTATAGCGTAGTTACCTCTCATATAACTAGAACTAGTAGTATTTATTGAAATTATCATTAACTATTAAAAATAATCCAACTCACAATTTTATTAAAGAGGGAAGAGGGAGAACCGGAGAAGAGGGAATAGTGGAGAGAAAAATGCTTTCTTTTCCACATTTTTATTTATTATCAACTCTTGTAGTGATAAGTATATTATTAATAAAAGAATTAATTTTAAAAACGACATCGTTTTGGTATTAAATGATGAGTACACGTGTATAACTTGAATAACTTCGGCTGTCAAGTAAAGTTATGTCAGTTTCGATTTAGGGAAAATTACAATTTATGAAAAAATTGAACTTGTGCTAAAGTTCGTGTATTTAGAGCAAAAATTGAAAGTTTATATACAAAACAAAATGTTAGATAAAATTCGTTTATTTATATGCATTTTGGTCTTAAAAATTTTTAGAAATAATTCATAGAGTAGTAATATTTAATAAACATTTTTTTATTGCTTGATAATACTAGACTACTACTTCCTCCGTCCCACTTAATTAGTCTCACTGGTTATTCACATGTGAGGTATATTATATTCCATCGAGACTAATTAAGTGGGACGGAAGGAGTACTAGTTAGTACTGTGTTTACAAATATAAACATAATCTGATGTGTTAATCATAACCGAATACAACAACAATGGATAATAGGTTATCCAAACAAAACCAGAATAAAGAATTAAAAAAAAAAGTTTAAAAAAGAAGGAAGTTTCTCATGCAAAAATCTGAAAATAGTATAGTAATTAAATAAATTAAATAGACATTATGGTGAAGATGGACCCACCCACATGGGGTATTGGAAAACAAAGTTGTTTTCCCACTTTTTTTGAATTAAATTTAATGGATGAAAGATGGTTTTCATCTATTGTATAAGTGTATGGCTTGGATGAGATGTTTTCAATACAAACGTTTGCAACTACTCATTTCCTAAAATAGTTATTGTTACAGTTTATTTATAATGACATTTTCTAAGTGTCATCTATGTTGATGTAACAATAGATGAAAATGTCAAGTTAAATATTTTTTCGTGACAATTGAAACCAACGATCAGTCAAATGCGACGTTAGCTATTTGCATTATTAGGTAGTTTATAATGAACTTTTTTTAAGTGTCAAGTATGTCGATGTAGCTATATATAGATCATTTTTCTAGCAGTGATGGATGGATAAGATTGCAAGAAGGTGTTATCATGGTGGAGAGAGAGAGGGGGGAATTGTGACATTTTACATATTCTTATAGTAGGAAAGATTTATTTTAAGATTGTGTTCTCTTTAATGCAAAAGAAAATGAGAGAAAATATAAAACTATCCTATAAATTTTACCTTTTTCATCATCTTTTCTCACATTTTATCAATGAGGGGGATTTTACTCCTTAAATTGCAGAAAATATTTATAACACCAAATTAGAGACATAATATTTTCTCTCAAATGAAGGGGAAAAAATAGAAAATGTGAGAAATAAGGAAGATTTTAAAGGTGATTTTTTCTTTTATCCCATTTTCTTTCGCAATAAAGAGAACACAGCCTAAGAATGGAGAAATGTGAAGGAGTGGTTGTACGGGAACAACAATGGAAGAGTGAAGCCAATAGGAATTGGAGAGTGTAAAGGTATAGAAGGGTATAATTGTGCATTTGCTATTTTATTAAAATAAATAGGGGCTGTAGGGAGTAAAGTGGAGGCTTTCTATAGAATTATCATCTGTGCTCCATTCGGTCTAGTTTAGGCCCAATATTAAAATTGGGCTTTCACTTGAAGTTAATGATGAACAATTTTTATTTATGACTCGTAGGGCTGCAAACGAGCCGAACTTGATCGAGTATTGGTCTGCTCGGGTTCGGCTCGTTTAGTATTTTACATGTTCGGGTTCGTGTTCGAGTTTGATTCGAGCTTTAAATTCGGGCTCGAGCTCGGCTCGAGTTAAAAAATTTGAGTTTGAATTCGGCTCGTGTTCGGTTCGATTTTGAGCTCGAATTTCGCTCGTGAAAAGCTCGAGTTCGAACTCGTTTAAAAGATACTGATTTAAGCATATTTTTTTTAACATTCCATTTTTTAACCTATAATTTTTTATATATAAATGGTAAAGCTCGTTTACAGGCTCGATTAGAGATTCGATTAAAAGTTCGTGAAACAGGCTCGCGAACATGCTCGATTAATATACGAGCCGAACATGTTCGCGAGCAAAACGAGTCGAATACCTTACTGCTCGAGTTCGGCTTGTTAAGTTAACCGATCTCAAATTCGGGCTCGAGTTCGGCTCGTTTGTTAACGAATTCGAGTTCGAACGAGCTTTTACCGAATCGAACACCGAATAAGTCCCGAGTAGCTCGGCTCGTTTGCAGCCCTATTTATGAGTAATTCTATACACGGCCCTAGTTTTCTTTGCACAACCCCCATTTAATAAATTAGTAATAAATATTTATGAATTTACATAATAATCTTTTTAATCTCCAAAATCATCATTCTCACTTTCCACAACCACCGTCTTTCTCTCACACATTCTTTCCGTCGACATGCTACAGCAATCTGATATACCATGAAGTTAGTCGAATCCCCATTGTCGTCATCTTTTAAACAATCGACATCCAACTATTTCAAACTCCTAATTCAAGCATACTTAATTCTTATTCTTATGTTCATGACTTATCTGCTCACGTGTCAACACCTTAATCACTATTCTTATGTTCATAACTTATCATCGATTCATAGGCCAACCCCTTAAGAATATATTTTAAAACAGTATATTATAAATTTATAATAATGCATTAAAATGTTGTTTGTGATAATATATTAGAATGTTTTTTTGAATAAGATAATTGTAACTATTTTTGTATAGTCCACTTCTTAAATAGGAAGTGATCATCTATAAAATGCAATATTCCAACAAAAATAATATTATCGGTCCATTTTATCGCTACACTTTACTATTCAAATTTGTATCTACTATATCGAACAAAGATATCATAATAAAATGGACAAAAAAAATACTCTAAAAAGATGGAAAAATTATTCCATTTTATTTATTTCCTTTTCCTTGCCTTTGTTTTTGTTATTAAAATTGGATCAAAGCAAGTACTTGTCACCTAGTCAAACAAACATAATACTACCTCCATCCCGTCATACTAGTCTCATTTGCTTTATTGACTTTTCGGCACGCTTTTTCACCGAAACCTAGTACGAGTTTTAAAATATAATTTCGAAATATTTTTTCGTTTACAGAATACATAAACACTCATAGTATCCCGTAAACAAAAAAATACTTCGAAATTATATTTTTAAACTCGTACTAGATTTCGGTGAAAAAGCGTGCCGAAAAGTCAATAAAGTAAATGAGACTAGTAATGGGATGGAGGTAGTATATACTAATACGGCCTCCTTCCTTTAATTCATAATCTTCGAACCTAGTGTTAAGTTTCGGTGACGAACCAACTCATTACACGTGTCAAGTAAGGTGATTACATGGCGGATGACGTGGAATGGAGTTAGTTATTCTAATTACTAACTTGTGCATGGCTTGTTCTCCAAGATTTATCAACGGGGACCACTGATCTTGGCCGTTGGATGTTTCAACGGTGGATCTCAACTTGTGTGCTGGTATATAGCTAGAGTTTAGATCACATGGAGTGCGTGTGATTCAGTTACAGAGGGAGAAAGAGAGCTGCGGGAGAGAAGAGAAAAGTGTTCTTAGCTAGGGTATAGTTGAGGGTTTTTTGCAGATTTGCTTCATATATTTCTTCATCTTCTTCGTTAAGCTTGCTGTAATTGTTGGTGTTTGATTCATAGTGAAGAGTTTGATTTCTTCTCCCGTGGATGTAGGCAATATATTGCCGAACCACGTAAATCTGGTGTCGATTTTTTTAGTTCTTCGTAGTTGGTTATCATTCTCGTTCCTAATCCGATTCCATCAAACTTGTGAGCTTCGATCTGTGTTCATCTATACACAAGATCTTCACACCTAGAAATTCAGATACAAAATTTTGAGTGTATTTAATAATGTGTCAATAAACTAAAATGAAGTAATCGTAAGTCTATGTAATATTTATTTTTAATTCTATTAAATTAAATTATTAAAATTCTAAAAATATTAAATTATATTGTGGGACCTACTGCCAAAGAAGAAAATAATAATAAAAAGAAAATAATAAAAGCCGAAATTAAATCTGTTTCAAAACAAACTCATTACAAGCAGACGGGCCCAACGAAACTGGGCCGTTCCCTCAAGATCGCACAGCGTCTTCGGCCTTTTGGCCCGCCTCGCGAACTTTCTGGTCCATGTGGCTAGCTGTGTCCTCCACGCGCCGCCTCGCTTGGTCGAACAGCTCCGCCCAGCTCCCCCTCATCTTCCTAAAGTAATCGATGATCCAAACAATCGACGACAGAGCAGTGATGCCGAATGCGCCGGAAGTCAAGAATCCGGCGACGGCGAGTCCGATGGCGACGACGGCCGGGACTATGATGGGGCTGCAGAGGAGGAAGATAGGGATGGAGACGGCGGCGCCTAATATTGTTGCGGCGAGGATGATTCCGGAGAGGCTGAGGAGGACGCCGCCGACGGGGAAGAGGGTGACGACGGCGAGTAGTTGGGAGGTGGAGGGTCCCTTTTCGTGGAAGTCACTATAGCTTTCTTTGTGGCGATGCTGGTGTTGTTGCTCCGCCATAGTGACAGCGGTTCAGCGGCGGCGGAGGTGTGGAGAGAAGAGGAGGGAGAGAGTGAGGGAGAGTTGATTGGTGAATGGTGCGGTTTTATATTTTAAATAGAGGGGAAATTGGACACGTGGAGCTTTGAGGGTGACAGATGTTTGAGTTGTGAGAGAAGGAAGCATGCAGATTCGCATGAAAAAAAATGCTTATCCTTTAAAGTTATAATAATTTCATGTTTAAAACATTTTTTATTATATGAAATAGCATGTCCATGGACGATGTGACGATGCTTGATTTATAATTTTTTTTTTTTTACTATATTATATAATATAATCTCTATTAACATAAAGAAATTCGATAATATTACGTACTTGGTAAGGAAAAATCAAGGACGTTGAAACAATCAATTAGGAAATTCAAAGAATTAATACCATAAATTATTATGGTATTTGTTCATTCAAGAAAATCTAATAAAACTATTTATAATACTGGAGATCACGTGCGTTGCACGTGAATCCGTAATTTTTTATTATCTCCTTATTTTAGGTGTGCCGGTGAATAAAGAACAATTTATGATTTTAAAACTAAAAAAATATTTCAAATAAAATTAAAATTAATTAAGAAAAACTAACATTCATGTTTATAATTCATTTAAAATAATTCATTTTAAAATTTTCACACTAACACCCCATAAGTTATAAGCTTAAATGAAATAAATACTTGTTTGAATAACTAACATCTAACAATAAACAATTCATTAACTTTAAACTCAAATGCAAAATAAATAAATAAAATTTTGTGTTTGTGTTAGCAACTCGAGTAGAACAAAAAATAGCACATTCAAGTTTAGCCCACCACTAACCACCACTGCTATCTTCCAAACCACCGTCACACTGCCGCTGCACAATAAACACCATCGAGTGGCATCGACTTTGCACCCCCAAAGTAAGAATCCTAGCTCCGCCACTACGTAGGGCCCTCCTTGGTCAAACCATATTTAGGTTTTTCCAACTCCTTGGTCAAACCATCTTTAGGCTTTTTCGGCTTTGAAGGTAGGGATCTCTGCTAGTTTTGTCATGATTGCTTCGAACATGGTTGTATGCCCTTCTACAGTTCTCTGCATCAACGAAATTTTTGCATCGAACTCTGCCTTCAAATCTTTCACCATCTTCTCTATCTCCTTCAGACGTGCTTCTAATCTCGTCCCCATGAAAGCGATCCGACAAGTCAGATTTGTAATATTTTTTTATCTACTTAACTTAGATGTACATATGAAGAATGAATAAATAATAATTTGAAATCTTAACGAACATGAAAAATAAATTTTAAATTAATAAATAAAACTAATATTCATGTTTACAAAAAAAAAAAAATACTATTTTCAATGTCTAAAACTTTTAAAATTCAAATTAAAGTTGGTTGTTTATTCACGCCAATCCTTTTCTTGTTTGATTTTTATGGTCGGAGAACACATTTCAATCCTTTTGCTTTCCCGCATAAGCTTGTCCAACGTGATGTCATCATTGTCGCTAAAAATATCAATGCAATCTTCAAACTTCTTTTCCATTATCTTTCTTTTTCCCTTTCCTTGTACTTCATCAAGTTTCACCTCGCCATTTAATTTTTTAATTTCTTCCACTTGAGTCGGCTTGATGTTTTTCTTTGCCCTTTTATTTTTTTGCCGACTTAACTTCATTTTGCTTTACGATCTCTTGGCTGGATTTTGCATCTCTTCAGCTTGATTTAATATGTACTCTTGAATTGATGTTTCTCCACAGGTGTTGATGCAGTTAACTCTTTGTATTGTGTTGGCTGTGATACTTAGGTTACCACTGTTATCAATCTTGACAGACTTGATCGCAATCATGAAACGATTTCGGTTGAATTTTGTAAGCTCAAACCTCTATAGTATACCGATTCATTTTCATTATAGAGAAATGTACTTCTTATAATTAGAAATCTTTACAAACTATTCGTAAAATTATAAAGTAAAATTTAGATAGAATACTAATTATAGCAAACACTAACCTCCTTTATTGAAAAAATATATTCATCCACGATGCATCCTACATATACTACGACGACATATTCAAACATTGTGACTTACGTATTATAATCCTCTTATATAACACTTAGAGTTATTATGTATGTGCGATGATATAACATATATTTAAAGTAAAATAAAATATTTATGCACATATTGTTGTCCCGATATTTTTTCTTCTATAAACCGGATATCCATCTTTTTCATGTATTTTGTATATACAGTATGATTGTGGGTAATGACATTTGCATTTTCCTTTTACCATACAGGAATTACTTGGATTATCCCATCCACATGGTCCGTGCATCATATGTTTTTTCACCAATTCAAACAATTGAGGGTTATTCTCTTCATCAGGTAGTTCTGCACTCACGAATTTATAAAATCCTTCTTTTTTGAAATTACCAACATATGTAAATGTGGTAGACCTTTTTTTTGAAATTCAATGACATCCATGTGTATAGCCACGTCACCCAAATTCTCACTTTCAAATAATCGATCTATCAAGTCTTGTAACTTCGCTCGAAACACTCCTCAAGTAAAATCTAGACGATCTTGAGTTGTTTGACCTTCATTCAATGAGTCTTCTATTTCTTTCCATTCCAGGTTACAAGTCATTGTAATGAATAGATCTGGTTTTCCAAAATTTTAACCAATGCTAGCGCATCAAGATATTTACGTCGCATATCTCTTGCCCCTCCAGTAAAAGTTGCAGGAAAACAATTATCTTCCAAACTTTATTTTCCCCTGTCTCTCCTTTAAAAACACTGTCCAACGTCCCTTAATATAACTCTGCTCTCATATTTGATTGGTTTCGGCGGAAAAAAAATCTAATCTCATCGTTTCCAATTTTATATATGTTTCAACATTGAGCTGCTGTAACAATCTTCTGGCTAATAAAGTACAGATTGCCTTGTATTTCTTATTAGTAGCTTGTAACAAATATATTCTCGACATGTTACTTTTTTATCATTTTATTTCCTCACACTTATAATGTGCGGAGCACTATACAAATTTAGCTTTGCTAGGTAAAAGAATTTACATACAATAACATGTGATATGGTAGAGTTTTATTTCATCATCAAAAGATTGGCCCATGTGTCTTTTCATTTAATTAATATTACTACTACTACTTGTAAAGAAATCATCACATACTAACTTTTTATAGACATCGGAAAAATGTATATCGCATTGTTGGTTCGACTAATCATATAAGCGCAATTATTCACCCCATGTATACTACTATGTCTAGCAATACATGCATAACTTTGTGCATGAAGAATATACTATACCCCTCTGGCTCAAGATTCGTGACACATTTCTTTTCCGCATTTGTGGCAAGTGTTTTCGAGCGTCTTGACGACGAGTTTAAAATTATCTTTTTAAGGAATTTCTTCTTTTACGGGATACCTTGATACTTGTAGTATCTCGTTAAAGAAAAAATTCCTTAAAAAAATATTTTGAAACTTATCATCAAGACGCTCGAAAACGTTTGCCAAAAATGTTGAAAAGAAACATGTCACGAATCTTGAGCCAGAGGGAGTATATGTTATTAAATTCAGATTTATTATTGACTTAATGTGTTTTGTTATATGCCAATGATGATGATCTACCACTCAATTAATTCATTACATCGATATTGATTGATCAAGGAAAGATTGATCGAAGGTATGAATATTATTACTACCTCCGTCCACCATTTACTGACACAATTATTATATCGGGACGTCCACCATTTACTGACACTTTCCGTTTTAGGACGTAGATCCCACAATAACTTTAACACTTTAACACTTTATCCATCTACTTTTTATTACTTTAACATTTTAATACTATTAAAAATTCAAATGGGCCCACAATTATTTCACTTTAACACTAACACATTAATTTATTACTAATCCATCAAAATGCAAAAAAAAAAAAAAAAAAAAAAAAAAAAACTGTGCCCAAGAAAATGTGTCACTAAATCATGGACGGAGGGAGTATTATCTATTATCTAACGTTATTAAATTCAGATCATTAATTTTTATAGAAAAAATTAAACAGACATACCTCGTTCTTCTTGGAAAATAACATCATCAACAGTTGTGATTCTTGATATTGTAGAATGTGCATCAAGATTTGTTCTATGTGCCGAAAGATATAGACCCAAACAGTTGTGATTCTTGGCATTATTATTATCTATGTCTCTCGCCTTAATAAGCATATAAACTACAATATCCCTCTCTAGTGGAATACTTTCCCCATTCCCTTCAACCTATATAGTTGTTAGTTGATCAACTTGTGGAGAGTTATATATACGTTGATCTAAACTCGCATCACTACAAGAAACTGGAATTTTAACTACACATATTCAGGTACACATATTTATGCGTAGTTAACTTAGCCACACATAATTAAAAAAATGTGTAGGTAATGTGTTAGCTACACATATCAGCTACACATATGTATGTGTGGTTATTTTAGAGACACATACTAAATAATAATGTGTAGGTAAATGTAATGTGCATAAATGTACAAAAGTATACGTAATTAAAAATGTGCAAGGTGCATGTACCAAAATATTATAATTTGTTGCTATTTTAAAGAACAAGATTAATGAAGTGAGACAGTTTAAAATAGCAAACAAGACTAGTGAAGTGCGAAGAAAAGAGTATGATTTATCATATTATTTATGAATTTTTGCACCGATTATTTTTGCGGTAATAAAGTATGTCGAGAATTTCCTAGCACATTTTTTTAATAAATTGTGATATCCCAAATCCAAAATATTTAAAGGAACAAACTGAAAATTTAAGGAAGATTAGCTATAAGTTTTAAAAAGGGAAAAGAAAAAGCAAAGAAAAGAAAAAGGAAAGGAATGGAAAATGAAAATGAAAACGAAAAATAGATTAAGATTAGTCATAATATATTTTGAATAATTAAACAAACCTAAAATAAATGATAAATAAAAAATTAAATTTTGGATAAATAAAAGTTAAAAATGGATGCCGCTTCACGCCCTAAAAAATTCGACTCCCGCCTAAACGCAAAACTTTGGGCCAAAAGTATCCCTCCAAAAAACCCTCCACATAATTATGAATAGTGTGGTGGTTTTCTCACCCACGAGTCACGACACACACCTTCGGACCTTCCCAAATCTCATTAGTGGGGGAAATGAATAACCTCATTCGGAGTCGATGAATTGCATAAAAGAAGATTAGACGGTTCTCAGATCAAAGTCTCAAGTTTATTGGTTTCGATTGATGAAAAGGAGTTCTAGTTTTTGAGTCATGATTCAAACTCATTTCGATTCGATGTGAAACCCTTGTTCGGCGCTATGAAGTATTTTTGACTCTCTCTCTCTTTTTTCTTTTTTTTTTATTTTTATTTTTTATTTTTATCAATATTATTTTCTTATCAGTAAAGGAGAGAATACGTTTGCTATACTAATTAGTTTTTGAATCCATATTTGATTTCAGTTTACGCCTTGCACGAGGGAGTGTTTGTTCGATCGGAGTTTCCTCAGAAAATTCTTTAACGGCACCCTCAGTACCACCAATTGCTCATTAATGGTTTATATTCATATTTTTCCTGCTCTCTTGAATTAATGCGAGTTAAGTACCCAATGTAGTTATGCTATTATTATATATTTTGCCGTAGTATTCTTAAAAATTGAATCTTCATTCATCTTCACGTTCCATTTTAAGTTAATTGTTAATTCTTATGCAGACTTCATGACTCGTACTAGTAGCTAAAGATGCTGCTACAATTTATAATAGGTAAGACTTCTTTTATGAATTACACCATTAGTAGCAGCAATTGTATTTTTTTTCCTAGTTATAATATATACTATGATGTATTGTTTATATGGAGTATTATCATCTTTCTATTGTCTTCATTGGAATTAGATGCAGGGTTCTGTTATGGAGCTAACAAATTGTTCTAATCTGGTGGAATTTCTTGGGAATAAAGAGAGCTCCATAGGAAATCAAAAGTGCTAGATTGAATGTATTGTAATTTGATTTACAATTTGTTTTATTATTATTATTTTTTTTACTTTTGCAAGAGACATAAATATTGTATATTTTTATTTTATTGAGTAAAATTCATATCTTTTAGAATTCTTTGTCAATTGCTTGCTGCCTTGCTATGTGTTTTTATTTACTTTTCATTATAATATAATATTCTCAAATACATGGTTGTATTCAAATAAATAAAATTATTAAATAATAAACAGAAAATCGGAATATTTAATCACCAATTACCTACACATAATTTATAGGATTTAACCACACATAAAAAATTGCCATATCATCACTTCCGTGTCATCTTTATAAAAATTGTCACGTCACCATCCACGTCATTGTCTATGTATTTTCCACTCCATCATTATATTATTGTAAAAATATATTTATTTACACATAAATGATACATTTAGTAACACATATATGTGTAGTTAAATGCATAACTATTTAACCACACATAAATATAAGTGTGAGTAAAGCTCTTTTTCCACGGAAATATAGTGACACATGGTGACTGATGAACCCTCGATTCGCAGCCCAAATGTGTATACGATTTGTGTGCGGAGTTTAAAGGGAGGCAAAAGATTTACGCGGTTCGATCGAATTGATCTACGTCCACGGGGAGAAAATTGTGCACCTTTTGTATTCAAAATAGCACGCGTGAGTACAATACAATCAGTTCTCATATTTATAGATAAAAAGGGGTGACGGTTGTGAAGAACGTGGAGGTATGGGCAGTTCTCCCAGCTCCGGTTTCTTCTCCATCAACCCACGTTCTGGGTTTAGGGCTCAACTCCCTGGGCTTGCACTTGGCGTGGATTGGGCTTACCGATCTGGGCCTATTGGGCCTTTACCGATCTGGGCTTGTCTCTATGCTTTGGGCCTTTGGGCCTAGGGAGGTGGGCCATTCCCTATCACATCCCCCCCCCAAAAAGGCGTGGGGTGATGGAGGTGATGTTCTTCTTTTGCTTGGTGAGTATTGGCGTGCTTCGTAGCGACGTGTCCGTTTGAAATGTGTGAGGGAGGCCGAACTGAACTTGCGTACTTCCTCTGGATTGCGAGGGAGGCCGAACCGCTCTGGCGTACCCCCTCTGAAATGCGTGAGGAAGGCCGAACTGCGCTGGTGTACCCCCTCTGAAATGCGTGAGGAAAGCCGAACTGCTCTGGCGTACCTCCTCTGAAATGCGTGAGGAAAGCCGAACTGCTCTGGCTACTCCCTCTGAAATGCGATATGCTCGGAGTTCGGCGATGCCGATCTCATCTCCCGCCTAAAGTTAAAGTTGTCAGCCGCATTTAATGCGACGCTTGGGGTACCGATAAAGCACCGATTGGACGTGTTGTGAAACGTCGTCGCATTGAATGGTGTATTCAATAGGCATAAATCCTTCCCCTTTAATGCCCTATGATTGTGATACAATCATTTACATTTGTTTTCAAAACTGAAACCCTAAATCTGCAAATCCTCTCTACTGTTCGTCTTCTCCAACTCAGTTCTTTTCCGGATTCTCCAAGAAGATCAAAGAGTACGTTATGTCTTCCTGTTTCACTTCCAACTTCTTTCTCGGATTCCTCCGTTCAGGAAGTCCGTTCCCCTGCTTTTTCACATTCTCCGGTGGCGACGGAAGAAGTCGCCGCCGTTTCTTCCTCTAGCTCTATCCGATCCATTTTCCCGAGAATAGGCGTGCGTGTGTTCGGTCGGATTGTGAGGAACCATACGGGCAGGAGGTTGAGTTCCCCGAGGTTTCTGGAGTTTCTGGGATAGTGGGTGGTCTTGAGTCTACTGTTTCTACCTCCACCCTCTATCAAATCGCTGTCGAGTTTAATTTTCCCTCGTCCGTTCTTCTTCTCCGGCCAAATGCTTGTGATAGGGCTTATCGCCCCCCTCTTGGTCATGTGACTGTCTACGTGGACCAGTTTAAGGCTGGTTTGCGTGTCCCTTTTCCGGCTATCTATGCCGATATTTATCGCACCTTCAATTTATCTCCTGCCCAGATTTCCCCGAATAGCATCAGTCAAATAACCGGTCTGGGGCTTGCCTGTTCTCGGATTGGTATTCCGTACTCGATAGACGTCCTTGAGGGGATAGTGTCTTTTAAATCTAGGACTGAGGGCTGGTACTACTCGTCATATCGGCACAAGGGTTTTTCTGTCGATGTGCCTTCAAAAGTCCAGGACTGGCAGAAAATTTTTTTTTACTGCCAGTTCGAGGGTGCCACCGAAATTGGGTGGCACTCTGGTTCTGTTAGGCTTTTGCCGAGGCAGAAAGATTTTGTTAAAATAGCTGGGCATTTTGCCAGTCTGGGCGAAATGCCGATGTCCCTTGCCGAACTGGCGGTGGCGGTACCGAGCCCCGATGATCCTTCCACTTCGGTGGATCCGGGGAGGGGTGAGGTCCCTTCCCCTATTTCCTTTTTTTTTTTTTTTTTTATCGGTTCTTATTCTGTTGTCTTGTCTGTAGTGAACATGGTAAAGGACGCCAAGAAGAAGGCACCCGCCCAAAGGAAGAGGAAGGGCGAGGCCACCAGTTCGCCAGCCGGTACTAAGAGGCCGGCGACGGAGTCTTCGGAGAGGACTCCGTCGGGGGTTCCTACCCCCCGATCTGGCATTGTCCCCGGTTTGGCTGCTGAGGAGGTAGACTTGGCGGCTGCCAAGAAGCTTGTGATGGGCTCGGCCTCTTCCGAGCCTGATGTCGCTGTTACTGCTATCCGGTCTCCGACACCGTCATATCCCTCCGTAAGTTCTGGTCGTCTAAAATGTTTTCTTTTCCTTTCCCCATTTTCATTTGTTTTGACGATGGATTTAATATAGGGTGTGGCCCCAACACTGGAGGATTTCGAATACGTCTACCGCTCTGTGAAGCATCTCCTCCAGAGCTCGGTGAAAGTCAATACCCGAGCTGACACGAAGATCAAGAACTTGGCTACTGATAAGGCCGAGTTGGCCAAGGAATTGTCTTCTGCTTCAGTTCGGGAGGAAGAGCTGAAGCGAGAGCTGGCTGATGCTAAGTCTAAGCTCGTAGCTGTCGAGGAGAAAGCAGCTAAGAGTGAGGAGGCACTTGAGGCAGCCCGCGCTCGGGAGGAGAGGCTCGCTGCCGAACAGGGCGAGTTCGTTGAAGCCCTTGTGGAAAGGGTGATTTACAGCCAGGGCTTTAGTGCCCTGGTTTCCGCACTGACCGGACCGTCGAAGACCCGGGCGGTGTCGAAGGTGCTTGATCGGGTTGCTGCCGACTTCCCTACTCTTGATAAGGGGAAGTACGGCTATAAGCCCATTAAGGATGAGGAGATGCTGCGGATCTACTTCCGCCAAATTCTGAAGAAAGCTTCTCCCTTCCCAGTGGTTGGGTATTTCTCCGAACAGAGGACTCCGCTGTCTGCTGCCGAAGTTCGGGAGTGCCAGTTCGATCGGGACCTTGAGTTCGAGAAACTCTGTGGTCCCTTTCGCGAAGAGCTTGCAGAGCGGCCACTGTCTCCCGACGTGCCGTCGGAAGAGGAGGAGGAAGAGGAGACGGATGTGGACATCGGCCACGTCGATGGAGATGCCGGGGAGAGGGACGTTGAAACCGGCGCCCCGAACACCGAGGCTGAACCTTCTGGCGGGGTCAGTTGATCCCCCCCCCCCCCCCCCCCCAATTTTTTTTTTTTTTTTTTTTTTTTTTTTTTTTTTTTACTGTAACTGTACTGCCCTTTTGTTGAATGAAAGTTGGTTTTGTCCTTATCTCTGCTCTTTTTATTACTGTAGAATCCACCCGATCTTGACGTAATTCCATATCTGAATGAAATTAAAAAATTGAAAATTCTGATTGACGTCAAAGACGGTGAGATCGGTCGGCTCGCCACGGGCTGAACACCTCCAGAATGAGTTCGACGCGAAATATAAAGCGCTGCAGGTCAAGGCAAATGCGAATAAGGCTCGATATCTGCAACTTAAAGAAGATTATGCAGATGCCGAGAAGATTGCAGCCGAGCACACCGAGTACGAAAGAGTTATACATGAACTCGGTGGCAAAACGATATCCGAAGTCGAGGCTGATGCCTTGCAGGCTGTGCGGGGGGTGGTGCGGGAGTTCAAGAATCGAGGCGCAGATTCATGGGAAGTTGCCGACTATATATCTGAGCTGCGATACTTGACAAACTTATTCCCGCTAGTGCTATCTCGCCACTCCATAATGAAGAAGTGGTTAGATCGGTATCCTGATGTGCAGCCCTCCAAACAACATGCGCCTCGGTTCCGCGCCTTGAGTCCCACGGTTCCTTCCCGCTTTGTTAGGGACCGGCTGGACATGCTGATGCCCGCGCAGAACCGCAGACCGATCCCGAACCGAGGGGATGGGAATTATCGAGCTCCCATAGTTTCTCGAGGTCGGGGTTCCGCGAGAGCAGCGTCAAGCCGAACTGGAGGGTCAAGCCAAGGCGGCAGTGGGCGTGGTGGTGGGCGCAGTTCGGGGCAGAGCTCCCGTCAGAAGGAAACTGTAGATATTGATTTTTTGATGAACCCACCAACTAGTGGTTGGGCTAGTTACTTTAACTGTAGCAAGAGGCCGGACGAGAGCGGTCCCTCTAATACATGACTTGTGAAATCCTGCAAAATAAATACTTTCTTTGGATATATCTTGTGTTAGTGTAATTGTTGGCTTATTGCCTGTTTGAATTGCATTTCTGTTCTATTCGTTTCCGAACTGACGCGTAGGTCATATTCGAATTTTCCGAAGTGGCTTGGGAGCCTGGCTTCGGCTTCCGACGTGACTCTTGGGTCTTCCCTCGGTTCGGGATGGCATATCGCCTATTATCCACAGCCGAGGTGACACTTGGGTCTAGTCGGGTTCCTGTTCTGCCGACTAAGTCGGTAGGGGTGGTCCCCTGGTTCGTACGATTGTTGTATTAACACGTGTCCTCGTCAGGATAGTGTTCGAGGTAGAGGTAACCAGCATATAAGTGGAGTAATGCAGATTAACGTGAACACACCGAAAGAAATAAAATCTCAAACTTTCATTACTTAAAATGATTTTTTGGAAAACAAGACCGGACCGAACAGGAAGACTGTACTGACAAACGACTGAACTGACAAAAGACTGAACTGACAGAACTATCCTACATGATACTCCACATCTATGCATAGTACCTCTTTAGGTGGATTACATTCCAAGGTCGCTGTATGGGCTCCCCGGACAGAGTGGAAAGCCTATAGGCGCCTTTACCAAGGACCTCGTCTACTCGGTATGGGCCTTCCCATGTGGCCTCCAGCTTACCGAGCTTACAAGCCTTGCTGACCTCATTGTTTCGGAGAACTAGGTCTCCTACGCAATACTGCCGGTCCCGAACTCGCCGATTGTAATATCGGGCTATGAGTTGTTTGTACCGGGCCTCTTTGATATAAGCTGTATCCCGCTTTTCTTCCAGTAGATCGAGATCCGCACGCCGGTTCTCGTCATTCACTTCGGCTACGAAATGGGTTGTGCGCGGACTGGGGAGTCCGATCTCGACCGGGATTACAGCTTCTGTTCCGTATGCTAGACTGTACGGTGTTTCGCCGTTTGCTGTTCGCGGCGTTGTTCTGTAGGACCAGAGAACATTCGGAAGGTTTTCTACCCATAACCCTTTAGCTTTCTCTAGTCGAGTTTTGAGGCCTTTGACGAGAGTTCGGTTCGTCACTTCGGCTTGACCATTTGCTTGAGGGTGGGCCACCGATGTGAAATGTTGCTGAATCTGCAGTTCGTCACACCATTCCCTAAAAACCCTGTCCGTGAACTGGGTTCCGTTATCGGATACGAGGACATGAGGTATGCCGAATCGGCATACTATGTTCTTCCATAAAAAATTCCGGGCGTTCTTGCTTGTGATCGCCGATAGGGGTTCTGCTTCCACCCACTTCGTAAAGTAATCAATAGCAACTATGAGGTGTCGCAACTGACCTGGTGCTTTATCGAATGGTCCTACTATATCTATCCCCCACTGCGCGAACGGCCAAGGACTCTGCATCGCAGTCAGCTCGGTCTGTGGGAGCCTTGTCACATTTGCGTGTAACTGACACTTCTCGCACCTCTGCACGAGTTCGGTGCAATCCTTGAGCATCGAGGGCCAAAAGTATCCCCATCTCATAATTTTTTTGGCTAAAGCCCGAGGTCCGATGTGGCTTCCACATGCCCCTTCATGCATTTCTCGCATGACGTAGTCTGCTGAGTTCGGTCCGACGCACTTGAGCAAAGGTTGAAGGTACGATTTCTTGTAAAGGACATTGTCCAGAACAGCATATCTCAGTGACTTCAATAATATCCTTCTTGCCTCTGTCTTATCTTCGGGTAACTCTCTTCTCGCCAGATAGGCTAGAATGGGCGTCATCCACGTCGGTTGTGGCTCATCATCTAGATCGTTGACCTCGGCTTCGTCTATGCTTCTATGTTGGACATCTTCCACTGGTGAAGTGCCAGGTGCTACTGCCAATTTGCTGAGAGCATCAGCTCGGGAATTCTGAGTTCGGGGGATTCTCTCGAGCTGGAAGTACCTGAAAACCCCTTGCATGCCTCGTGCCTTAGCTAAATACTTCTTCATTCTGTCTCCCTTCGACTCGTACTTTCCTAGCATATGATTCACGACTACCTGGGAGTCACTGTGTACTTTTATGGCCGTGACCTTCAGATCCTTGGCTATCCGGAGTCCGGCTAGCAGAGCCTCGTACTCTACTTCATTGTTGGTAGTCGCGAACTGAAAACGAAGTGAGTAGGTGATCTCTTTCTTTTCCGGGCTGATAAGAAGGATTCCAGCACCGCTTCCCGTCTTTCCCGAGGCCTCATCCACATACATGTGCCAACAATCTTGAGGCTCCACCGGCGTTGTGCGAACTGGCTCTGGTATCGGGATCGGGACTTCGGATATCGAGGTTTCAACCAAAAAATCCGCTAAGGCTTGCCCTTTGATGGCTTGACGGGGGACATATGAGATATCATGCTCTCCCAGTTCTATTGCCCACTTCGCTATTCGTCCTGATGCTTCGGGCTTTGTCAGCACCTGCCGATAGGGGTGTGCAGAACCGAACCGGACCCGACAAACCGAACCGGACCGATTGCTTTTGGTCGGTTTCGGGCGGTCTAAATGAGCCTTCGGTTCGGTTATCGGTCAAGGAATCCAGAACCGAGATGATTTCGGTCGGTTCTTGGTTTTAGTTGGAACCAATTCGGTCCAAACCGAACCGACCGAAGTTATGCATACCTACTGTATTAAATTCTCATAGCCTATTAAATAGTGTATTAAAGACTCTACATTTAACCTACCCCCACTAACTTCTCTCATATCGAGCCCCACCCACACTCAATATTCTCTCTCACCTACTTTCTCTCACCCTATTACCCCGTTACCTTTCCTCCTCTCTTTCTCTCTCTGCGGTTACTCCATTACCTTTCCCCTCTCTCGCTCTCTGCGATTACGAATCTGAGCCCAACCAACCAGTCCTCTTTCTCTCTCTCTCTGATTCTGTATAAAATTTTTATACTTGTCTTTTTCATTCACTTTCAAGTGCAAAATAATCAATAATACCACTCTATCTTGATTGTCAATTTCATGGCCACATCTTACCCGTTTTCCGGCGTCCTTTATCGTCTCCGACAACTTGTAATTTGTTATTTTACCCTCTCAAATGGTTGAAAGTCGGTGATTTTTTTTACAAATATTACACATTGGGATGATTTGAAGTATGAGAGAGATCTACTGGAATTCTCATCCCCATTCTTGCCCCAGATCCACACTGCCGGTTTTGGCCGAAACCGGCCGAAAACCGACCATCGGTTTTCGGTCGGGTTTCGGTCAGCCAGAAACTTGAAAGGCGGTCGGCTCGGTTGTCTTTTCCAGAGAATATCGGTTCATCGGTTTTATCGGTTTCGGTCGGTTTTTGACCGACCCGACCGTATGCTCAGCCCTACCTGCCGAAGTGGGGAATCTGTTCGGACTTGGATTGAGTGTGCATGAAAATACGGGCGTAATCGCCGAGCAGCATTGACAAGTGCTAAGGCTAGCTTCTCCAACGGCTGATACCTCACTTCGGGCCCCTTTAGTGACCGGCTTATGAAATAAACCGGCAACTGATACGAGCACCGCACTGATGGATTCCTCCGAGGTAGCCAGATACAAATACAGCACTTCTCCCTCCTTCGGCACTGACAAGGTTGGCAGATTGTTGAGGTAATCCTTTAATTGGTTAAGTGCACGATGGTGTTCCGAACTCCAGTTGAATTCGGGTGCCTTTTTCAAAATCTTGAAAAAAGGTAACTGCTTCTCCGCTGCCTTAGATAGGAACATGCTCAGTGCGGCAAGACATCCAGTAAGTCTGTGTACATCGTTTATCGACTTCGGATCTTTCATCTCCAGAACAGCCTTAACCTTTGATGGGTTTGCCCTTAACCCTTCTTGGGAAATCCAGCAACCTAAAAACTTTCCCGAGGTCACAGCAAAGGTACATTTTTGGGGGTTAAGTTTCAGGTTGACTTCACGAAGGATGGAGAGCACAGTCCGCAGATCGGTGACACTGGTGCTCTCTTCCTTGCTCTTCACCACTATGTCATCAACGTAGACCTCTACCTCCATTCCGATGTGTTCTTTAAATATTTTGTCCACCATCCTCTGGTAGGTGGCTCCTGCATTCTTTAGCCCAAACGGCATTTTGCGGTAAGCAAAGACGCCGAAGTCCGTGATGAACGCTGTTTTAGCTGCGTCCTCGGCATCCATGAGGACTTGGTGATATCCCTTGTACAGGTCAAGGAAACTGAATATCCTATGTCCGACCAGCGAGTCCACCTTTTTGTCAATGTCAGGCAGAGGGTAACAGTCCTTAGGGCAGTGCTTGTTGAGGTCGGTATAATCGATGCACATGCGCCACCCTCCTCCAGCCTTCTTGACCATTACCGGGTTCGCTATCCAGGTCGGATAGGTGACCTCGAATAAGATCCCGGCCTCTAATAGCTGGTTCACCTCGGTCCTTATAACTTGATTTCGCTCCGCTGCAAAAGAGCGCTGCTTCTGTCTTACCGGTCTGATCTCAGGGTCAATCTTTAGCCTATGTGTTATCAGTTCGGGAGATACTCCTGTCATGTCCAATGGGGACCATGCAAAGACGTCTCTGTACTCCTTTAGGATCCGAATAACCTGTTGGCGGAGGTGAGGGTGTTCGGTCAATCCAACTTTGACAACCTTATCGGGGTTGTCTTCATACAAAGCCACCTCTCTCACTTCGGCAGGCGACGTCCTCTTCGGCTCCTCGGAGTTCGGTAATTGCTATGCTTGGGGCAGTTCGGGAGGCGCCCCTAGCCCCTTAAGTGCCACGTGCAGGCATTCCCTTGCCATTTTCTGATCACCGCGGATCACGGCTACCCCTCCCTTAGTCGGGATTTTCACCGCTAGATGGTATGTGGAGCAGATCGCTCTTACGGCATTCATCCATGTACGACCGAGGATTATGTTGTACGGGGACTTGGCTTCTACCACCATGAATTCAGTCATGTTGGTTGTGCTCCTCGGCCCTTTCCCTATTGTGACAGGCAGCTCGATCGTCCCTATGGGATGGGTTTCTTCTTGCGCGAAACTCCGCAATGGCCGTGTGGTCGGTATGATCTTTGACTTCTCCAGTTCCATGTTATCAAAGCAGTGTTTAAACATGATATTCACCGATGCTCCAGTATCGATGTGAATTCTCTTGATTAACATGTTGGCCACCACAGCTTCCACCACAATGGCATCGGAGTGCGGCACCATGGGGGGCACCGGGTCATCAGCCGAAAAAGTCACGGCTTCCTCTTTCTTGAACCTTTTGTTGGCGGGTTCTCTGCTTGGCAAGTTCCGAGCTCCGTTCTTGAGGGATGATTTAGTTTGCCCTTTGGCGAGAGCGGAGATCGTAGCGACTACCCCATCATATTGGTAGTCCCCATCCTCATCGGCATCATCTTCATTGTACTTTGTTTTTTTCTCAGCCTCCGTGCTGCAACTCCCTCCTCTATACTGTCTCTTTTTCTTTTGACTTCGGGGGGCCTCCACTTGATTGACCCCCGTACTCCGATCGTGATACTTTTTAAGCTGACCATTGCGAACTAGGCTCTCGATATCCTGAGCCAAGTTCCTGCAGTCCTTCGTCTCATGTCCATAGTCTTCGTGAAACTGGCAATACTTGTTCTTTGACCTCGGCTTCCCGTCTTCCCGCATCGGCCTTGGTCTCTCGAACAGGTTAGCATGCAGCTCGAGGATCTCGGTCCTCGGTTTGTTCAACGGGGTGAACTGTGGAGTTGACCGTTGTGCGGACTGGGACATGGGCGGACCTCGCTGTGCTGGATTCTGCCGAGGCCCGAGACGAGACTCGATCGGACCTCGCTGAATCCGCTCCATTACCCCTTTACGGGGCGCATCCTCTTTCTTCTTCGAGGTTTCACCTCGGTCCACTTCCTTTCGGCGTCTGGTTGCCTCCTCGATCTTTGCGAACTTGTCCGCTATGGCCCACAGTTCGGTAGTAGTCTGTGGTTCCTTTGCCAGAATCTCCCTGTAAAGATGATCCGAGCTGATGGCATTTTGGAATGCCGAGATGATGAGGAGATCACTAGTGCACCGCGTTGACAAGCACTCCCTATCGAACCGGGTCATGAAATCTTGTAGTGATTCACCTCGGCTCTGCTTCACGGTTAGCAGGTGTGCTGGAGTATGCCTCACTTCGGCACGCTGAGAGAAACTCCTAGCGAACACATTCATTAGATTTGCGTACGATCTGATCGATCCGGGAGGCAGACTGTCGAACCACTCCCGCGCATTGTCAATTAGCAGCTCGGGGAACAGCTTGCACATGTGAACACTTCCCAGGTTTTGGTTCAGCATGCTGTACTTGAACTGGCTAAGGAAATTGCTGGGGTTTCCAACTCCATTGTACGCTTTGATCTTTGGCACCGTGTACCCGAAGGGCATAGGTGTGTTGAGGATCTCCTCCGAGAGCGGACTGATGATCCTGCCAAGTGCGTCAAAAATCTGTGCTCCCCCAGCTAGGTGTCCTTGGTTGGGTGCATTATAGGGTGGAGCAGTGGCGTAGTTCGGTTGAACTATATGGGAGTTCGGCTGCTGACCTCCCTGGGTCTGTCCTCGGACTTGCTGAAGATAGCGCCGCAAGTCTTGCCCGCTGGGTATTTGTGGAATTCCTTGTCCGATCTGGGGGATTCCCTGTCCGAACTGAGGGGCTCCCTGGACGCCAGTATACTGGCTGAGGAACTCGCGGCCCGGTGCGGTGGTGAGGTAATTTCTTAGCAACTCCTCGATCCCAGGAGGAGGAGGAGGAGGAGGGGCCGCTGAGTTCGGCTGTATGACCGGGGAGAGGCGAGCGGCCAAACTTGGTCGGATCGCTGGAGACAAACGTAGGGTTGCTTCCGGACCAAACAGTTCCCGCTCTCGATTGGCTGTGAGATTCTCGACATGGCCCTCCGGTGTCGAGTGGGCCTGTGGTCCTAGTCGCGAACTCACGGGAGCCCGGTGTGGCTGGACTGGCAGGGCCTGGGAGGAAGATGGTGCCATTGTGTTTTCCGCTGCACCCTGCTCCTCGGCATTTGGGACATCTGGGACTCCGTCGGCCGGGGCCCGATCGTTAGCAGGGGCGTCATTGGGTTGTTCATCGGCTATTGCCGAGGTTGGTTCCTCGGGCTGTCGCCGGCGGCTTCTTCGGCGGCGGGGAGTTCCCAACAACAATTGGTTTCCGTGCGGCATTGCTAGTGACTTTGAGCAGCAAAAATCGAAAATTCAAAACACGAATTCAGTTCCCACAGACGGCGCCAGTGCTGAACCCTCGATTCGCAGCCCAAATGTGTATACGATTTGTGTGCGGAGTTTAAAGGGAGGCAAAAGATTTACGTGGTTCGATCGAATTGATCTACGTCCACGGGGAGAAAATTGTGCACCTTTTGTATTCAAAATAGCATGCGTGAGTACAATACAATCAGTTCTCATATTTATAGATAAAAAGGGGTGACGGTTGTGAAGAACGTGGAGGTATGGGCAGTTTTCCCAGCTCCGGTTTCTTCTCCATCAACCCACGTTCTGGGTTTAGGGCTCAACTCCCTGGGCTTGCACTTGGCGTGGATTGGGCTTACCGATCTGGGCCTATTGGGCCTTTACCGATCTGGGCTTGTCTCTATGCTTTGGGCCTTTGGGCCTAGGGAGGTGGGTCATTCCCTATTAGTGACACTTGCATTATGCGTAAGTAAATCTCAATTATTACACATAAGCATATTTTTAACCACACATGCATGTGTGGTTGATACTCTTATTTTTTGTAGTGCATATTTTGAAAACAAAGTTGAACATTGTTCATGGAAGTGTAGTCCTTCAATCTTTGAAATATTTTAGCATATGGATTGACATGCTTGTATACCTTTGCTGTTGTATTAAAAATAATTTTATAATGACTAAATTAAAATTTTACCTTAAAATGAGTTTGACTTGTGCATTGTCGAACAAAAAAGAAACTACATGTGCTTGTGAGAATTATTCGAGTATCGACCTTTAATTTATATGTGCAAAAACTGTAATAAATCATCAATATATATAGATTTAGGTCTTTCATTATAGTATGTAGCAAGAATTCTTTATTTATTAGAATTATGATAGGGTTTATTTAATGTCAAAGAGATATACGTAATTATAGTCAATATTCCAATTATAGAATGAGTTATAATTTAATTCTCGATAATTCAAATATTGTAATTTTAATATTTTAATATTTTATTATTTGTTTAAATTATATAATGATTCGTTAACTTTTAGTTAGAATAATCAAAGTTCAAACGTGTTTATAGTCGATATTTTTTATAATTATCAAATTTTGGTAGTTCGAAAATTCTTTATATATTAGAATTAGGATGTGTTTTATTTAATGGTAAAGACATATACATAATTAGAGTATATAATGATTTATAATTAAAATTTGGATAATTCAAATATTGATAATTTTAATATTCTAGATATTTATATAATGATAGGGTAAATATTCTAATGATAAGGGTAAAAGAGGCAATTCAAATTTTATAAACAAGACACTTTTTATAATAGTATAGATTTTCCCATGCACGTAACAGTAACAATAACAATAACGATAACAATAATAGTAGTAGTAATAATTAAGCTTTGCATACGCAATTCCATATATAATCACCGGGCGCCACCTCCTTCGCAACCCTCACGCACGGCGTACAGCCGCCGCAGCGGCCGAAGCAGCTCGGCGGCGCCGACCCTTGCAACATTCTCTCATGATCTTTCACGCACTCGCATCTCCAAACAATCTCACCGGGGCTCACTTCAACCGGGACCCTCTCGCACCGCTCGCAGCCGCCGCCGCAGCCGCGGTAGCAGCTCGGCGGCCGAGAATTCTGCAGCATCCTCTTCATTCCATTCTCTGAAACTGCCGCCGAAGAAACTAGAAAAATGCAGAAGAAGATAGCGAGGGATAGAGAAGTATTTGGTTTCATGGTGAAATGTTATTGTTTTTTAATTTGATTATTGGATGTGGATTGAGCAATGATATATGCTTACCGATTGAGAAATTAAGGAAGAGATCCGTCGATGAGATTGGCATTTATTATTTTTAGTGCATGTGTGGATTGATAATATTTTGTTGAGATACTTTCACTCTTTACTTTGTAAATTGATTTAATTTGATTCTACGATCCTATCATTGGTTCGGATCCTATATTCCTCCCCTCCTCCCTACTTTATTTAGCATTTTTCATTTCGCTACGAGATTTTTATGTATAGTGTTAAGAGTGAAAAGTAAAAAATAGACCAATCGAAGTGAACGTTTAATAACTTTTCCAAATAGATTCAACTCATTAAATTAAAGGCATATTGGTGGCCCATCATGAAACCGGGCCAAAGTTTGCTGAAGAGACGGCCCTTTTTACTAAGCGACCCTTAACTTCATCGTTACCTACCTGAATGTACTTAGTGCATTTATCGTCGACGCAACACTGTCATGTTAACAATTTATTTCGTAAGATTTAGTTTTGTTTTGTGTTTTTTTTTTAGAATTCACATTTGGTAGAGTATACATTTATGATATCTTCTTTATATTGTACTACATGTAATAAATTTATCTATGATGGGCAACGTAACATTTCTCTACATGGCCTTTCTAATATAATAATCTACTTGACTTACTAGTTAAGGTGAAAGCTTCTTATTGCATAAAACAAAATGACACTTTAATTAGATTTATCGATTTCCATTTATCAAACAAAACACTAAAAATTTTAATTATTCATTTTATTTCATTCATCATATCTTATTTATTTTGATACGAAATCAAGTACAAAATATAAAGTGATTTTTTTCAAAAAAAAAAAAAAAAAAAAAAAAGGAAAAGATAAGAGACATTAAAGAGACTGTCCAAAGTATATAAGAAATTTTGAATGAGATGATAATTATTTACATACAATGTTGATCTATTTTCCACCAATGAGTTTTAAGTCTACTGCCAAATGGTCAGATTTTGTAATACTTCCTCTTATTTTATTTTTTATTAATTTTCTTTTTACAAAAGGTAAACGAACACTTATTATTGTTCTTTCCTATATACTACCTCCGTCTCATTAAATTAGCTACACTTTCCTTTTCGGTCCGTCTCAACTATTAGCTACACTTCCGTTTTTGGCATATTATTAGTGTTAATGGGCCATCCCATCAAAGAATAATAAGGGGGCTAATTACACTTAATTACCCTGATTGGGCCCCTAATTATTTCAGCCCCAAATCCTAAAAAAAGGAAGGGATCCCAATTGGAGGGGTCAAAACCCTACCCCTCACTTGCGCCTCCCTCTCATTGTCATTTTCTCTCGAGCTCTCCGCCTCCCTCTTCTACGTGAAACCCGAGATCTCCCCCTCCCTCTCCCGATCTGTCCCTCTCGAGCCCTCCGCCGTTGTCGTTCCGCCCTTCTGTCGGTTCTGCAGCGGCTTCGTGGAGGCCGTCGTCTCCCAGTCGCGCGTTCGCCGCCGCTGCTGCTGTCCTTCGCCGTGGCAGTTGCTGCCGGGGTGTTCGCCGTCGGCGCGGCTCACTCCTTGGTTCGTGTCTCCGCCGCGCCGTCTGTCGGGAGCGGCGCCCTTCTCGCCCGGCTGTGTCTCGCTGGCTCCAGTCAGCCACTGCCCTAGCCCTCGTGGCTAGGGCACGCTGCCTTCACGCCACCTCCGCCCCTTGCTTTCTCTGATCTGTCTCCCGGCGCCGGCAGTGATGTCGTCGACGGCGTTCCTCCTTCTCCTCCTCATACTCTCTTTCTGACCTCCTTCTTTCTCTCTAATTTGCAGGTTCGACAACCATTGGTCTCGGGGTGGCAGCGACTTCCTCGACTCGCCGGGACTCTTCCACGAGGTTCGTCACTCTATTTCCTCTCTTGATTTTACTTTCGATGAGCTTAATGGATTACAGTTTTCTGAAAGTTGATTTTCTTTTCTTGTATCCTTAGATTTACTTTGTCTGATGTTAGTTACTTGAGTTTTTGTGTCGCACCAATGTGTGAGAAAGGATGCAATTACCTTCATTTAGTGTCTTGTTTTCCTGTTTAGCTTAAAAAACATCAAAATTCTGAGTCTTTTCCTATTGATGCTGGCTTGTATTTGATTTAATTAGGAGAGTTGATATTGAGCCTTTCTCGTGTATAGGTAAACCATGAAGCACAACAATGTTATTCCCAACGGTCACTTCAAGAAGCATTGGCAGAACTATGTGAAGACATGGTTTAACCAGCCCGCTCGCAAGACCAGGAGAAGAAATGGTAATAACTTCTTTAAGTAGTGACTGATTCAGGATCGATTCAATATCTCCTATTTTGTTTCTTTCATCGCAAAAGTTTCAACCATTGTTATTTAATTAGTACGCCTTACTCTTTAAAGCTGGCAGAGGATTTTCCCTGGAGGAACTGAAGGTGAGTTGCTATGTTTTAGACATAACTGAATCTTATCATCTGAAGTTTTACAAGCTTCTCCCGGTTGTCTACACTCCATCTTAAGAGAATGTTTATGTGTAATTGTTTATGGTTTCTATGGTTGATACAGGGTATGGGAATACCAGTGGGGAAATTGTCATTGTACACTGCCCTTCTCTAATTAAGTCACAAGTGTGCTTCTTCTTTCTAATTCTTCCCTTCCTGTCTGCAGATACATTGATCACCTCACCCCTTTCTCTTTGTTTTTTTTGCAGTATTCCAGATCTGCATTGATGCTTCCATGGGATATCTTCCCATTCTTGAAGTTGTGGAGCAAGTATTGCATCACTTGAGTCATTGTTGTTGATGGAACATCTACTTCTTTCCCCATCTCCTTCTTCTTCAGTTTTTTGAGAGTTTTTTATGAGTTTGTATGTTCTGCTTTTTTTTTTTTTTTTTTTAATATTTTTTAATTCAATGAACAGTTAAATGATGAACAGTAACCCCGCTACAGTGCATAGTGAACAGTAACTGCTCTCCCTAATTTATTGCTAATGCTGTAATTAAATTCCCTGATTTTTTTGTCTTGGTTTTTGGTCCAATCTCTTGTGTAGCTATTTTAGTGAGATGGAGGTAGTATTCATTAATATATGTGATTAATCAGAAAATACGCTAAAGACTGAAGCTTGTTACATGTTATATACTCCCTCGTCAACATTACCTTTCTGCCCTTTATACTTTATGTTATAACCTATTTTTATTATAAAGCGATAAATAAATAGAAACATAAAGAAAAGATAAAAAATTACGTGGTTCATCAACGTTGTGTTTGCTCATCCACGGGCAGAAAAGTAAAACAAATTTTATTAGGCAGTTAGGTTACGGAATACAGAATTGTTTCCTATAACTATATTTATAGTGAATAAAGAACAAAACAGATAGGCTTAACGAGACCACCGACCAGTTATGCGTATCCGAATATAGATTTAAGGCATATCAACACTTTACATTATTTACAGTATTCTTACTTACTTCCTCCCTACTTTTTTTCAACTATCACCCCTACTTTTTTCTACCTTTTTCTTAAAACATGTGTCACCCCAATATCCCATGATACTAAACCAGCTTGTATTTTAACATTATTTTTTGTTTTGCATATATAATTAAACAGAGAAGAAAATAGGGAGAAAATTAATACTACCCAATTTTAAAAACTCCACCACAAAACTATCCATTTTAACACCCATGGTATTTAAAATACCCATTCCCTTTTTTAATTAAAATTTTTAAACCAAGATTCCCTTATTTTTAGCAAAAAATCTGACCACCCTACCCTACCCTACCCACCCTATCTTGATTCCCCATTCCCGTGACATTCTTCCCCCTCAATTCCCCCAAACCATTCGACGACAACCACTCCTCCACCACCACCGGTTTGAAAACTCTATCCCCCACCTCCACCGGATGAAAAATCTCCGACATCACAGCCCTCCCCCGCCGGCGCCGTGCAGCCCTCCCCCGACGTCGTCTCTGTCCCCGGCTCTTTCCTCACAAGAATTGGTGTAATAGCCGTCGACCGGTTGCAACGCGTACTCGGATGATATGGGTGATTCAGACGAAGAAATTCCGGCCGAAATTATGGTAAAGTACTGAATTTGTGACTCGAAGCCGGAAAATGCTGAAACCGGTCGACAAAGTCGTCGGAAGTTGAAACCGATCGACCGGTTTCAACTTTTCCTGCAACTTTGTCGACTGGTTCGTACGTAGTTCGACTTATTACAACAATTTAAGCCGGAAAATGCTGAAACCGGTCGACAAAGTCGCCGGAAATTTTGAAACCGGCCGGTTTCAAAATTTCCGGCGACTTTGTCGACCGGTTTCAGCATTTTCATGATTAATATTTGACGTTAATGCCGAAAACATTGAAACCGGTCGACCGGTTTCAATTTTCCGGCGACATTCTCGGTCGGTTTCAATGTTTCCGGCATTAACGTCGAGCGGTTTGAAAATTTATGGCTCTAATTTGTTGATTTTAGTTGACTTACGTATAATTCAATATGATATTGTTGAATTGTTGATTTTAGTTGAATTACGTATGATTTCATAATTAATTTGTTGATTTTAGTTGATTTGTTGAATGCCTTTGAATCGAATTGGACTAATTTCATATGACATTGTTGAATACTTTTTAATTTCATAGGATTCGAATTGTTATGTTATCGAATTGGTTAGTATAAATTCATATCGAATTCGAATTGGTTATTAAATTCATATGTTTGTTTATGTTTGTTTTTTTAGGCACTGCCTCCTCCACGTTATCGGAGACCCAATTATAGGCAAGCAAATGCAAAACCGAACACTTACTACAGAGTAGCCCTACTAGCGGAGATTAAATATGTGCTAATTCAATGTTGTAGGGGGTGAGAATTTGCTACATAGATTTATCAATGGTCCATTTGGACACTTTCTTTATTGGAGCCCGGGTTGCATAAATTCTGGGGCTATGCATGAGATTTTGTCGAGGGCAATATTTTCGAGACGAGGCATTTGGTTCCATCTTAGGGGACAAGATATTGAATATACTATTCGAGATCGTGAATTGGTGACCGGACTTAGATTTGGAAATTCGAATTTTGATTGCACCATTCCCGTCGATCCTACTACATCTCAGCTTTATAGGATAGTATGCAATGATGTTAATGATCCACCAACATCTGGGCAATTGATTGATGTGTTTAATTCCTTGAGGACCATGATTAATGATGTGGATGGGCATATGCACTTGCAACTGGCCCAAGTGTTGATTGCAGATATATTTATTCTCGGCCACGATTCGAGAAGGCCTCCATTCCCGTGGTTGTGGGTGATGGTCGAGAATGATGATGTTTAGCATAATTTTCCCTGGGGTGCATATAGCCACAAGACCCTTCGATACTACGTTCAGAAAGCCCAGGACAAAGCAACAAAGTATCATTTCTATGGTCCGGCATGGGCATTAGTGACGTGGGTCTTTGAAATTATAGAAGGGTTAGGGAATGCAGCTGGGATATATGTCCCGAATTTATATCCAAGGTGTTTGAGATGGGCTTTCCGGAAGAACCTGCTACTCGAGCGTGGTGAAAGTTTGATCGACTTATTCGAGGGCGAGGTACAAATTAAGAATTTATTTTAATATATATTTGACATCTTGTGAAATATTTGTTTTGATTGAATAATTGTTTGGTGTCTAATGAATTACTACAAATATTTTTTTTACAGGGCTATGAAATTGCGAATATCCAACTTCAGGAAGGGGAGGATCATCAACCGTATTGGATTTCACTCCACTATGGCATTGAGGGCCGGTGTGACCATTCAGACCACAGTGGGGACACTTTCGAGACCTATTACCATCACTCGACTCACCACTTTGTCGCAGTCTTCTAACTCTTGGTCTACCGGGCATTCGAACCCACAAGTTTGGCAAAACGTTCATGTTTGCAATTGCAACCGGTACTCTCCATAAAAATTTTTTGGGAACCTGATATATTCGCGGCCTGTAAGCTTCAACATACGTGGCCCGTGAGTAGTAAGAGGATACGTAGTTCAACATTGATTCTCCCCTCATGCTGAAAATTATATCATTCAAAAAACATATTAATTATGCACAAATACTAATTGACAAATATTTGAGAATGTAATACTTACTTGAAGACAGGAATCGCATGTGCACAAGGCAGTAAGTCACACTGCCATTGCATGCATCCGCAAGTCCCATTCGATAAATTTACATCCACCGTGCCCCCTTTTGTTTCAATTGAGTATGTGTCTTCATCAACGCAACTCACCATGTATGTCCGTGCTCTAGCCAACGATGCAACAAGTTTTCTCCTAGCTTCTTCCGCCACTGGATGATTGTCACTTTGGGCTTTAAGACGTTTTTCTTGGAACAATTCTTCTATGACAATCCTAACTGCATCGATACATGCAGTAATTGGTAGATGTCTTGCCCACAACAATGAATTATTGAATGACTCAACAGAGTTAGAAGTGAGGAAGCTGAATCTTCGAACAGGGCACTGCGAACGAGCCCACTTAGCAGGTCCTACATCCATCAAATGTTCCTATGCTGCGGGGCTTCTACGCGCAATCATCGTCATCCTCTTCAAGTATTTCCCATTATCATACGTATATGCAACTCTTTGGTACAACCCGACAATGAGCTTTCCATACGTTCTCATATAGTTACTAAGATGATAGTAACAAAGACCATGTGTTGCGTCGGGGAATACAACACTCATAGCATGGGCAATTGATGGGTGTTGATCCGAGACAATCAACGTCGAATCTGCACATCCATATGACCTCGAAGTCTTGTCATGAACCAAACCCAAGATTCATTGCTCTCAGCAGGTCCTACACCGAAAGCCAAAGGGTATATTTGCTCGTTTGCGTCCTTCGTCACAGCAGCATATAATATACCACAGTTTTTACCCTTTAGGTGTGTACCATCGACTACTATCACCGGCCTCATACAAAGAGGGTAAGCAACTCGAGTTGCTCCAAGAGCGACAAATACATATTTAAAGCGCCCATTATCATCGAGCTCAAGATCAGTGATAGTACCTTCATTGGTTTGCTTCAACATGTGTAGATAACTGGGCAGTAACTTGAAGGTCAAATTTTCCGTATATCACCTCGATAGCCTTATTTCGCCCCCTCAAAGCGAGATCGTATTTGACGTGCACGCCATACTCAGCTCGCAGCTCGTTCATGATCATTCTTGGTGTCATAATTTTGCAATCACGTTGAATTCTTTTCACAAAGAAAGCTCCAATTACATTGGAGTGCACATTTATATTTTGAACATTTCCTAGTTCATCCTTGCACGTGTGACGCCCATTAAACCTATGGACATGCCAAGATGTCTCATCGCCCTGGGCGCGTAAAAGGAAGGGACATTTCTTGGAATGTTTGCATGCCAAGTACAGTCTATCAGGTTCCGATCTTTGTGTAACACATTCGGCATCGGCTTCCAAATTCCATAAACCGGCTGCAATGTGGACCTCCTCCTTGGTATAATACATCGCGCCTTCCACCAACCCCTCAACATTCGGGTTTTCTTCAATGCATACAGCTGAAATGTTGGGGCGGATAGGGACCATCGGCACTATCCAATTCACCATGGGGCCTTCGTCGACTGCATTGTTAGCTTCATTTGGATCAGGATAAAACAACTGTAACAGTTTCTGCATCCCACCTTCTTCTTGAATCCATGTTTTGTATTCAGCAAACAAGGCCCTATTCATATTCCTCCTCCTAGAATTGGCTCTAGGTTCGTCATCACTCTCCAATTCAACTTCTCCTTCTCTTTCTACTTCTTCTTCTACTTCTTCTTCTTCATCATCTTCATCTTCATCTACTACTGATTCTTCTTCCGATTCTTCTTCTGATTCTTCTTCATATTCTTTATCGTTTGCATCTTCATCGTCCTCATACAATGGTTGTTCTCCATGCTATACATGCGAACCTGTTTCCTAATTTAGGTCTGGGATAGTATTTCCTCGTTCAGTCGACTCATGATTAAATGAACCAAGATAAGAGTCCTCGAACCAAGTTGACGAAGCAGTTGTCCTCCCAAGCGCATCCACCTCCACATCAGCATCCCAATTTCTACTTGCGTTGTATGAATTGGACGGTGACATCCTATAATAATCGTAAGAAGGTACGTACGGTACTTGATGCTCATAAGTAGGGACATATGAATGTACTGGAGCCTCTCTAGCGCCGCCATGCGAGGAGGATGCGCCGCCATGCGAGGAGGATGCTTCACTGTTTCCACACACATAAACAATTGGAGATAATTCTTTTCTGCACAATTCGGCAAAATCCTCGTTCTCCGTCAAACGATATTTGATACTTCGGCGATTCCGTGATGTCTTCAAATAGAAAACATCAAAATCTCGTTCGAAAGAGCTAATCACATCCCTTATTTTTCAAATTGGACACCATCAATGCATATCCTTCAATAGCTAGAGTATGTTGTTGGCCACCATTGTAGACACAATCAACTCAATCGCCTCCGTACCGTAGATTCAAGTACACAAACGACATCTACAACAAAATTTTACACAAAATTAATTACAAAATTTAACCAGAAGATAATTATATAATTAAAAAACATAAACCGCTCAACAAAACCAATAAACCGGAAAATGCTAATGTGATATATATACGAATTCTAGCCCAAGAAAATCTAAGACTAAATTCAACTCGAAATCAAAGAAATCAACCAAATTCAAGAAATCTAAAACTATAAACAAGAAATCAATCCAAGAAATTAATCAAATTCAACAATACAAGTGATTCATTCCAAACCGTATGAAATTCAATTAGAATAAAACCTAAGAACAATTAAGATGACCAATTCTCGACCACAGTTGAATTTTGGCATTCTAGTAAAAAAATAATAGGTATTTAAACTAAAAACGTCAATTTAAGCTGAAAATGATGAAACCGGTCGACAAAGTCGCCGAAAAGTTGAAACCGGTCATCATTTTCCAGCTTAAATTGACGTTTTAAGTCGAACTACGTACAAACCGGTCGACAAAGTCGCCGGAAAAGTTGAAACCGGTCGACCGGTTTCAACTTTTCCGGCGACTTTGTCAACCGGTTTCAGCATTTTCAGTCTACAAGTCACATATTAAGTCGAACTACGTACGAACCGGTCGGAAAAGTAGAAACCGGTCGACCAGTTTCAACCTTTCATCGACCGGTTAGACAATATTCACCGTTTAAACAACATATAAAACGTAATTAACTGTATTTCGGTCTTAAAAAAAGCTTTTTAAGATATATTTTGCCGATTACACGATTTCCTCTCACGGAGCTAATAACATACAAATTTTTTTCTTTCAATAATTTTGAGGGAGTATGACAAAATGAAAATAATGCACACTCTATTATCAGTGGATAGTACACTCTAACAGTACACTCTATTATTTCACTACAGTGCATTGTATTATTTCACAATTGTGTAGACAGAAATTAAATGAATTACGAAAAAAATTGATGTGACATGTGAAATGTTACATCATCAATTTGATCCCATTCTCAAATGGGTAGATTTATATGTGGGCAAAAAAAATGGGTAGTTTTGGGGTTGGGTGTTTCAAAATGGTTAGAAAAGAATATTTACACAAGAAAATACCCTTTTTATTTTGAATTATGAATATATATTGGAATATTGGTTTTAAATCTATTTTTAAAGTAAATATATTTAGTTTTTATTTATTAAATCAAATATGGTATTGTTAATCTTCTCCGAGAGTAGATTAACGTGATATATTCATATTCTCAAGATCAATATGTGGTGAGTGAGATATGAATGTTTAAAGTGTATTGTTGGTGGAGTTGATTCATTGGTTAATACTCCTTCCTATTTTTTATAATAGTCATTTTAGCTATTTGCACAGGTTTTAAGAAATTTAAATTTTGTCTAAAATAGCTTCAATTAATATTATGTGTCTATTTATGAATGAAAGGATCTCAATGCATAATAGAGGGAATAAACATTATTTAATAGGGACATTATTGGAAGAATAGCGTAGAACGACATTTAAAATTTAAAAAGAGAAAATCCCACAGTAACTATTATAAAAAATAGGATGAGTAAATGTTTAAGGTGTCCCATATTGATTATAGATCATTTATTTAGCTTGTTTAAAAGTAATTAAAAAAAATGGGCTTATATCAATTGGGCTAAGTGGACAAGAGAGCTTAGGCTCTCGCGCGCCACCGCCGTTCACCGGCTCGGCTTAGACCTCACGGCCCTGGACTTGGACCTTGGCAATTGGTCATTTGGGTGGTCTTTGGGCCTGTACTTGGGATTACCTTTCTTTTGGGCCAGTAACTACCAGTAACTCCTCCACTACTCAATAATGGGCGGGATTACGTTGAAACTGCCAACGACTCCTTAATGAGTTGACGAAACCGCCAATGAGCCTTCATGGCTGAGTTAATTCCCCAGGTGGTGACGAGCCTATAAATAGAGGCGTCAGACACACCGCAAATCGAGCATCTCTTTGCATCTGTACTTCTTCTCTTCTACATAGTACTATTTTTCCGAGCTCAGTCCTCGCCTCTGTCCATTTCGTCGGAGCTCCAAGGTCCTGCGGGGTTGCTGCCTTCGAGACGTTACCCATTCTATCTTTGGGGACGATACGTCAAAAACCGAGAGCACTACCGGGGCATATCTCGTCTTGTGGAAAGAGGATCTTCCTCGGCTCAGCTTCTTTTGTTCTGTTTTTCATTTCGTACTTCGTTTCTTTGTAATTTAGTTATGATTTCTTGAGTTGTATTACGCTCGACAAATCTTATGTATTTCTGATTTTTTATTAAGTCTCCAACAATATACACATATATACATATATAATGATAAGCAGCATGATGCCATGATTGGTAATCATGCAAGAGAACATCTTTCAGCAAATAATTAACAGATTTTGTCAATTGTGAGTATCTAAAGAAGGAAGAGCTGATTGGTCTGAGTCAAATTTCCCTTTAATTTTCTAAGAGCATCAGCAGTGCCACATCCCCAAATTCAGGATTTTGCTGACATCATAAAACACACATCATCATATTCCCATTATCTTATTTTACCCCCAACAATACATTCCAAAATCAGGATTTTGCTGACATCACTGCACACCTCATTTTCCACTTATTTCGTATTTATTTAACATTCCTCGAATTTTATTGAATCTTTTCATATTTTTAACTTAATATAAATTAATTTGATATTATTTATTTTAATTTAATAATAAAAATAAATTTAAAAAAAGGAAAAAAAAAACACTTATTGAAATGTAAATGTTGGATAGAAAAAAGAATTAAAAAGGCAAATAAATTAATTAAAAAAACAATTATGCAACACCATCGAATGAAAAAAAAAACAATTATATATAATATATTAAAATGTAAATGTTGGATAGAAAAAAGAAAAAGGAAATACAAAAAAGAAAGGAAAAAAAAAAAACATGAACTTCAATCGGTGAACAGCAAATATTCCTCTTCATCTGACAACTTCCGGGGATGCGATTATGCATCCCCTCTCTCAGAGCATCCACAGTGATGCATCCCCATTTTCAGGATTTTGCTGACATCATCAAAGACACATCATCATATTCCCCTTCTCTTATTTTACCCCCAACAATACATCCCAAAATCAGGATTTTGCTGACATCACTGCATACCTCATTTTCCACTTATTTCGTATTTATTTAACATTCCTCGAATTTTATCGAATCTTTTCATATTTTTTACTTAATATAAATTAATTTGATATTATTTATTTTAATTTAATAATAAAAATAAATTTAAAAAAAAAAGAAAAAAACACTTATTATTTTTTACTTAATATAAATATTTTCTTGAAGGGCTAAAAAAAGATAATTAAAACTAATTAAAAAAGCAAAAAAATTGAAAAAAAAAAAACAAAACAATTATACATTAATACTACCATCGAATGAGAAAAAATGAAAACAGTTATTGTACATTTGTAATTGTACGCAATAAAATCGGATGGCAAAAAAAAAAAAAAAAAAAAGGAAAGGAAAGAAAAAAGAAAGAGAAAAGGCTACAACAAGGAATGAGAACAGTAATTGAACAGTAATTTTTCACTTTTTGAAAACAAAAACCCGGGATGCAACAGAGCATCCCCTCTCTCCTCTCTCTTCTTAACTACCTCCCCCATTTTCATCCACAATGGTCAAAGTTGAGGATGCATCCTCTTGTAGAACCTCCACTGTGGATGCTCTCATCAATTCCTTTACCATTGTGGGGATGCATCCCATACAAAAACCTCCACTGCTGATGCTCTTAATTCATCACATTGTATCAATATTATTAAATTGTGGGGCTATATATATACTATAATTGTTAATAAATGTGATACTTCCAACCAAATAATGTATCTAGACTGCCTATTTAACCTTATAATTAAGGAGCACAAATTCTTCAATAGTTAGAAGATAATCTATCCACTATCAATTCGCTTTCGAATGTACGAAAAATCACTCAGTAGTAATACGTTTTCCCTTTAGAGGTGTGTTTACGGGTGAGCGTGGATCAATCTAAATTAAGAAAAACCAAACCTGCATCTAATAATTTTTTGTATATATTCAGCCGGCATCTAATTAACATAAACTAAATCATTTTTAGCATTTAATTTTTGTAAAGATTTTGTAGCTTTTGATAATATTCCTTCCACAAAATGAGATTTAGATACGCCGGCGGTTTTTGAATATATACTCGTCCACTTTTTGACGGCGCAAAGCTGCAATTTTTTCAAGTTTAAGCAAATAATTATTCTATAAACTTTGTACTAATATATTTAATTATTACTAAGAAAAAAGCATGAAGAAGATTTTGTGATCTGAAATTGAAGCTTTTCTGCCCCATATATATTAATTTAAGTTTCATTTAAGGATAAATGTGGTGGAATATTATCGACTTTTTGGAGCAAATCTGGTTTTAGTTCACTTTAATAGTGATTTTGATGTTTGCATAAAATTGCACAGAACTGATGTTGCATGATTAGTTGAGAAGATTGTACCAAAAATTTAATTAATTTATTGTTTTTTTTTCTTTTATTTTGTCCTAATATACCTCTCAGGCTCTCACATCTATATTTGTCCACCATTGCGATTTTTTTTGATATAATTTGGGGAAGTTATATCATTACATACGAAATTAGTTCGGATCCTTTACTGCCTATCAGTAGGGTTGTAAACGAATGGAATCAAATCGAATCGAGTTAAATATAACGGTATTTGAATCGGATTCGTTAAACTATTAGCGAACTCGAATTCAAACCCGAATAATATACGAATGTGAAATCCAGATTTGAATTTGTATTCGCAAGTTTGCGAATAGTTTAACGAATCCGAATCGAATACTAATATTTGTTTCGATCCATTTTATTTTTTCTATTATATTCTAATTATACAGTAATATTTTAGTGTTTTATCAAAAAAATGAACTGTATTTAAACTTTTTTGATTGGGTTCAATTGTTTAACATAAATTAATGAACCTAATAAATGGACTTACAAAAAGTATTATATATATAATCATAATCGAATACTTAACGAATATATATCTAATCGAATATCATACATTTAGTATTTGTATTTGATTAAAAATCGAATCATAAATTATATTTTTTATCGAATATGTATCATAAAATATCGAATACAAATACACCTAAACAAATACGAATCGCGAATCAAATCAAAATTGTTTGATTCGTTTACAACCCTACCTATAAGTGTGTCATCATCTATTGCATTTGTAGATAATTGACATGTGACATAATTAATGATCCAAGATTTTAAAAGTTTAAGCCCTATAATTGTCACGTGTCAATTATCTATACATGCAATTGAGAATGCTACACCGATAGGTAATAAAGGATCTCATCTGCTACGAATTAACAATTTCTTCTTATACAAGAACTAATTAATTCTCCTACAATATAAAGTGTTGAGAGGATTTGAATCCTAAAATAAGGAAACAAAAAAATACTCCTAATAAGTGAACATAGTGTGTTCCACCAAATTCTTCAAACTCTTGCTCTCTGTTTTCTAGATTTAGGTCATAATTAACCAGGAAAAAAAAATCTTCTTGATCCATTATATGTTCATGTACTACCTTCGTCATGCCAAAAACGTTACATTTCCTTTTGTCAATTTCTGACACGTTTTTCCACGCTTCTTGTTGATGCGTTTTAAAATAGATTTTTGAAGAATTTTTTATTTTACGGGATACTATGATAGTTGTATTATCTCGCAAAAGAAAAAATTCTTCAAAAATCTATTTTAAAACACTTCATCAAGAAGCATGGAAAAACGTGCCAGAAATTGATAAAAAGAAATGTAACGTCTTTGGCGGGATGGAGGGAGTAGTATTTTATACTATGGTTGTGTTTCTTTGATGCGAAAGAAAATGAGAGAAAATAGAAAATAATCCTTTAATTTTATACTTTTCTCACATTTTATCAATGAGAAAGAATTTTACTCCTTAAATTGAAGAAAATATTTACAATTAACATCATATTGAGGAGATAATATTTTATGACCATTATAGCGCAAATGAAGGGGATAATAGAACAAATGTGAGAAAATGAGAAAAATAAGGAAGATTTAAAGGGTGAATATCTCTTTTCTTTTGCATCAAAGAGAATACAACCTATATGTGCTCTTGCCGAAAAGAAAATGAGTTTATTTGACGAAATGAAGGGAGTAATACACACGTTAATATTACTATGTTGCGTTCTCTTTGATGAGGAAAAAATGAGAGAAAAGAAAAAAAGCCACCCTATAAATTTCACCGTTCTTGTCATCTTTTCTTACCTTTTATCAATGAGGGAGAATTTTACTCCTTAAATTAGAGAAAATATTTATATCACCAAATTTGAGAGATAATATTTTATCTCCATTGTAGTGCAAATGAAGGGAAAAGAATAGAAAATGTGAAAAAAGATAAGTAATAAGAAAGATTTTAAGTGTGATTTTCTCTTTTCTCTCATTTATTTCATAGTCATTTTAAGAAAGATTTTAAAATGAAAAAAGAAAGATCGAAAGAAAGAGACCTACATGAAACAATAGGGGCAATGAATGAACGTAGGTAAGTGGTGTGGGGGTGCAAACACATGTGCACATGTAATTGAGAATTGAAATGTACACGTATCTTCACCTTTTTCCTGCTATGGAAATTCTCTCTTTTCCCACCTGCAATCTTTAATCTAATCAAATTTACCTAGCTACATACTGTAATTTTTTTTTGTACAGTTGATGGAAATGAAATGAAATTCATTCGAGTTGAAGAATTTATTTGGATATTGGTGAGAACTACTCCCTCCGTCCTTAAATAAGTGTCCCGAGCCGCCAAAAATTTTGTCCTTAAATAAGTGTCCTATCACATTTTTCCAAGCAAAAATTACACAAAACTACCAAAACTACCCTTTCTTGAAAATCTAAAAGTGGGATAAAGATAAAAATAAATAAATAAATAATCAAGGATTTTAAGGGCATAAGTGTCAATTTACCCTTCTCCTTGGTTTGCACAAAATGGCGGCTCGGGACACTTATTTAAGGACGGAGGGAGTACACTAGTACTGCTGCATGTACTGGTACAATTGTTGTTGTCTGATAGGAGAGGAGTAATTAAGTTGACAGCACGAATGAAACTAAAGAATCCGGAGAGACAAGAATCTAAGTGCTTGTTTGGTAGAAAAAGTGTGATATGTTGATGGAATAGTAAACTATGATATCATGGTTACTATTAAAGTGCAAATTCTAAACATGGGGGAGAGGTGTGATAGGAATTCATGGTGTAATAGTGTATTTAGACCGGGCCGGAGAATAGTAACGGGCTTTCAACTTTTTGAATCATGAATACCAAACATGTGACAAGGGTGTGATATCTTGATTTAACCCATGATATCTCCCCTACCAAACATGCACTAAGTGTTGTTGATCTCGAGAAGACCATGAACATGAATCGTAGGTTGATGGAACTAGAGAGAGAGAGAGAGTAGAGTTTGATTTTGTAATAAGGGGAAGGAAACAGAAGTGACAGAAAGCCTTGTTGGTCTGATGAAAGCAGCTTTACACTGCTTCACACACTTGCATTCTTTGTTTCCACCCATTTCTATATTTCATGTCAATGTTTAACTTGGTTCTTCGTTATGGAAAAAAGCTCATGTAAAAACATGTTTGGAGGAGCGAGACACTTATCTTGCTCGCATAGAGCATACTATGTCCACCGACAACGTGACAATTCATCTCTTAGATATTTGTAAGTAAGTTATAATGAATTAATGCATAACTACACATGACTGATGAGCAGGAGAACCTTAAAAATCTTGTCAATTATTGGATTCAAACCCTAATCCCGGTGCTTCGGTTAAATACTACTTCGTACTTCAAATTTCTTGAGATCTATTACTCTTGGAGCCGAGTCTGTCTTTTTCTATATGACCTCTTTTATTATTTAAAACCTTGTATATGAATATAAAGGGGCCACTTAAGAAGAGTCGACGGATGAAGTATCTGATAGTATTAAATATTCTATAGAAAAAATATACTGTATATGTAAAAAAAATGTAATAGGGGGCGGCCACCACCTAAATGGATGGATCCAATGCAAGAAAGAGCAGTTCCAAACTGTACAAGGTGTCCTCAGGAGCAAATATATATATATTGAGATAAGATTCACACTACAATTTCTTCAAATTATTCTTTCATAAACAGTATTTTTGACAGACATGTTTCACTATCTATAAATATAAATACTATAAAGCTTATATTCAATTCCAACGACACATTTTTCTTTGGACTATCCAAATACCCTTAATACATCAGGGATAAAAAGGGTACATATCAATCTCCTCTTGTTACAATGCATTGTCAATATTATTTTAATGCATCGGTTATCATAATGGATTTGCAGTGTAATCTTATAATGCACTGATTAATCTGGACGGTAAATCACATACGTACAACTCAACAGTCCAGATCATTAAAATTTTCCCATTTCTTACCATTTTTTTTTTTATTTCACCTTCAACTTTTGAAAGCAAGAAGAATAAAAGAAGGTGGTCCTGTAGAGGAATTAAGAATGCAAGATAGGTTAATGGAGAGATGAATTGCAAAGCTATAGTAGACTCAATTAAGGCTACACAAGAAGAATCTTAATTCTCTCATACAAATATACAACCTTTTATTCTCATCAATTCCACACAATAAATCACATGTCCATTTCCTTTTCATTTTTTCTTGAGAAGGAGTATAGTAGTAGTAGTAATAGTAATAGGCTCTCTTGCTAGAGTATGGATGCATGTGATGCTACAAACATACCTAGAGAAGAAAACAGAAAAGAAATAAACAAGAAGATTGTAACTTCCACAGTGAGATAGAGAGAGAGAGAGAGAGAGAGAGAGAGAGAGGCACAAACCCTAGAGAGAGAGAGAGAGGTGAAGTCATGGCTTCTTATACCTCTCAAATATTTCCATCCACCCCTCCTCCACCATGAGGATTGTAGCTCCCATTCCACGGGGAATGGTAGTTATAAGGATACCCATAGCTATTATTAGGCGCTTGATAAAATCCTCCCCCACCGCCGTTGTCGCCGATCCTTCTGTACTCCGGCGGGCGGTGGCGCGGCGGCGGCGGCATGATGGGGACGGCGGCGGCGGAGGCGAAGCGGATGAGGTCGGCATTGGCGGCGTCGAGCTCCTTCTGGAGGCGGTCGACCTGGCGCTGGAGGAAGGAGATGGCGCCGACGCAGCCGTAGACGGGGTCACGGACACGCGCCTCGGCCTCGTAGGCGAGGGAGTTGACGGCGTCGTCGCGCTGGTGGGGGAGGAGGTCGTTGAGGAGCTTGGAGACGTTGCTGGCGCCGAAGATCTTGTGGACGTTGGAGAACTTCTGCGGCTCCTCCGGCGGGAAGTAAGGGGCGAAGATGCACCCCGGCATGCACTTCCGCCGGAGGAACTTGCAGGCGGCGCAGGGGGAATTGTACGAACTGGAGGAGGAGGAAGCCATTGATATATACTACTAGTATATATATGAAGCTACCTTTCTCTCTGCAACAAAATTATAATTAGTAGGAGAAATTTTTATCATCGATCTCAAATAATTAATTTTTTTTTTAATTTTATTTTGACCCTTATAAAAAAAATAAAAAATTAGGGGACTTCATTTCTAGGTTGAATCATTTCTAGAAAAAGAGAAATAGTGATTAATTAGGGTAGATTTAGATTGAAAATATTTGAGATCTGTAATTATATTACACTACTATATTGCTATATGTGCCAGTTTTAACATCATTTATCAAGCTTCTTTTTTTTTTTCCTGTAATTTTCTTTTCTCTCTGTATATATGTATATATGTTTGGTGATTATCAAGAATTCATTTCTGTTTTATTTTTTTTCCTTTTGGAATAATAAATAAAGGGGCCTAGAATTAGCTAGTTTAAACATAGCTAAAATAAACCTGAACTGCTTCATGCCCTTATACAAGATACCAATAATTCTGGAACCTGGGCTTTAACTTTATTCATCTGAGCTAAATATTCTCAGTATCATAATTAGCTCAATACTGCAAAACTGTCCAAGAATCGAAGATTTTTAAGACTCCGGAGTTTAAATCGGTTAAGAAATCTTCAAACACAAAGTATGTTAGTATAAAAATTCAATCTTTAACTTTACACAGTAAAAGAAAGGTCATTATTCTGTAAATCCAAGATGAGATCTAGTCAGAGTTAATGCAGAATCGAAAAGGGTTTGTAAGAAATCAGCTTAATTTGAAATGTAATCATGCTTGCTAATTAAGTAAACACTGCAAATAAAACCCTAGATCGATCAAGAAAGCGTCGGTGCAAACAAGCATATAACTATCAAGCTACTAATTACTAAATGATCTTAACCTTTTAATTTCCAAAAGAAATTAAATTGAAAATGTAAATTGAAAGAAAAGAATATAGTAAAGCAGGTAGCAAAAAGTACTAATACTGATTCATCAATTTTACCCTTACTCTAGTTTCTCTTTGATCAGAAGAAGCAAAAAAGTAAACTACCTTTTCCCTTGCTTGTGAGATGTTTCAAAACTTAACAGTACTGTTGTTTGCTTCTTCTAATGAAGTTTCTTCATAGAGAGAGAGAGAGAGAGTCAAAACTGCAGCAACAGAAAAGAACTTGAGAGAAGCTAGCTGAGGTATAGTAGTTGGAGTTAACTTCTGATTAATGAGGGAGGAAAAACCCTAAATTGAAGGAGAGAATGTTTTTTCTAGTTAGCTGGAAAAGAGGAAAAGGGTAAAATAATGGATGGAAGGGGAGGCAAAGAGCATTTAGTGGGATGGAGAAGAGAATGTAAGGAGAGAGGGACAGAGACAATAACAAATGAGAGGTACTTACACTATAAAAAAGATGACTGTGACACTGCAACTGCATCATCTCTCTAATTATTTTCTGATCTCTCAACATTTACCCTATTTTTTCCCTCTCTCCAAAGATAAACCAAAAATATCTCCCAAATTTATTTATTTATTTTTCATTTCATTGTTTTATACGTACTTTTTATTATGTACTATATATTTTCTTTGTTGACCCAACTATCGTGAACCAATCGTGTACCAAAATCGAATTTTTTTTTTTTTTTGATCTCCAATTTCCTATAATAGTACTGTATGAGTTTGTCTAGCTAATATTATTATCAACTAATAATGGTTACCTAATCCAATTAGTGTATGTATAGAATTATTGTATGGCATTTGCATTCATGTTTTAACCTAATAAAATTGAAATTGAATACTCGATAATAAACTATAATTGGATTGGTCAAGAGCCCTAGTCGTTTATAGGTTGAATCATAAAATCGAGAAATTGAAGAAGAAAATATAATTAAATTATGAAAATCGATTTGTATTGAATATATTGTAATGGGGATAGAGGATCTCACTCGTACGTATCAACGAAATGTGATCATTTAACATGATGTGTAATAGAAGATCCACTAACACATTATATACTAACATCACTATCCTAGGTTATGAGTAGGGGAATCTGAGGCTGCTTCTAAATACACATTCATGAAATGTGATTTGCAGATTGTTGATCATAATCCTTATATACTATAGTATTAATTAATTAATTAGGGGTTTTTTCTGATTTTGTGTGGTCAAAAAAAGTGGGCTAGTGAAGGAATGAATATATCCCTTGCTAACATCTTAATTTAATTGCAATTATACTAATTTTCTTTTCCACTGCTAGGATAGGATAAGAGATTTCAAGAATTATTTGCTAACATAATGGGACTAATTTATTTTGACTTATTTAATATATGTAGAGAAAGTCTTCCTTAATTAACTGTGTCTACTGTTGATGTTACAATGTTAAGCTAATAAGTTTTTTATTTAAAGTTTGATTTATTTCTTTTCCTTTATATTGTTCAACTTTCAAAGGTATAATCTATTTTAAGGTATTATTTGTGATTATATTTTAAAATTATATCATAATCACGTCAGTCAGTTATAACACGTTAAGTTTTTTTATAGTGGATAAGGAAGCATTCCTTTACATATGTACAATTTAGAAATTAATCTTGATAAGTAGACTCCCTTCAAATTGTCCTAAAAAGTTTCTCGTTACATACTCTATCATCTATTTATTTAAATTTGCCAAATAAAAATAAATTATCGTGTCATTGAATTATATATGAGATTCTCTATTTCGAATTTAGTGTTTCATTTGACTGTTCAAATGGGGTCACAACGTAAGGCTTGTGTTTTTCGAAAAGAAATTACTCTTTCCGTTTCTTTTGAAATGGTCACATTCTTTTGGACATGCATATTAAGAAAAATGAGTTTTGTTGTATAATAGTGGTGGTCAATATATTTAAAATGGAAGTTTAGTGTATAAATGTAGTGTATTAAGGGGTTAACAGGGTGTGCACATGAGGTTGAGCCAAAGTAGGAAACTAACAATTTCAAATAACATGTCTCAAAACGGAAATGTTGTCATTTCAGAAAAAAAACAGAGGAAGTAGCCTAATATGTGGCTTTACAATATAATTATATATCCTAGAAATAGTATAATTATCAAATAGTAGAATAATTTTTGGTAGCACGAATCTACGAGCTAGTAACTCAGAAGATAAAACTGAAAAATGGACTGATTATCTTCTGTAGAACGGTATATTAGCACAAAATGAATGTTGGTAAATATTCTTCCGTTTTATTCTAATTGTCCATAAAAAAAAATGGCACAGTAACCAACAGTGGCGACGCCAATGTGGGGCAATGGGGATACAGCTGTACCCCCCAAAAAAAAATATTATGAGTATTTTCTCCCGTCCCACCGAATAGTGTTCGTTTTTATATTTTATGTCTCACGTATATTTAAGAAAATCCCACTATTCTGTAGTACAAAGGAAGTATATATTAATTTTTGCTCATTAAGTTGATATTGATTTTTTCGATTGCTACTGCAAGTGTCGAGAGAGAGTTTTTTCGAAAGACTTGATGCTAGATAATTTTTTTCGCACCCCCGAATTATAATTTCTGGAGTCGCTACTAGTAACCAATGCTATAAAAGATAGTGAGATTATATTACTATTAATTGTGAGAGTACAATTTTTTCACTTTAAATAAGTAGACAATTAAATAAAAAAATTTTAACAAAAAAAATATGAATAATTAGCATGGGACGGAGGGAGGGAGTAGTGGAGAACCTCAAACGGATATTCTGATACTATTGCACCCTTCCAATTGCAATCACTTAATATAGCATATTTTAGTTTCATCGGAAATGTTTATATACTCATTATGCACATACTAAGTATGTTCGCGGCTCATATGCTATTGCTACATCGATAATTTTTTTTACGTAAGATTTGTTTGTTTCAGAATATAGAGTTTAATTTTTTAAAAAGATTTAATTTTAGGAAATATATTAATACTCCTTCCATCCTATTTCAATTGACTTGTTTCATTGTGGCACATGATTTTAACCGAAGTGTTAAAAGTGAAAAATAAGGGGTTTACAATGAAAAGTAAGGATTAATTCTTTCTATTTTAAGAAACATGCCAGTTAAAGTGGAACATCCCGATTAAAAAAGGAAGCCAAGTGAAATGAGACTGGAGAGTAGCACATTTCCTTAAATACATACCATCATCGCCATGTTATCATCGTCATGTTATTCATAGACACATTAAATATGACTATTGTCACTGTGTATAACATTCTTCTTACTTTCACCCCCTTCAACTCAAAAACAAAGAAAGATTATTGATTTATTGTAAAAACTTAGAATTTATTAATTATAATTCATAATAAATCCAATCAACAATCTCTTAAATAATTGCATTCCCCACTAATTATCAAAATTCGTAACAAAGAATCTTCTATTTATAGATTATTCCTTATCATGAAATGCCCCATTTATATTTTAATCATGGTCCATACATTATACCTTATCATTTTATTTCATCTACTTAATTAGTTTAATACTATATATTAATAGAACGAATTTAGAAGAATAAATGTTGACTAATTACTGGCTCTTTTGAAGATATGGTATCATAGCTATTTTCAATCATTTTCAACCAAGATTTACTCTTTAATTCCTCAATACTTTTTCAAGGTTATATTCTTTTTTGCATCTTGACTTTAATACTTCTCGACTAAAAATGTTCTAATTAAATCATTTTTAAAATAAAAGTTGTAAATCAATAGAAAAAAAAAAAGCTTGGCATTTCTAGAGAGATTCTGGTGCCTAATTCCATATTGTGCACCATCCAATTTAAAAATTATTCAAGTGCTAAGGTTGAAAACCTTGTTTTATTTGTATAATCGGTGGAATACTCCCTTATCTATCGTAGAAACTCATAATATGTCCACAGATGGACAAATATACACCCTAACTCAGTTTTAAATAAATAAATAAATAAATAAATAAAAGAAAAGTAAATCTTGTCACTATTACATCTGCGGTGTGTACATGAAGAGTGCTCACAGTAGACAAATGAGCGTTTATGCATATCGTCGAGCGTATGTAATATCTCTTTGATGACGATATGATTACCGAAGCATGCAAAAGGGAATATATTTTAGATCATCAAAGATTTCTTTTTGTGTGTGTGTGGATTTAAACAATCAAGTTGGTTAATTTAATAATCTTTGTGAATTAATGATTCGATTATAGAATTGTTATGCTCGGCAAACGCCCAATTTGGGTTGTTAGGTTGAGGTCTACATCTAGTTGAATAATTAAAAGAGATCTTTTTTCCCTTTTTCTTTTATGAATTCATTAGTTGAAAATTTAAAATTCGAGAAGGTTGTCATATTCATTCCATAGGCCAACACATGTACACTGAGTCCTTCTTTTCATTTTTTTAAAGAATGAGTTGAAACAGTTAGTTGTATCCAGGGACGGAGCCACAATGGGGCCAGGGGGGCCATTGGGCCCGGGTAAGATTTTTTTTTTTTTTTTTTTTTTTTTTTGTATTTGACAAATTATATTATAATCAAATCCTAAAATTAAAAATGACCGCATTTTTTTCCTCCAAATTTGATATGTGGCGATACCATTACATGATTCCGACCTCCAATTTCATAACATGCAGATAAAAATTTCTCTCATTTTCAAATATTCACTACTGACTTTTGTTTACGAAATTTTGTCTTTAGATATTCACCATAATGAAAATAGTATTTTGATTGAGTACTACATTAGTACTATTTAATTGTTATTTTGTTTTAAAACTCTCATGAACTTCTAAATTAAAATTACTCCCTCTATTTTTCTTGCAACAGCTCTATTATTTTACACTTAAATATATTCTAAAAAACGCGTAAAAAAGAAGAAGGATGGAGTAACTATTTTGGACCCCCCATGAGCAAATGTCTGGCTCCGTCACTGGTTGTATCTCACTAGACAACAAAGTACAACTTAGTATGATGAATTTCCAGTGTTCTAAAAGTCGCCGCCTAGGTGGCTGCCTAGGTCCGCCTAGGCGGCGCCTAAGCGCTAATCACTATCTCGCCGCCCGATTAATATGTAATCCGCATAGGCTTTAAGCGATACTCTAACGAGCCGATCTTGAAGCTTAATCAATAGTATATATGTATTAATTAATCGACATTTAAACGAACTATGCTACTCTATCCATGATTTTTTATTTATAATTATGAAATCAGTCTATCAGTTGTCATACTATGCGTATTTATTATAAATATGTAAAAATAGTAAAAATAAGCATTGTAGTTCTAATCAGCCTAGGCCCCGCCTAGGCGCTAATCACCCCTCCACCGCCCTGACTAGCGCCAAACGAATTTTAGAAAACTAAAATTTTCCAACGACTAATAAATCGTCAATTCAAATCAGAGTGAAGGAAAAATAAGGTATAATTATTGATCTTTCTTTATTAGTTAACAAAAAACTATCAGATGGCAAGCATGTATTTCAAATAGACATCAAAGTACAACCATTGATAAGTCGGAGGTTTGAATCACCGTGAAAGAATATGAGATCTCATTATTGATCTTCCTTTGTTACTCTCACCATCCCGCTGATATGCAGTTAACTTTTTTTCCGACACAAAAATTAAGACAAAAATGATAGTGGTGGATAAAAAAGTGTGAATGAGTTTTAGTGGGTTAAAATTTTATCATTAAAGTAATACCCCTATATCAATAGGACGTACGGAAATAGAACTTATCTTTATATAAATGGGACGGAGGTAGTAGTTAACAATAAGTTAACAGTTAGTATACGTTGTTGACTTAGTAGTGGTAAAGACTAGGTCTCACTTCGAATCCTCCGTGACAAAAAAGGAAAATACTGAATCACTATCGACTTTAAACATCGTGTCAGTCCTCCAGGCCCTAAAGATCATGGATGGTGGGAGTATTAATTAGAAGTGTTTGAATAAAATTTACATGAACTAGTCCACTTTGAATCAATATGCCTAGTAGAAAAAACTACATTCATCACAGGCACTACAAGAAATTGATTTTTTTGCCACACATAATTAGCCATATCAATTTGATAATTTGCATTAGTTACTTACGTTTAAAATGTGTGGCAAAAAAACTTTAGTAACTTATATTTTATACTTATATTATTTTTATTTTTATTTTTATTTTTCTTTAACCATAATTCTTATTGTGATTGTTTTTCTTACGTGTCAACTTATTATAATATATTAGCTACACATAATTATTAATGATCCATGTGTGGTTAGTGACATTTAACAATTACATGCCTTTATATTTTTGTTTCTATTATATTATCCTATTTAATCAAAGGGGCACACTCCTGTGAGGCCGGCCTCACCGTGAGGCCGGATTAAGATTGACACTTTTGTTTATAAAGATTGACACTTTGAAACATTGACACTTTTGTTTACAAAGATTAGCACTTTTGAAACATTGGCACTTTTATTCATAATAATTGGCACTTTTACGAAAAATACGTTAATAATGAATATTAATTTCATGTTATGGAAATAAATAATATATATATATATATATATATATATATATATATATATATATATATATATATAAACCATAATATCAAAATATTATAATAAGTCGATAAAAAAAATATAAAATTTTTGATATCAAATAAATTGGCACTTTCATTCAGAACAATTGGCACTTTTATTCATTAAGATTGACACTTTTGCTGGAGAATTATATATCCTAAGTTTCAATTTATAATCCATATTCAACATTATAAAATTGAAGTTAAATACTAAACAATAATTATAAAACCCTAAATTCATATATGAACCCTATAAAGTAATTTTAAAATTAGTACATACATACAAATTACGTATAAATTTTTATTTATAAGATTGACACTTTTGTTCATAAAGATTAGCACTTTTATTAACAAAGATTGGCACTTTACTTAAACGGGTCGGGTCAACACGGACCGGGTCGGGTTGACCCGACCCGAAATTGAGTCAACCGGGTCGGGTTGACCACAGTTGGGCCGGGCCGGGTCGGGTTGGCAGGTCGGGCGGGTCAAGTGGATCCGGCCGCATGGTGCGGCCGGCCACATACAAGTTTTTGCCTTAATCAAAATCATTTTTAACTTTCTTATTATACGAGGCTAGTAAATTTATTAGCCATAATTATTAACAAAATTATATGTAGACTAACGATGTTTTAAATTAAAAATTATTAACTCTCAAAAAAGTGTAAGAATAAAAAAAAAATCGAAAGTTTAGCAACAATTAAATATAATCTCCTACCTGGCATATATATTCACATAATTATTTATTACTCCCTTCGTCCCATTTGATTAGTCCTATTGAATATTCATATATGAGATATATAATATTTCAATGTGACTAATTAAGTGTGACGGGGGACTACTCTAAGTTTCTCCATATTGGTACTTTAGACGTTGGTACATCTGAATTTTTTCAATCATTCTTTCATATTTGTAGGAAATTATTTACAGAAAAGAGCGAAGCTTGACAATGTGAAGTTAGCCATCATTCAGAAAGTCATGACATATTGCAGTGGAGAAGATCATAAGATATTCAGAAGGGTTCTATTAATGGTGTATAATACTCCCTCTATCTCACCCTAAGTGACTCACTTTTTATTCATATGTGAAATACTCTCTCTGTACCACTGGGAAATAGACATTTTCTTCGACACGAGAATTAAGACGGAAGTGATGATAGTGTGTTAAAGTGAAAGGTAGTAGGTTAAAGTGATGTGTCTAAATTTTATTGGGTTAGAATTTTCTATTTTTAAAAAGGTTCATATATCAGTGGGACATCCCGAAAAGGAAAATGTCCATTTATCAGTGGGAAAAAGCGAGTATATAATTATGAAATAAGTTACTTAGGAAGAAACTGAGGAAATTAATCTAATGAGACCTATATAATTGCCCTCCAATCCTATTTCCACGTCATGTATTAATGGTATGTAGTTCAAGATTGCCCTTAATTGACACAATTCTTCCCTCACTAAAAGGAAGAGAATAATTCTTTTTAACAAAAAGTAAGTAAAAGAGTATTGATAGGGTTCTAATGAGAATGTGTAGCTAGAAGTTTTGATCTAAAGGTAATAGGTGGATGATGAAAAAATATAGGTAGGTTTTGATGTAAAAGGATAAAGTTACAATCATTTTGTAGCTCTAGACTATAGTATATATATTTAAAACCCCATGAAGATGCTAATCCTACTTACTAGTATACTGCAAATGTAAATTAAACATGTATGATAAACTTACCATCCTGGGAAAAATAACTTGGATCATCTAAAGTTGAACAAAAAGGAGCAGTTAACATGGCTCCATAGCCTCCCTACATTTATTATTACAGCTAGCTTCCAAAATAAAGGCAACTAGAATGTTCAACACAAAGTTAAGATGGGTTTTCATGTTTCTTTTTCCGATTATTGTGATGGGGGTTGCAATCAACAGTGAGGTTTGGAGAAAGAAAAGTTTAGATCTCAGGAGTTTAATTTTGACATAGATGCTATCATAACAATCCTTCGTTTACAAGAGAATTTTACACTGGTTAGTTAAGAAGCCGACTAATGATGGGGACCAAATAGAAGTATGTACAAGGTTTGGCATTCAGGTATTACCTTGTTTCAACATCTCAGTGGAACGGAACAAAGCACGCTCATCCTCGTGAAAATTTGGACCAGAAGTAGACGAGAAAAAACAGAAGCAGGGCAAAAAGGATAACATGCATTACATGGTTTGATCCTTCCCAAATGATGCTCTTGTTGAGTCTCCTCATGTTGTTTTTCACCCCTGCCTGGGCTTTAATCAATGTCATTTGCTACAAAAGTGAAAACAGAGCAATGTCAGTTCTTTCCTCCTAATGACTTACTAGCTCGTCACATCCTTAGAAGGTTTCTAATAAAAAGCTATGAAAATTGCCCCCCAATATGTTTTCAGGGGTTATAGAACAACATATGTTAACAGCTAGCATTATTTTGCAAGATTTGAACCCTTAGCAGTTGATTGTAGATAACCAATGTATTAGTAAGTCATATAGATGAAGATAACCAATGTATAGTTGTCCTGTTATTGCTCAGAGTAAGCATTTGTTTAATTATTATACGCTTCTTCCACTTCAATCACTTATAGTCAACCTAGCAGGAATTTCAACAATTATCTTGATCTATGAACTAAAGACATGCCAGCCACCAACCAACTTAGCATAGCTAGATTTCCCATCTGAATAGTGAGACTATAAAATCGATGGCTATAGAATATGAAAAGGATATGCAGAAGCTGTAGACCTTAAGTAATGCCTTCTAACAATAGGTATGCATGGTCTCGGTCAGGCGACTATAGAGTCGAATAATGCAGTCCTTTGTTAAAATGCTGAGTATAGTGTGTGACATACCAGCTGATTCAGGAAATCACTTTGAAACTTTGCTTCTGTCTCAATCTCTTGAGCTACCTGCAATATTGCACAAGCAACCAACAGTTAAGGCCAAATAAACCTTAAATGAATGTAAACAACATGCAAATACATATATTTAATTATGTGGATTGCTGCAAGCAATGCTCAGAAAAGCTGCATTGTTCTTGAAAACTGTAACTTAAATATAAATCATCACATGTAATTGATCTAACCTTAAACAAAATTTACAGAAAAACAGAGAAGTGTAGATGGGAACTTGCATATTCAGGACAATCCAAAGTTATAAAACTCAATCATTATAAATCAGTACGATTATAAGGTAGGCTGAAGATTTGTTACAGTTTGTTCTGATGCAAATGGATTAATGAATGCTTATAGTTTAGTCGAGGAGTCATATGCTCAGAGAAAAAGGATAGATAACTTTATAGTTTTATACGTTTTTCCCTGGTCAGAAGTAAATACCACATGAAACATGGTTATATCACATTTCAGGCCAGAATCTACTACATACTCAAGCCATCCTAAAGATACTCTACACCTTCCTATAACTAAGACTGTGCTACAAAAGAAGTTCACAACATTGACTAACAGAAATCGGAGAACAGCTGGATAATGCAGAAGACTAACTCGGTACTCTGCACATGGGCACGAAAAAACTGATATAAAACGATAACGAGGGAAACTATGCTTGTCTATGTCTATATACTATATTAATAAACTATAAAAATAACAGATAAGCTATATCAACTTCCAGTCATTCTGGTCAAAGGGATTATTCAGAGACTCACTGGCCATATTATTAAAGACCACATACTGCACCGCAAAGTTTCTACATTCCATAACAAAAAAGAAATTAAAACCATGATTTAGCACAAGCCCCAGCACCGGAACTCATCTAGCAGCTCATAATCGAGATGATAAGAGACTAATCATGAATGTGTTGGCACGTGCCGACTCCAAGTAAATTTCTCATTCTGAACTTGAATCAATCTTCTGGATTGTTACAAAATTTGAATAGCTGATACATTATTCCATTCAGCAAGCACGGACAAAAATCCTTCTCTTAAACAATGCTTAACCCTAAGTAAAATTGCTCATATACAGTATTTACTAATTTATCACACACCACCACCATTTCTAGTACCTCCGAAACAAACAAAACCGATCACCATCGCAAGCACCTCGTCCAATAAAAAAGATGGAAAGGAGCAAAAACTCGAGAAATTTACTCACATCTCGAAGCCTACGAACTTGTTTCCGAAGACCGACCACCTCATCGTCAAAATCCCCATGCATCGGATCGATTCGCAGCTGAATCTCACCGGAATTGCCGCCATAACCCACCGGCCGCGTGCTCAATCCATCGCTGTAGCAATCCGCGATCAAATTGAAAATTGATCAGATATTAGCTTCAATCAACTATAAACAAATGGTATATGAGCTGGATTTGAATACCTTGATCTATACGGGGCAGCCATCGCCGAAATTCCCAAACTTCCAATTTCTTACGATTTACTACGATTTAGAGCCCTACTCGTCTCCATCTACATTACTATTTTTCATATTTATCTATTTCCAAAATATTTTAATTAAAATACAACTATTTAGTTTACTTAATTTCACCATTTTAAAAGTAACGGTTATATATTTTAATTGTTTCATTATTCTTAAACGAATATTTTTCTCTTTAAAATAAAATAGGAGGGGTTGTAATTGTATATATTTTAAGTTGTAGAATTGTAAAACATGTCTCGTAGTTTGGGATGCTAAACGGGTCAATCCATCGGTTTCGGACTAGCCCTATTGAGTTGAGGGTTATTCGGTCCGGGCTAATCGGTTTTTTTTTTTTTTTTTTTTTTTTTTTTTTTTTTTTTTTTTTTTTTTTTTTTTTTTCAGGCTAATATTTTTTGGTTCTAACCCTAACCCTTTAGGTTTCGGGTTAGCCCACCGAGCCACTAAATTTGTAAAAAAATAAAAGAAATTGTTTAAATATTAAAATGATTATTGTTTCAACATATATTTGTATAAATAAAATAGATAATTTATTAAATACTGTGAATATAGCAAACATATTGTCGAAATATTAATTTTTATTTTAATAATCACCAGTATTAAAAAGAAAAAGTGTATAGAATTTAAAATGATGGTTATATTTTCATTAAAATATTTTTTAAATACTCAATAATAATTCAAAACACGATATAATTATCAAATTTATAAGTAGAGTAATAAATTATCACATGAATTCATGATTCATAGTAAACCCACCGGGCGAACCCACGGGCTTCCGCGCTAACCCTAGGGCTCGGGCTTTTTTTGGGTCGACCCTAACGGGCTTTTTTACTTTCGAACTATCATTTTTTGGCCCTAACCCACTATTTTTTCTTCGGGCTATTCGGATCAATCCGTCGGGTTCGGGTTTTTTTTGACATCCCCTACTCGTAGTAAAAGAGTTTGCCTTAGACAATATGTGCAAAATTGAATGGAATCCTACTTGATTTAGTGAAATAAAGTAAAAATCTAGTCACTTGGAGTGTTGGATTAAAAAAGATGGGAAACGGATAGGGATCTATCCATATGATGATTGGTAAAGGGAGGGGAGGATATTAGGGGAATTCTTCGATTTTTGGGGAGCGCAATTGCTAGAGCACGGGAGAATGAAGAGTAATATTTCAGCAAGAGCAGCCAGACATACTACTATAGTGAATCTAGTGACTACTAGAGTAGACTTAAGTCAGGTACACCTCTTTAATAGAAAATCAAAATTGAATGCAGGAGATCCCTGAAGTCAGATCGAAGCTCGGGAAGAAGGCTTTTCTTTTCAATCTTTTATCGGCCATACCTCTTGCCGTACCTTTCTCGAGTGTTCTCTCATCTTCTGACATGGTGTAGAGGGTAAATCTACAATTGAAGTTGATCCGACTAGTTCGACCCGACTGATCAAATCCGCGTGAAAGAGCACTAGCAACCTGTCAAACAGAACAAACGTAAGAGCCCTTCGATGGACACGGGTGGGGGTGTCAGTCGAAGTACCTCCGACGCTCAAGTCAGTAATCAGAAAATAAGACAATTGGATAAAAATCAAATAAATGAATAATCGAATTGAAATGTAAATCCCGATTGAAATAATGGTAGTGAGCGTGGATGATATGGGAGTGATGGTAGGCAGCGCCGTCCGACTGAAGTCCAATGGACGCCGACTGATGGAGTGTGGAGGGTTTCAGAGGAGGAGTCAGTTGGCGAGTGGGATGAATGCGTGAATGCTTGAATGCGTGAGTGAGATCGTGTGTTTGACCTAGCAGTTGGGAGTTTATATAGGACGGCTTACCCGACTAGGGTTTTTCCGTTTAAACCCTAGTCCGCCTCTAGTCGTTGAGAAGGTGGGGAGGCTTCTCCCGGCTGACTCGCTCCGTCTGTTTAGTTGTTTGAGATCAGTCGAATCCTTTGGCTGACTAGTTGGACCCTTAATTTGATGTGGGGTCAGTCGGCCCGATAGAACAATATTTTGTTGGGCTAGCTAAACTATTCCGACTGACTTAATTATGGGCTGACTATTTGCGGTTAGCTGGAATTGGGCCAATCAAGTGTGGATAATTTGGTTTGGGTCAGTCAGGCTAATTTTGTCCACTACACATGGTCGAGTCAGAAAGGCTTTGATGACTCAAGGTTCATATTAGGGAAAGGAGAGTGAGGGGCCGAAGAGGGAATGCTGTCGAATAATGAATGGTGGTGCTAGCCATCGTTGGGAAAAGAAAGTGACTCTGATTG